>OY740719.1:188721013-189092013 GCA_963513945.1 Hydrotaea diabolus
TTCAAAAACGTTTGCCATAGGAAAAGGGCTTTAGGCGCGGTGTGGCATTTTTCAATACCGATAGTTCTGAGGTGTCGATACCATGATCCTAAGTGCGCACTTACTAGTAACACAATAAACGTAGGAGGAGTCAGGAGATGTTGTTTCGTAAACTTTACAAAGTTGAAGTTGACAATCGCCTCATCTATTGCATTTTATGCCATACACTACTTCTATTAGCTATTTATAGATGCTATCTAAGTACAAAACCCCACTAACTTGTTAAAAGAACTATTGAGCTAATTGTTTATAATAAATTATTTTAAGCACAGTTTTATTCAGTTGACGGTGGTAGGTTCTCTGGCATACAAATTAAGATAGTTGTCGTTTTTTATTTTCTCTAATTAGGGCAAGAAATTTGCTTTAATTGTGATGCGGGGGTTTTTATATAGACAAAAAATTTACTTTTGGCTTTACGAAAAATATTTTTATTCTGGAATCGATTGACTGATTTATACGAAATTTGAGTCATATGAAAGGGAACAGAACCGTATATACCGTTGATTTAATTTATTTAACTATGTATATGTGACGCGCAAAATAGAATGGGACCTAAGGGTAAAAACCAGTTTTGTTCAGGAGAGCCATTTTAAAGATTTAAATACGTGTATCTTTGGTGTACCATCACTTTCACGAAACGCGCATATCTCTGGGAGGGAACACTTTTGGGACATGACATCAAAAAAAAAAGTGAAAATTGATTTTTTTACCCTTAGGTGCCTTTCTCTATGCGCTCTCACATATTGAAAAAAAAAATATTTTTTAAAAATTAAAGTTCAACTATATAGAAAAGACCTCTTCTTTTGCATATGACTCAAAGTTCGTACAAGTCGGTCAACCCGTTCCAGATTAGCAAGATTTTTAGTAAAGCATAAATTTTAATTTTGGACCACTTTAAATTTTTCAACATCCCGATGATGGATACTCGAATATGTTGTGGAGTTAGCGTATTTTTAGCTTTAAAGCTGCTTAGCTATCAATGTGCAAAAAGTTCCGGACAGAACTTTGACGGACATACGATACTTGGCTAGATCGAATAAAAACGCTCAATATTACATATTCAATTTAAGGTATCCGACCAATATTTCGAGGTGTTGCAAACGGCATGACAAAGATCGTAAACAGTCCGTCCATTCTAGGGCGTCAAAAGTATCAGCATTTAGATTACTACGGACTTCTTTTAAAAAACAAACTTTGAGGGTAAACTACGCTTTGCCCTTGCAAATGACCGCTAACGATCTCAAATAAATTAGATGCATGTTTTCGAAACTGTGGCGCTTTACACCACACTACACCATCATGCCAAGCACTGAAACCCTTTGTATAGGTTTATTAAATTCAATATGCCCGGTCTGTTGCTGTTTCCCTGCCTCTTTTCACTTCAAGCAGCAAGTTAATAATTTTTTCCAACATGAACAATTATTTTGTGTTTTTGTTTTCAAGTTGTTTGTGTCGTTTCATTCGTTCACATTCGTTTGAAATGTTTTTATGCATAAAAGTGCAAAAATTGTGGTTAAGTTGCCATAATTGTTGCTGCCGTCGCCGCGTGTGATTGTTTGTATTTGGATTTTCTTTATTTTTAGCTAATTCAGTACAATTTTGATTTACTCATTATTAAACGCGAAAGGCATGGCAAACGGAATGCGACTGCGACTGGTTAACCCCCAAGGGACCGGCCGATGCTTCAGTTTCATTGACGACTTACTGCGGGGGCCACCATGTGACTGCGAACGCCTTCCTCCTGGATGTTCGCGTATTGATTTGAAATTGTGATTTCACCGAAATGAACGTTTGTGTGGATCTGTTTGTGTGCATGTGCATAGTCGACGTACTAATATAGGCATAACAAATCGTTGACATTTTCGATTCTTTTTCGAGCTCTTGTCCTCGTCATTAATAATTATGCATTCTTTGTCTTCTCGACATTGCGCTAAAGGCGAAAAAAATATAATTGCAGAGAAATAATTTTGCATATGAGTAATCATGATTTTGTCATTTTATTAGCTTTGAATATGTGTGGCCGCCGAGCAACAGCCGAGACTGAGCAGAGCAACATAAAAGAGCTGGAAAAAGTCAGCGATCCGCTTTGGCGGCGACACAATTGCCAAATGTGATGACGAAAATATTAACAACGACGTCAGCGTCTGACAGGCAAAGCGACCTCAACAAGTATTAGAAATGTGTCGCCAAGAACAAAGCCCACCCTTTAAACCGATTGAAGTTCAAGTTACGTGTCGGCGTCCACAAAAATGATGGACTAGAGCGCTGCTAGGGTCGAAATTGGGATGCGGGCAGAAACTATAATTTATTAAGTTTTTGCTTTATGTAATTCAATCATTTTTATTTAAATAAAAAATATATAAATTATACAATAATATATTGTAGCCTCAGCGCCACTTGGGCATTATTGAGTCGAGTTGGCAACATATTCAACTAAAAAGGTTATCAAACGATAAACAGAATAAGAAAAAACATGAAATAAAAAATAAAAAATATACTAACTTCGCTTATGATAATATTTTTGTTGTAATTCGGTCAGAAGTTTGTATATTGTGGGCGCCGTGGCCTAATGGTCGGTGTGCGCAACTATCACACAAGTTACCCAGACTTAGAATTTGAGTAGAAACATCTAAAACCGCAGAATTTTAAATGTAAGTCGCGGTCATTGCCCACTGATTTGAAAGAAGTTCCCCAGAGTCTATATTTAGGGAATTTAGATATTGGCAAAATGGACTATTAGGGTTTCAATATCAATCTAAATTTAAACATTAAAAGCTTCAGTCGTTTGATCCGACTTACATATACCCTCCTTTTTCATAAGTTCCGCTATCCATTGCCCGAAACTTGCCGATTTTATTAAAACCTCAAAAAACGGTCGTTTGACTGGGATGTGCTAGAATAGGGCATGGTATCCACATTTTTTCCTATGCGAGCACAAAGATGATATTAACATATCGGAAAATATAAAATTCAAGCTAAATTTATGCATCAGGGTAAAGGTTTTGTGGAGGTAGTTTGTGTAGGAGGTACAATAGGGGGCGTGGCAGGATCTATAAGTATATTAATTCATATCCATCCAATTAATAAACCACAATCGCATAAATAGTATTAATATTATTATCCAAATACAAAAAGTGGACGGACTGGTCATCAGCACTGGAGGTACTAGAATCGGGCATGTCATCCACTCTATCCGTACGCGTGTAAAAGCCGTTTCAAAAGTATTACGAAGTACGCAATATAAGCGAATTCCAAGTTGTGTGGATTCTAATCTACCCTGAGACATTATTATTTGTGTGGGAGGTACCAGAAGGGGAGTGGCAAGGAATCCAATTATTTGTCACCAATTTAACCTAGTAATTCTGTTCATAAGTGTTGATTTTAAGTGAAAGCATGATATACAAGAATACCAAAAGTGGGCGAATTGGTACATTTGTGTAGAAATATTTTTACGAGATGCTTACCTTTTTCCGTACCAAATGATAAATACCCTCTTTCCTAGTAAGGTGCGGGTCTTTTTCCAACAACTTTGCTCTTTTTTCTTTTTGAGGTACAAAGTGCATCCCATTTTGTCAAGCAATTATGTCAAGCAAACATTCAAAAAGGTGTACTTTATACTGGGACTTAAACGGAAAATTGTTTGCCCCTGGCCAATTTCGCCCATTTACAATACCAAACAGACCATAAACCATCATCATGCAAAATTCCAGGATCCTAGGTTCATTCGTGCTTTCAACATACTCACGGATTGACACGGATGGACGGAAGGGCATGAAAAGATCGTCTTAGAATCTTACGACGATCAATAATATGCATACTTTATAGGGTATTCGACAAATATTTCGTGGTGTTGCAAACGGAGTGACGCATTTTATATACCATCCACTCTTCGGTGGATGCCTATTAATAATTAATTGCTCGGCAAAGTTTTAAAAATCGCGAGTATCTAGATGAGCAACTTGACTTATTAGAAGAGTTTTAGCCAGACCAGGATAAGAACTGATCGGCTGATATCGTCATGAGGCTTTCTCAATGTGTGGCCGATCCACTTCCATTTACGGTGGCAATGGTAAGTTTAATTTGTTTTCACTTGTTTGGCAAATATTTCCACTCGGATTGCTGAAATATTCTAAAAAGTTGAAATATTCCAAATCTGACAACTAAGAGCCACCCTAATCTACGCGCATTTGTATTTTGCTGTTCTTATTGTAAACATTCGAATGTTTAAATTTATTCAACTTGCAGTAATTATAAATGTACTTCACGTTGCGCTTTTCCTCCGATAATGTTCAAGTTTCCGTCCTCTTTTCCTCAGCCATAAAAAGTTTGCCAACCATTGATAATATATGCATTTTCGGTTTATTTCATTAAAAATGACTTAAGCTCATTTGTTGTACAAAACGAAGTCATATGTTAAACCCTTCTCGTCCCGTCTCCCTACTTGTGAAAGTGGCAGGCTGTGTAAAAACAAGTGATTAATGGGGGCTGACGGGATGTTGCACATCGAGAAATGGACTCCACTATAACTGTTGGGTTTTCCGGCACTTTACAGCCTATTTGTACTACCAATGATAGTGAAATAATTCTGGAACTACACAAGCGACGAGAAATGACGAAAATCATCAATCTTGCCATACCCAAAACGTGAGGCTCAACAAGTGTCGATTGCGACTTGCAAGGGTGGCTCAACCTGTGACTCAAGTCTCATCCTACAAGTAGACATCATCTAAACGAACTCTTTGAGTCTTTTCAATTTCTCCAACCTCTTTGCGTACTTGGGGTTGTATTATATTTGCTTCAGCCTGCTGGCTAGAACAGACTCTGGTAGGTGTTCAAGTGCACTGAATAGAAGCGGCAGCGCCGACGCCAGCAGCCAACACACGAAAGTCCAAACAGGCAAAAAGACACTTCCGTCCCCTGGTCGATTTCTCTGGAGTAGGAAATGTTTGCTTTGTTGGAAGTGTGTTGTTGAAAACGCATTCGTGCATTCAATAAAACATAATTTTTCTTTACTTTTGTCAGTTCCCTTTCTATAAGGGGACTCCTGTCGTAAAGTTCTACCCTGAAACAGTTGTAAAAGTGAACAAAGACTGGAATAGGAACGACTAGCCAGAGTGTTTCACACATGTTTTTGTTGTTTTGCATATTTTTTCTGCAGCTCTACATTATTCTAGGGTTGGGATTTCTCGACGTAAGTCCGAACTTTAATGCCTTGACTAAAATGCAAACGAAAAGTCACGTGATAATAAGTGTAGTTTGATAAACTTGTTTCATTTAGACCATGCATAAGTAATTAATTAGTACGAGGGGTCTCTGTTGAGTTGTGGGTAAAAACCGCCTGCAGTATTTATGAATTTTAGGGTGATGCCGCCACGTAGGCGACCAGCGAAGATAATCGTCCAGCGGTAAGTTTAGAAACCAAACCGTGGAAATGGCGCCCGAAATTCAAGTTGAGACTTACTAATTTCTTGTCGATTATAACTCGGACCGCAGTTTGTTTATTGGTCGATCATGCCGCATTACCTTTGGATGGATGGCACAATCAAAACAAGGACAGATATGGATATTGGTATAAAGGCACAAGAATGTCTTTGTACTCAAAGTCCTAAGAGCGATAAGGCTATCTATGGTCGGACAGATTCTAAATAGGCGAAATCGGATCAGGGAGAACAACTTTTTCCTTTAAGGGAATACTGGGCCCTCTTAGAAATCATTATTCTTATGTGGACTATAAGACAATAGTCAAAATTGACATGTGGTTACTGAAGTTAAAGCAAAGATTGCTATGAATCCGAATATGGAATCCGAATATGGTCCGAAAGGGCCCAACAAACTATTTTTAGTAATGCAGTGACGGTAGAGCACATTTAAGGTTCGCTTTAATTTCTCCTGCTAAATGAAATATTTAGAGATGTTTAATACCTTGTTGTCTGGTTTGACGGGATTTTTTGAACAGTATTTGACAAGACTGTAATTTTCTTTCAGCGTAAAAAGTAATCCGATGTGAGAGAGATAATTATTCTAAATAAATGTTTTGAAAATTAAACCTTATATATCCGTAAACAAAGAGAGAAAACGCTTCCTAATACAAAAAACGGTAGTCATTTAATGATTGCTTCAGAACATCGTAGTCAGATTAGGTAAATGCAATAAATGGTAAATGAAGTGGACCCTCCTGTCTGTAACGCATTTATTATGCAGCAATGAAACAACCCATTTATTCAGGAGCTGTGGTAGTCCATCAATTCTTGTTGACCACTTACATTAACAGACCCGACTCTAAATGCAGACGAACGTCAGTTGCAGCAAACTCAGAAAAGCTTCAGTTTTTTTCTGTAACACTGTGTAGCCGTTGCATCCACTGTAAAGTCACACATGGCTCCAGCAAGAAAAAGTGCACTTGTTTGTGCCACATGTAACAGCTTCGGCAGCAATTGTGGCTAAATGCGGATCGTGTAGAAAATCATGTTTGTTCACATGTTTATTGGCGGCGGCGCAATGAGATCGATTACAACACGAGCATAGCAATAGCAAAAACAACAGCAGCAGCAATAAGAGAAAGAAAATGATCATGATCAGTAGGGATCGGATTTCTGGGCAACCAAATATTTGATTTCGTTGGTTTAAGATTAATTCTTTGTTTTTCTTTTTTCCAATTTGCACATTAGAGTAAAAACATATCAACTCAACATTGTCGTTGTTTAAAGTGACCGAGAGGCGTGTTTTGTTTGTCAAGCGAAAAATCTCTTAAAATCCCGATATGGCGAGGTGTAATTATACACAACGGAAATTGCGTGTTTTGAAAATGGTAAATTTTAAGGATAATTTTATTCACCAAAATCTACACGAATTTACTTAAGCCCGCTTTATTACAAATTTTTGAAGAGATTGTGAATAAAGTTCAGAATTTCATATTGAAAACCTGAGTTTTAATAACAATGTTTGTTGTTTGTAATTTTGTTGATACTCATTTTTAATGCATACGGTTCCGATTCCTAATGTTAAAGACATATGTATCTTTAAATGCACATTGATCGTGTGCTCGATAAGATGTCTGCATGGATTTTGCTTGTGCCGGCAGAAACGACAGCAGTCGCATGCAAAGAGGTGCCAGATGATCTCGACAAAAACGGGACATTTCGATATCTAAATTGGGCCAACAGAAGTGACTGCACATTAAAAGCCTGACCTGACCCCTACAAACCAAAAGTACAATGCATATGTTTTGCCCAAATCCGTTCCATTGCTCTTATAATCATTTGAGCCGCTTGAATCAGTTTCGCCGATTGATAAATACTGATACGCTTTAGTTTATTGTAGTGGTAACGAATGTCGAGGTTTAAAACATGTGCCTTCAAAAATGTTCGAGATTTATCCCGGGCAGTCAATAATGTCGGTAAGTATAACTGAATTTATACTTAGCTGTATAAAAAGTTGATTTTTATTATGAATTATTTTTAAACTGAAAAATATCGAAATCAGAAACTCTCGAATAGCTATTGATTAATAGGGTTGCAAACGGAGTGACAAATTTAATATACCAACCACCCTTCGGTGGAGGGTTTAGATCAAAATTGGCCAGCTCTTAAACAGTTCTACAAATTAATCTGATAAAAGAATTTAACAAATTAAAGAAGGACCAATACAGGGAACTTTATTCAGAAGGTCATAGTAGCATGTGGTGTCGTGGCTGCCTACTGTATTTTGGATCTGCGACGGCCTTAATCGGAAAGTTGCGATTTTGTTAAAAACTTGCCTATTCTATATTAGAGACTCAAGAGTTCCCAAGCCGGTACTTATCCCTGTCGAAATATACAAACGAGCTTAAAAAAGTATAAGTATTTTAACTTAAATTTTCACTTCCACTAACCAATAGAAAATATATTAAAAAAATATGTAAAAATTGTATTCATCTAGGGATTTTATCTGTAAACACGTCTAGTAATGGGAGATTTTGTAAACGACGTAGGGGGAGAAAACCTGGCAACCCGAAAGCAGACATTGTTGTGGCCGCAGTAGAGCAGTCGAACTAAAGCCAAACAAAAATGCAGACAAGCTGTTATCGCTCCTTGCTGAAATTGCTGTCTCAAATTCGTTCAAATATTGATAACATGCTTTTCGAGTGGAACATGATTAACGTGATTCTGGAACCTATTTCGCCGAATTCGAAATTAATTCGAATCAGCAAACAAAGGATTCATTGGGGGAATCACATATAAGATCATTCAAAACCGATACCTGGCAGTGTTTTTCAAAGATGGCCCTTAGCACTTGGCAAGAAATAAAGAATGAAACTGAGATGGTTTCTGACAAGACTCGATATGCCAGCTAATGATTAATGTAATGATCAAAATTACGATCAAAATATATATTTTGACAATTTTAAATAAAAATTATTATCTCGCAAATTATTAAAAGAAAAATCAAATGAAAAGCTTCGTTTTCATTCGGACAGGTCGAATTTGGACTAATCGAGCCATGGACAAGGATTTGGGCAAAACTTCAAAATTACTCTTAGATTCGTAGCAAAATCAATATGTCGATATTGAGTATTCATCGCCCTTTTGACCATGCAGCAGCTATAACTTTTTGAGGTATTTATTACGTTCCAACTAACATTTAACATTTAACCAATGGCCGTTTAAAAAATTAAGATTTTTTAAGCAAATACTTAGTATCTTAATGATGAAACTTTTTGGTCCCATGGGCCGATTGCACCCATATACAATTCCAAACAGCTTAAGACCACAAGCCATCTTCATGCAAAAATTCAGGATCCTAAGTTGCTTCGTTTCGGACGGACGGACATGGCTAGACCATCCTAATTCGTTAAATTTATATAGAGGTTTGGATCAATATTTCGTAACACTTTAAATAGGCATTTTAAATTCAAATGACCTATTTAAAGTGCTTTATGCTTGGCGTGCTACTCGTGTATACATATGTATATACCCAGTGAAATGTTATAGTCAACTATCCACTGTGGTAAGTATGACTGATGTCTGTTCATTTTAATATGAACTGTTCACAGCTCACTATTTTGAATTCGAGGGTAGTTTCCCAATGAGATGCTGAGGGAAGCACCTTCTTTCGGGAAGGTCCGCGATATGCGAAATTTCGGACATCGATTAGTACACAGCTGATTCGTTCTTTACCTGAATTCGGGGGCTGTGCGTACGTACTGCTGGATACAATGCATTTCAATGTAATTCTCTATTCGTGTTGTAGTCTTGTTCATTGACCTTAACAAACGATAAACTTCCCCATTCAAAACTTTTTGAACAGATGTATTTAATAGTATTCTCTTCTCTTTTGTTATTTTAAGATCAGAAATCACATAAAACTCATCGGAATTGTGCTATTAATACGGTTCGGGTTCTTTAAATAGTTTCGGAGATGCGAGACGGGAAAACCACCACCAGCTCCGACACCGCAGCATCACTCCATTGTCTAGCTACGTACAGTTCTCCGCCACTGAAATGTGTGCTGCCGGTAACGTCTTCCGCTACCACCCCAATCAATCAATTGGTGCTCTCAAGTTTCCCGGTCGCTGTCTGCGACCAGTTCTATTGGAGATATAATAATTTTCTATGACAATTTTGTTCTTGTGATTTTATTTTTAACAAACACTTCCCCAATCGATTCCAAAATACAATTTTTAAATGTAGAGCAACATTTATAATCTGCTCCCCCTCATGCTCCGTACTGAGCCTGACACATGTGTGCATCAGACGGAGAGAATTTCATCACAATTTTCAATTCTTAAAATACTTCTTCACAATCGTAAACCCAAATAGGGTTACACACGAACGACAGACCGAAATGACTTCCCTTTGCTACATGAAAAATGTAATTTATTTTTTTAGTGCACAAGTCATGGAAACACAAAATATCCATGTCAATGTGGAGGATAATACGTAATAGGCCGAGAATAATGACTTCGAAAGTGCTTAGAAATAGGGTACTTGAAATTGATTATTGCTTAAGAGCTACAAGTTTTGTTTCTGGGTTATTTTATTTCTTTTGTACATTGTTAAGGTTTATTAAATTTATTCAATTTAATTAAACTATTAAATTAATTTTATAGTAAAGTCCAAAAATCGACTTAAATTAATTTCAAAAGAGTCGACTTATAACATTTTTGAAATAAGTGAGAGCTCGGAAAGTTGACTTTCTGTTGCAACTATGTCACCCTGCGAGGGAACGACTACGTCAGAGCCAGCCGATGTGGTACGCGGTTTATTCTTTGAAAACCAGTGACAAGTCATGATTTGACCTTGTTAAACCTTTCGGTAGTGTTGTTTAAACAAATTGGCATTTTTCATCAAAAAATAGGAATTTAATGAAGACAAACCACATCTCCTTACAATTTTTTCGACAGCTTTTTCTATTTTAAGGCTTTGGTAAAATTTTAGCATTTTCTTATTATGTGAAGTGTTTTTTATATAGACATGGAACCACAGATCGAAACAGGTGTTAATCGGATGGGGCTATTTCAATGGCCAAACAATGGTGTCAATTCTTCACATGTGTACGATAATGGACAATACCCCGCCTGACGACGAGTCGTTTAAAGTACATGTTTATCGCTGTAAATGCATTGAAAACGATTCAGATTTTTTTTAAAGTCTCGTGATCAAAACAAATGAAGTCGTCCAAAATCAAAAAACCCACTGTTTAAATTTTGGGAACTAAATCCAAGCACCTTTCCGACAATAATGCCACCTGAAAATCTATCTTATCGAAAATTTATAAATATACAAAGTATCTAAACATAGAATTCGACTAGAACACAAAGAAAAGTCATTGTAGTTTTTGATCTGATAAAATCTCTCCCATTCTCTATGCAGTGAAGGAATGGAGTGTTAAAATGCTCGGGGAGGAATGAGTGATGGGTACCAGCCAATCGTCGGGGGCGATGGATGTTGCTTTTGCTGCAGTAGAGAAAATAAATTCCATTATTTGGTAAAATATGTATCCTACTCGTAGTTGTTCGAGGGTGTGGTGCTGAGTCCGCAGGGAAGTTCGGCGAGAAAGCTATTTTTGGTTTGCAGTCGAATACCCATACATCACATGTCTGCTAGTGTTTACATTTAATTATGTGACCCAGTACTGAACAGCAGTAACTGGCAGACACACTCGGGTCGACGAAAAGATGCAACGAGTTCGGTTTTAGGAAATGGCGTTCTTTTCAGAATCATTAACTGTTGTAACGATTTGATTCGTAAAAGAAATACACTGGGCGGGGAGGAAAATTGTGTCAATACTTCGTCGTCGTGGTGTGATTTTTATATAATTTTTCCGCTATTTTTTTTTCTGGCATAATTCTTAAATATATTTAAGGGCAAACTACGAATAAATATATTTGAGTTATATCTCTAGCTTTATTATTGAATTTAAACACTTTTGCAAAGAGTCTTTCAAAAAGGCCATCCTAATAGTGATGTTACAAAACCCAGTTCAATCATAGCAAATAGCGGTGCATGCATTGCTTAAATTGATCTATGCCATTCACACTTGAAAATACGGTAGTGGTCCAAACCATAAAAAAGAATGTAATAAGAGGGCGACCGCAAAACTAACTGGCCTGGCACATTTTCTGTTTTACTAGCAACTTTTTTTTGTTTTTTAAAAGCAATCTTTTATAAGCCGTCTGTCAAAATTTCCGAAATATTTAATGATTATTTTCTTTGTTACAGGTGATTGAAGTAAACACGTTTTATAAATTTTGAAAAATGGAAAATAAAGAGTTTCGTGCGGTAATTAAACACTTTTTATATGAACGGTTATACGCCACAATTAATCAAAGATGAATTGAATTCTGTTCATGGTGATAATGCACCATCATACTCCACCGTGAAATCCTAGGTTCAACAATTTAAAATGGGTCGTTCAAGTACGGAAGATGAACAACGCTCTGAAAGACCGAAAACTGCTACTACTATTGAAAACATTAGAAAAATATTTAATGAAGTGACTAAAGATAGACGAATGAAGCTCAGAGAACTTGCTGATATTGTTAAAATACACGAAAAACAAGTTTGGAGTATTTTACATGATGAACTCCTCATGAAAAAGCTATCCACAAGAACGCTGCCGCGTTTGTTGACTTTGCCCCAAAAAATCGTCCATTGGACCAATTCCAAAGAGCTTTTAGCGATTTATCAGCGTAATCCAATAGAGTTCTTGCGCCGATTCATAACTGTTGATGAAACATGGATCCATCACTACATCCCAGAAGCTGGTAAAAGTGGTCCCAAGAAGGCGAAAACTATTAAGTCAGCAGGAAAAGTAATGTCCACAGTATTTTGGGATGCAAGGGGTATAATATTATTGATTATCCTGAGAAAGGAAAAACTATAAATAGTGAATATTATTGTGCATTATTGGATCGGTTGAGTGAAGAAATCAAGATAAAACGACCGCATTTAGAAAAAAAAAGTTCTTTTTCATCAAGATAATGCTCCTTCACACACTGCATTTTTAACTCAACAAAAACTGGCCGAATTACGGTTTGAAATTGCTCCGCATCCACCATGTAGTCCAGATTTAGCTCCTTCTGATTATTTCTTGTTTCCAAATTTAAAAAAATTTCTCGGCGGCAAAAAATTTTCGTCCAATAGCGAGGGTATTGCTGAAACTGAGGCATATTTTGAAGGTCTCGAAAAATCTTATTTTTCGGATGGAATTAAAAAACTTGAAAAACGTTTGATGAAGTGTATTGAGTTGGAAGGAGATTATGTTGAAAAATAAATAATAATAATTCCAAAAAAACGGTTCTTTTTATGTTAGGCCAGTTGCTTTTGCGGTCGCTCTCGTACATATTAACTTAAAAGCGAATTGAAATTATTTGGTTATGACCTCAAGCCAAACAATAATAGAGAAATGAACAATAAAAGGTTAACTATACAAATACAGGGTGTCCGCCAGGAAGGTATACTTCTTTGTGTTGCCGCCATTCAGAGACGTGGCAAATTTATTATGGAAAAATATTGGATAAATCGTTAAACATTTTATCAAAATCAATCATCGATTACTGTGGCAATGAGAAAGTTACGGGAAATTTTTGGGAGAAACAACGTGCCAACAAAACGCACTATTTATCGTGTAGTGAATGATTTCGAAGAAAGATGGTCTGTAGCTGATAGGCCCAAGCATGAACCACGACGTACTGCAAACTCGAAACAGAAAACATTACTGCTGCTCATGAAAGTGTTAAAAACAACCCATTAACCTCATTGTGCTCAAAAGGGTTCGCATTTATGGGGCTAACAGAGGCGGACATTTATCTGATATTGTATTCCATACATAATTGCCGACATAAAATAAAACATTAATCAATATAAGATCCATTCTTTTTCATTTAATCAAAAACTAAAAACAAACAAATTAGTATACCTTCTCGACGCACACCCTGTAGTATAACTTCCCGACGGAAACCCTGTACAAAAATAAGATAAAAGTATCCAATTTATTATTTTCATTAATTATTTTCAGAAAATTATCATCTATCAAGTCAAGAGCTGTTTGTAATGTTTTCTTTGACACAAAATGCTGATCCAGATTATTTCCGAAGTTAAAAAAGTACATATGTTTGTAAACAAATATATTGTTTTTTATTTATTTAATTAATTATTTAGCATATAATTACCAATTATATACTAAATTTTGATATGAGCAATAGCATTGCAGGCCTTCAGTTCAATATACTTATAACAGCAATAATATTAACAGAATATAAATACGTGAATTAGAAAAATGGGTATAAAAAACTATTATATAAATACGATTATTAAAAAGATACAATATTATGAAAGATATAAACTTAGGGGTTTCTCTATAAGCAGCTATGGGCGAATGCAAAATGAAAATGCAAAGAGAGCGAATGTTGTGTACATATACAAAATTGATGAGCGAAGCAGATAACTTATCTGCTTCGCTCATCAATGCAAAAGAGCATAAAACCAACAAATGCACCAATACAGTGTCACATATGAAAAGCTTTCAATGTAGTGGTGCCCATACTTGTCTATAAGTATGAATAGGAAAATTTACACTTCGTGGTAAAAATTGGATAATTTTTGAAAATTAACAATAAGAAGGATATTTTGTGGGGTTGGAAGGGAAAGATGGTAAAGAGGGTAGGAGCAATTGAAAACTGTTCTTCTAACAGTACTTAGTTTAGGGCATTTCACAAGAGGATGTGATGGATTTGAAGGATAAGTTATGTTGCAATCACAGAAAGGTACGAAGTTCGGAGTAAATAGTGAGCTATGTGTGACTCTGGTATGTCCAAGCCGAAGCCGTTCGTATTTGATCAGGTCTAACCTATTAGCTTTTGCATGTTCTATGTTATGGTCCTTTAAGTGGTTTCTATACATATTAATCCTTTTGTACCAATTAGATGTTAAGTTGAATACGTTAACAAAATATTGGAAAATAATCGAAAAGTTTTGACCCCAACGAAACTTTATAATTCTGAAATTCCCTTCCGTTTGAAATTTTCTTTACTAGGTCCATAATTTTTATTGGTCTTTTGTTTCGACCATAAGGGGGTTTGAGCCTATAGTTTCCATTAGTTAAGGCTTGAATCTTAAATAAATCTCCGAATTTAATTCTATTGTGAGTCCGAGAGAAATTTGCTTTAAGTTGATAACTAGAAGAAGATCTCCAATCTTTCGATAATGTGTGGTTGATGATAGCAATCAAGGTAGATTTTAAGAGTGGAGACTGGAGGTGTCCCGCCCTGTCCAACATCAGCGAACCCCTGACCAATCGGCACTTAACAGCATCAATATGTTCATAGTTGGGGAAGAACATTATCTAGTGCAACAAAAGACACATTCCTCAGGCGCCCAAGAATGCCAAGCAGTACAACGTTCGACAAATTGACGATCAGAATATTGCTAAAATTTGAAATCAATTGTTCCGTTGCGTTTTCACACAATTTCCAACAACTTTTTTTGTAATAACTCAAATTGTATTCACAGATTGCACAGAACGCAGACACTAATAAAGTTCCATTTTACGATAAGATAAACATGTAAACTATAACTGATAAATACAAAACGATTACAACAACATATTAGATAGCGAAAAATGAAGTGGAGTGTGTTTCAATCACCCTACAGACTTAACTCATAACTCATGATTTTACCCAAAAGAGGCAAAGAATTTTAGTACTTAGCCTGAATAGAGGCTAATACTCGACAGTTATCCAGGCTAAGTACTAAAATGGAGAGAGAAAATTACTTTTACTGCTTTCTTTGAAGAGTCTAATACTTCTAGATATTTCCTTTTGACACAAACAAATTTGGCACTTTTTAATAAGAAATGCCTTAATTACTGCGATTTTGCTATTCAGCTATCACAAGCGTCCGATTTGAACAGAATTTGGTATTTCGCTGACATGCTTTAAATACAAATTCGTTCGAAATTGGTTTCTCTTCTATTCAAATAATTTCCCCGATTTTATGTAATGCCACTCAAGATATTAAGGGAAATCAGTAGAAAATACATTTCAACTACATGTCTCGCTTGGTAATGCCCTTCGAGAGCTTGCTAATGACAACTCTATTATGTTTTTCAGAAAGGTCCGGCCGGACGCATTGCCAAAAGTCATTCAGTATTTGGTCTGCCGTGTCAAGAAAACAAAAACTAGGAGGCGCTACTATTTCTCCCGGTGTACACTTTTTCCGCAACTAGCAACCGCAATCGTTATCGAATAAAACCGTGTCGTGTGTGTTTTAAATGTGAATATTTTCCACAACTTGGAATCTCATTGAAGCTAAAAATACAACAAAAGCCTGAGCATGACTACAACGTTTTAGAGAACAAATGCATGTTTGTACACGCATGTGTGTCGGTATGTATAAGTATGTATACGAGACTATCAAGTATCGCCATGCATGATGTGAAAATATTGAACGGCGAAAAATACATCAAAATGATCGGGTTGCTCAATTAATGATACTCGTACAAGAAACGAACACGGACGTATCATCCAAGCCCACGTATCGCTCAATTGCCACAAGCCCGTTATATTTTCAATGGAACCGCGAGCGTAAACCAATTCTCATTGTTTTCGCCGAAGAGCATTTTTTAATTTTAATTTGTACCCGAAAAAAATGTTTATTTTTCACCCATGGCGACCTGGTCGCAAATGAGTGCCATGCAAGAAAAGATCGTTGGAAATTAATAATTAACTAACACCATCTATTGAAAACCTCTTAAAAAGCGATAAACTGTTGTTGTGAATAAATTGGCATATATGCGATCGGATGTGATTGATTGCGACTAGAGCGAGAATTACCAACGATCACTTGGAGTTGGTCATACGCCCACGATCACAGCGTTGCGCATGCGCAAAATGGGTAATTTCCTTAAACAGATTCCTAAGAAACATCAAAAGTGTTTATTAAAACAAACCCAGCAAATGACAAGCCACAACTATGGATAGAGAAACAAGTGTCACTCGCTACTTTGGGCACCGTTATGTTGGTGACACGCTTTTGTCAAATCGAAAAAAACATATGTTGGGCGCAGACATACGCGGATCAATCGGTCAACGAGTTGTTTTTATTTTTAGAGAAATCATGGCTGGGAGATCAATATTATCATTGGCTGGCCTGATTTGCTTTCATACTCAGCCGACAATTTGCTTAATATAATTCAATCCACTGATGTCAACATAGTCGGGTGTGGGACCATCACTGCAATGAAAGTTTTATTTAAATAAAACAAAAATTCAAAATCAAGCCAAACGATTTTGAATTGCGGCTGGGATGAGTGTCAAGTCTCCCAGTTCCTAAATCACGATTGCTTTAAAACCAATAGCCATGCGGCTTTGTATTCTATTACACTGAAAGTAAACCGCAATGAATTATATTGTTTCACGTGCCTCTTAATAGGATGTTGCAAACAGACATAGGTTGTGCCTCGGATATCCGAAAATAGCCGTCTTGAAACAGATGGTTCAGGAAGAATACAGAATTCAGCACAGCTACCATTAGGTGTACCGATCAACTCAAAATCACCAGCTTATTTTTTTCATCGATGTCTGTCTGATGGCTATCTGAAAATTGTAATTAAACTTCAGGTATAAATTATGGTCCGCTATTGAAATTGAAGAAAATCGGTTTAGTTTAAATCTTCAGAAGCAATGTTTTGTGGACAAAAAATCATAGACGCTTTTGAAATTGAACAAAATCGGTTCAGCTTTAGACGTAGCTCGCATAGAATGGGTTGTCGGCCGACGTTTTGAGATAGACGTAGTACGAAGGTTCATCTCGATTTTTTTATGCAACCGCTCTACCGGATTACTTCCGATTTTATTTGTATATTAACACGGACCGATCTTGAAGCGTATATGTAGGTCCATTTTTTGATACAGCCCTGATGCAAGTGGGCTGGTTAACGGCATCTAGAGTAAGTGATATACATTAATCAATCATTTAAAATCTATATTGGAAAGTATTTTCCATTCTTAGCCAAAAATGTTAGAACCGGAATATCTATTAATGCCAATTTTCTACAAACTCCGGTTACTCTAGTTTTATGGACCCTTTTCGGGACTCGGAATAAAAAATAATTTATTTGATACAACGAGACTCTGTTTGGTAGTATCGAGCCTGTTCTCAGCCGAGTTGAGTGTTTTACCCAGCGTCTACTCCCCCAACACTGGCATGCATTTCGGAGCAAAAATGACAAAAACTCATGCCAGGGTTGGGAATACATAAATTCATAAATCTCTTTAATTTTAGTTGGTGATCGAGCCAAAATGACTTCCAAATTAACAGAGGTGTCTTGTGTTTTAATAACACAAGGCACCAAAAACTCCTAAGGAAATGCCGAAAGTAGAGGCCATATACTAATCTTAACTTTTAACGTACGTTTAGTCCGATGTTAAATTCCTCCTTTCAACTTTGTTGGCTTGGTTTAAACCTGCCGCTGAAGAAATGTTAGATGTTTTTACCTCGAGTTGGGCCTTGAGTAAACGCCCACTAACCTTAACACCCCTGCGCCAGATCATTTACCTATCCGTGCAAAAATTCTAGAATTTCTATTCTCGATAGACTTTCGAAAATAATACTACACTATTGGACTATAGGACTCTATCGGAATTGCTTAATAACACAGAAACTTGGTGGTATACATATGAAAACAAAGTTGAAAGACCACATAATGTTATGGTCCGTGGAAAACATCATTCGTGCACTAAAGAATCCCATAGATGCAGTGAGTGCAAACAATTTTCGATTTTAAGCATAACATTCTCAAGCGAAGGTGATATTTGAAAAGTGTATAAAATCAAATTTAATCTTCTAAAAACGTACCTCAAACATAATACCGCAATGTAAGAGGTGTCAAGGTTTTAATCACGCCAAACAGTACAGCCAAAAGGGAACCAAGATGCGTCAAATGTGTCGGAAAGCAAAATGCGAACGTCAAATAATTGAATTGCCAAAGTGTAAAAACAATCAATTCAACAAGTTGCTGTTTAAAAAAACGTTAATTCCCTTTAAGCACATTTCTAACTACGACTAAGACAAAATAAAGTTATATGTTTTTGTAAAATTCCATATTGTACAGCTGCATTTCTCGATATGTCAAAGTGTGGCACGATGAAGGACTTCTTTGCAAAGTAGAAAGTCTATTACAAACAAATTTTCTTTTTATTCCTTAAATCATGTGTTTAACATCGCTCGTCGATGTTTAGGAAGAAGACATTTCAGGTTGTCCAGGAGCAATGAATGCAGTAGTTTAACAAGGCAGTGTCTGGTTCTAAATGAAGTTGAAATTGCTCAACAAAATGGTGTAAGATATATTGGAATAGTATATCGCGAATAACGAGAAAAATAAAACGAAACGAAAGGGCCTCAATCTAAACTATAATACAATTACATTTTTATTTAACTCCCCATCTTTACTATGTACTTGTATGTATGTCTCCAAGAATATCCCACATCCAATTTGGATACATGAAATACAGCTATGGGCAACAGCATCCGACTCAAATATCAAAGTAACTCAAATAATTTCTAACTAACCACATCTAAGACCATTAGTATTGCCGCAAACGCTCTGTGGTATGACAAAAACCAGCCAATTGCGTCACGAACTCATAATCAGCGAGTGGCATATCTTACGTGAAATGTTTAGGCTGTCTCCAAGCTTAGAAGGATATCCCCCGGATTTCATGTACCGATACAGAATTCCAAATCTACTAACCAATGACTAAAAAATCACGTAAGTCCTTATGCAATTCAAATCAAAAAATATGCAGCAAAGATAAAAATAAAAACAATCATTTGATCGAAGCTACGAACTCTTAGATTGATTTTTGCCCGTAAGTCAAAAATATGGAATTACACACATATTGCACTCATTAATTAACAGGATACAACTCCAAATTTTTAAATTCCCTTTCTCTTAAGCTTTAGAGTGTGTCATGCCATTTTTGTTGAAGGAGTGGAGATATCGATAGAAGATTTTAACAGCGGTTAAAGCGACATTTTCTTTACAAAAAGTGAAATTTTATGAATTTAGAACTAAAACCTTTTTGTTGAAAAAGTAAGTGCAATACGATTTCAAACGACTTTGTTGATGTATTACATAAATACTAATATACTCAAAAGATGATACTTCAACATGAGTTGAACAGCTCTTGGAGTTACTTTTAGACTAACGACAACAAACATACATTTGCATAGAATTCCGATCCCTTGTCATAAGTAATGGGTAACACGAGTATTTGTGTAATTGAATAGGTTTACATCAAGAAGTATGGCGTAAAAAAAGTATAAATGCCATAAAACATACGAATAGAAACTAATTATAAGCTTTATCTCCCTTTGCGGTTGCGAAAATTTTCATATCTTAATCAATGTATCACACGGAGAAAAAATATGTATGCATGCAAACATTTTTATGTTTGGGACATGCTACAAACATTCAAAAGTTTGTTTTTCATAGTAGGTCTAAACAAACATATTATGTTAGTATATTGAAATAGCATATGCATTTTTTTAGTTGGGTAACGAGATTGCTTTAACAGAAGTTAAATTTCCCTAAGGAATCCACACCCAGATATTGGTACAATCACCCTTGTTGTGCACGCAGAGAAAAAACATGGTTACTACACTGTCACGGCAATAATAATATGTTCTCCGCCATAAAAGTGTGTTAGCCGCAACCATAGCATTGTTAACTAAATTTATTTTTGACAATAGAATAATTGCTGCAATATTAATATTGTTGAAATGTAACAATAGTATTATTGCCAATCGTATAGTATTACAGTATTATTGCAAAAATGTAACAATAGTATCATTGCCAAATTTTCAAAAATGAAAATATGGTTATAGCAACAAGAAAAATATGGTTGGTGTGACTAAAGTATTGCGTTTTGCGTTTTATGTTAACAATAATATGGTTACGACAATCATACTGTATGATTGTAATTTTTCTTCATTTAAATATGCTTTTAAGAACAAATGTTGTTGGTATGGATCTAATGCAATAATAGTACTTTTTTTATCGAAATTAAAATTTTTAAACAAGCTTCTTTGGTTTTGTTTAACTGAAATATTTTTAATAAAAACGCTTACGTTTATTTAAACTTATTTTTTCTACTGTGAAATAAATCACTCCTATTATTCTGAATTTAATGTATTTTTGAATAATTTTCATAATTCAAATCTATTGTCGACAACTTAAACAAATTATAATAAATTATATTGGGGATCAAAGTACAATTGTGTGTGATCATACTATGGTTGTAGGGATCATAACATGGTTGCGTGTGAATCATACTATGGTTGTGAGGATCATACTATGGTTGTATGTGAAACATACTATGGTTGTGAGGATCATACTATGGTTGTGGAGATCATAGTATGGTTGAGTGTGAATCATACTATGGTTCTGGGGATCATAGTATGGTTATGTGTAAATCATATTATTGCTGTGAGGATCATAGAATGGTTGTATTTGAATCATAGTATGGTTATGTGTAAATCATACTATTGTTGTGAGGATCATACTATTGTTGTAAGGATCATAGTATGGTTGTATTTGAATCATACTATTGTTGTGAGGATCATAATATTGTTCTACCACAACCATATACCCAACAATAGTATTGTCCTCTTCGAATATTGTCACCACAACCATACTTTTTTCTGCGTGCGGTTGTCGAAATTCGATTGGTGCTTATCTCGTTGTAATTTTATAAAATAACACAGGCGTAATCAGTACCTTTGTGTTATTACTGAGTAGCAATTTTGTTTTCCCATCCCCAAATCAACAATAGTCTTCGTATGTATAAGTAAAGTATATGTGACAGCGCATTGAGAAGGGGACCGAAGGGTAAAAAAAATCAATTTTCACTTTTTTTTATGTGGACAACATCTGAGCATCGAATGAGACCGATCCCATGCCCCAAAAGTGTTCCCTCCCAGAGATATGCGCGTTTTACACCAAAGATACACGTATTTAAATCTTTAAAATGGCTCTCCTGAACAAAACTGGTTTTTACCCTTAGGTCCCTTTCTATTTTTCGCGACACATACTCGTATGGGTATTTCTTACAAATGTAACGGTCGTACGATGAAATTGTGGAAAACACATTTATGAGAAGTTATTTTTTTGGTTTCGCATATCTCTTGGTTGAAAAGCTCTAAATTATGTGAAAAGGGTGCCTCTTTTCAAAAACTACATTCTAAGATATGATAACACTTTAAATTTCTAGAAGTGTGTCTGATTTTGTAAAAGCGTGTATTGTGGTGGAATAGTTTCCTCCAATTTTTACCCACAAGCTAACATAACCTGACGGTATGTGACACATTTTTCCATAGCTCAAAAATAATAGTTCTATTCTGTTTCATTTTTGTTGTTGTTGTGTGATTTTGTAGAAGATAAATCGTGTAAAGTTCGTTGATGTTACATAAATATTTATGTTAAAATATATTTATAAAGTAATATTAATATTAATCCATTGGCACCATCTGATTGTTGACGCCGGATTTCTTATCACAGAAGCAGTGCAAGGAATTCATTTATTAAAGGAAGTTATACATTAATTATTGATCAGTATTTTTTATAAATATAATGCAAAGTTTTGACTTGAACAGTTTTTTTTCTGGTTTGTTGTTTCTTTTTCAGAATCAACGTAAAAAGTTGGTGAAATGTATTTGCTACGGTTGCCAGGCAGACTGTACAGCTGTTTCTAAACCCGCCAAGGTCTTTGACAACGATTACTTTGGCAAGAAATCAAATGACTTATACGGGGGACTCATTTAATTAATGAGAATTACCCTTTGCGTATAGTCTTCGAACTGTGCGTAGAGCACTCTTCAACGCGCAATATCATTTCAACCAATTCCGTTTCGCATGGGTCTTCGTTGAAAGCCACAAATGCAAAAAGCTCAAACAAAGTGTGCATGTTTTGTGCGTACGTACTATTTGGTTAAATAGTTTTGAGTATTTTATCGCGGTTGACACTTCGGTGCAAATACCCATATGTATATGTAACACATATGCATATGTTACTAATACACGCGCCATACAAACTCAAATGTTCAAGTGCGATTGTTTGAGGAAATAAGCGTACGTGTGTGTTGCTCACCAGACAAGTTTTAAATGGGCTTTTTCGCTGTTACAGAAGTGATTTGCGCTTCGATCCTTTCCATTGAGTCGCTTCAATTTTGGCCACGTTACCACTTGGCGCTGTCACACCGCAACGATTATGTCACAACTTGCATTAGTTTGTAAGTGATTACAATAGCACCTCCGCTCCCATGTTTTCCACAACTTGCAAAGTCCAAAGTGAACATGCATCGAAATATCAGTATGAAAGTCATATAAATGTAGCCACCGACAAATGAGTGCTCACTTTGTTTTGTTTCTGAATCGCTCATGTGCACACGGTCCCGTCGGAGTGCCACCCTGGTACAGATTAATATGGCTTGGGCTGATGTCTGTCCATCTAAAGTTGTTGTCTAGGTTTAGTGCGCATCCTATTGAAATCGGTCCATGTTTCGACAAATGTTTTTCCCAATTTTACAACCTGCAGATTGAGAAGCCACATTATACATGCGAGATCGACTTGATATTGCATAGAGCGTTACATGCGACCAACACCTATCTCTGGTGGTTTTGGTCCATTTCTTCTGATAGGTCCTGTGCCTCTGCAAACCACAAATTAAACCTCATCTTTCTTAAATTATGCATGGTACGTAATGAGCACCGAATAAAATATTCAGGTGAAACTGGACCATCTAGGTTCATGTTTTGTAGAATATAATCTTTCGCTATCCACTGATGTTTGCCTTATGTCGTTTCTTTGAGCTGATCAACAATATGAGGATTGTTGACAATAACAACACAGGGTTATCAGTCTTTGTAAGAAAGTTTTTTTGAAATAGTTACATATACCTTTTGGCCAGTTATCCCATAAAAATGTACCAGTAACCACCATTTTTCAAATAAATTGTCTGCAGCCTACTGATAATTATAATACTCGTACAATTCAGTAACAACAGTTGTTTCAATTTACAAAACAAAAATTTACCACAAATTCCTTTTTAATGTATACCCATAGAAGCTTGAAGAGTTACTGAAAAATATCTAGAATAACTTTGTTTTGAAGTTTATAGCATCTCCTACAGACACTAAAATTTCATTCTTCTAATGTTAGTATTTTAGCAGGGACCAAAAATTAAAAGATCAGGATGTAAAAAAGATTCTGCAAAATTTCCAAACAAAATTTTATTATTTTCTGTCTTTAACGCGTCGTCTTAAGAGAAGACATAATACAGTAGATATCAAAACATACTGACTAAGAGTCTTGCACACATGCTTTAAAGTATGGGATTTGATACCTACCAACAAAATCGACAGAAGGTGTTTCAGTGTGTTGGCACAAAAACTAGAGTTCCTACTAACAAATTAATATTGGTTTCATGTGACCATTATTCATTCATTGCCAGCGCTCTATTACTCGTAGACTTTTCGCTTTGTTAAAGCCCGATTATGTCATAAGAATGTACATTAGGGATCCTCCCGACAAATATCGCAGCTTTCATCATTATCATCGCATTTCATCTGAAAAAATGTCTAAACGACTTTCAGGTACTCACATTCTGTACTCACAAATGTAGTACCATTAAATTCCCCAATAGTTTTTGGAGTTATAACTGCAAATAAAGATCAAAAGCACTTACTTACCACAAGTACTAAGAGCACCCTTAAGACGAAAAATGGAAAGAACGGATTTTAGAGTTCTTCACAAAGCGTTCACCCCTTACAAGCAAACATTTTTTGCTGAATATGACTTTGAGGCCGTCTAATGAGCAACGTACTCGCATTTTAATTTTGTCTAATTTGGTTTTTGTGTCTCCCTATTATCTCTACAATGTATCTTCGCATGCGTACGAATGTACGAGTTTGTAGCGTAGGTAAGCGCATGTGGCGATTTCTCGGTGGCTGACATCGCTGTCCTGCTTTTGAAATTTTCATTTCCAGTATTTTGTCAGTTTGACATGAAAATTATGCTTTAAACCCGAGTTATGCGGTCATGAAGTCATGCGCCAATAACCGCTGCGCCGCACTGTGGCTGAAATTTTGATTTCGTTGGCCAAAAGTGTAAAATAAAATTTTTGTCACCGATTTTTAAAATGTTTTCGCCTTTTTGTATCCAGACTAAGGTAGCCAAAAATTAGGTTAAGCCATTGCTAATTGTGGGCGTGGCATGCTGTCAAACTCAACTGAAAAAGGTGTTTTTGTTTTTTTTTTATCAAAAATAAATGGTTACTACTCGCGAGCTATCATCGATAATGGCCTGCGGTCTTTTTTATAATGTTGGTAGGATTATAGTCTTTAGTTGTTGTAAGTGGACACAGCTCCAGCCTTTAATATTAGGGGCGTTATGAAATATTTATGAAACTACTATATTTTTCTCAAATTTAAACTTTAGTGGAATAGAACTTCTAGGGAACAAAAGGGAACAAGAAACGTGCACCACCCGGAGAAAGGTGAAAGAGTCTACTTTAACCCTATATATATATTTTTGTACCCGCGACGACCCGCAAGTAGAACACTATTTTCATTTTAATGAAATTACTATATAAAAATTCAAATTAAGATAATTTAAAGACCAATGGTGTATTAAATATGTGCTTTAGGTATTTTATAGCTTATAATGAAATAAATAAATATAATGCCAGCAAAAGGGTTTTATGGCTTTGTTTTGATCAACAAAAAATAAGTCATAAAATTATCACAATAGGTCCTACAGTAGACATATGATCTCTTTCTAAATTTACCTGTTATCAAATTTTAAGGTCATCCAAATTCATAAACAATTTCATAAGTGTGTCAATAATCGCAACATTAACCAATAAAGATAAAAAACAACCCCATATTGGCGAGATACTAATTAGTTTTACCTGATATTGGTCTTGGTAACAAGTGCACTACCTGCTATGAAATTAAAGATCAATGTGTGAATGTCATGTATATAAAAATCTATACAATTACAGTTTCGATAAGTGTTTACTCAGTTATAAGTTAATCCTTTAAGTGTACGGACGTCTATTCGCAAGTGATAAAACATAACAGACGCAAATAAAAATATTCAAAAAAATATGGAGAGCTTCAGTTATAAAGAACTGTTCGAAGAGTATTTTAGAAACAAAAACGAGGAAGATGTTCTTAGTTACGTTAAAATAAATTAATTAAACTTAAATTCGTGTAGCACCGAAATACAAGAACAAATATCTAATCTCGTCAAAGCACTAAAAAACGCTACAAAGAAGTTAGCTACAGTAAGCAAAAGTTTTATATAAAAAGTGCAAACTGGTTAGAAGGCCAAATTACTGTCGCTGCAGAAACAGCAAAGCAAGATAAGCCTGGAAGACCACGCAAATCATTGGACAACTGCAGCGATAGACCTCAGAGGCGGAAACTTAAAGACGTTAACGATGAAATTGGTTGTACAAATATAAAAGAATCATTCCTACATCAATTACGATCACAGAACCAATTTACAAAAGTGGATATCATTGAAAAAGTTGTTAAAGCTAGTCCAGTGAGAACAAAACGGATTCTTAAAAGTATACCAACTCCGAGTGATGCAAAACAGTTCACAAATGAGGAGCCATTAGCATTATTTCTGGATTTGAAATTCACAAAACAGCAATATATTCAGCTCAGATTGCGTGCGATTGAAAAGGGTTCAAATTTGTATCCGCTGCTAAAATGGACTGTTTGTCATCAAAGGACACTATTACAATCACGCCAATTTCGGCAGAGGTACAACTGCAATCTCTACTTGATCACACAGCCGAAAGCTTGCTACAATCAATAACAGGAAATGAGTTAAAGAAATATGGAAACACAAAGTTAATTTTTTTTGTAAATGGGGATGTGATGGTTCTTTGGGACAAAAACAATACAAACAAGTTGTATGTGTAGTTATGCTCATGGTATCATTTGTTCCATTGCGATTGAAAAAGATTTTGGAAGATTCAGAGGCTTCGACTAGTAGAATGCAAACAATGGATATTTGGAAAAATGAGACACTATCTTCTACGAAATTTGAATTCAAAAAAGACCTCATGATGCCATTAGGAAAGAAGTTAGTTATATCAAGGCCCAAATTGCAACACTACAGCCATTACAATTACAGTTAGATGGGCAGCAAATTAATGTAAGCTACCAATTAGTGCTGACAATGATAGATGGAAAAGTATGTAAGGCTTTGACTAACACTAAGGCTGCATCCAGCTGCATTATTTGCCAAGCAACATCAACCCAATTAAATCAAGTCCCGACAAAATCATTAGATAATACCGATGCATATGAATTTGGATTATCACCACTACATGCAAGAATACGACTTATGGAACTCATACTAAAAATCAGTTATGATTTGGATTTCGGGTCTTCAGGATCAATAAGAAACAACGAAGTCAACAAAGATTTAAGAAGTTTAAAAAGAAACATGTTCAAGATGGATATCGGAAATTCGGATTGATTATAGTTCAGCCAAGGGTCACGCAATACAAATAATGGAGATACCGCAAGAAGATTCTTTTCAGATCCAGAAACAGCATCTGAAATAACAGAAGTCGACTTAAGCCTTACTTTCAGATTTACTTACGTGCAATGACGAAATTGACTCTAGAAAATTTGGAGATTATGCAAAGGAAACTTCAAAAATATATACAACCAACTACCCATGGAGAAATATGTCTACAACAGTTCACAAAATCCTTTACCATGGAGAAGATGTCATTAAATATCATTTGGTGCCACTTGGAGAACTATCAGAGGAGGCTCAGGAAAAAAGGAACAAGGATTACAGATTTTATAGAGAACACAATACAAGAAAAATTTCACGAAATTCCACAAATGAAGATCTATTTAATATATTATTCGCAACGTCAGGTCCGTTCATCTCTAGTATTCGCAATCAATGGATAGTGGATCATCGGGATTTAGATGAAGAAGCCGAAAAACTACTAAAGAGCAGAAATAGCACAGAACAAAATATGGAATATTTGCGATTAATATTTGAGTCAAATGAATAATAATTATAATTGCCTTTCATTGCTATTTAAGTACGAAAAACAAAGTACTAGTAAAAAATAATAATAAACAGAACCCACCATTGTTACAAATGCTATTAAAATCTATTGCAGTTTTTATTTTAAATTTTTTTTTTTTTAAATTATCAAATTTGACAGCAAAAAATAATAAATTTTTCTGTATTAATAGCAAGACTTTTAATAATAGCAAGATCTCCAGTTTATTTTACTATTTTTTGAGTCTAAAAATTTTTTTGAGTGTAACATTAAAAAAATTCCATTATTACAAAAAATATTTATAATTATTATTAAATCCAAATATTAATTTGTTTAATAAATAAAAAAATAATAAACCCATATTTCACTCTAAAAGTAAAAAAAAATAAAAAGTTTAACTTTAACCTAGAATTCCTTAAAAAGTCCTCAATCAATTTTAATGTTATTAAAACTGAGTCAAGCTGAACTAAATATCTATCCATTAAAAAATAGCTTAAATATTTTGATCGGTTCAAAAGTTGCAGAATTTTGGCCAACGAAAAACGATTTTCAGCCACTGTGCGCCGTTGCTTCTCATGTTCGCACGCTCTGCCGTTTCTGCTGCTGTAGCTGATCGTCCACTCTGACGGCGTTAATACGTCCAGGGATAAAAAGATATCGTAACCGAATTACCTCACGAGTATGTGCGTCAACAATTCGACTGCAGGGCACTCTGACAGGCGAAATACAAAATACTCTGTGTGGCGGAATGTTCTAGGCCTTAGAAAAATTGGTAGGATAGATGTCTATCGATGATTCTGATGTTATCTTGAGAGTCTCTCAAAATTCCTGTTCAATTCATGTAAGAACTGATCTCAAAAAAAAAACCATAAATTATTGTGAGAATCATATTAAAATTATTTTATGAAATACCAAAATTAGTTGGTCCAAATACAGAAACCTGACTTATAGTCCTGCTTCATATCGTTGAAAGTCTAAGTATGAAATCTGGCCGAAATAAGATGCATTTACTCCCCACCGCCTGATGTACTACACCCGGCCGGGGGATTGTTTGTGCCAGTTGTTCTGTCTATATGTACGTATGCTATCGAGGTCAGTGTTAAGTATTTAATAATATCTAGACGACTATTCGTCAAATAAGCGTATCGGGCGAAATAGTGGAATTGTGCTTTCATGCAATGCTGTCACATATGACACATTTTCTAATATTTGTTGTAAGGTTTTTGAAAGTCTTAAATGGTGGGTTCATCAGCGCGTTGTTAAAAATTGACTTAGGGAAGAGAAACTACCCTTACAGTTGGTTAACGCGAAGGCGACACTCACGTTCTGTCGTCATTCTTCTAATGTAGGGAGATTTTTTAAGCGACTTTGGATAACACATGGTTTTGTTACCCATAATAAAACAAAATCAGTTTGGTTTCTATAAGGAACAACACAAAAACAAGTGAGGAAAGTCTAAATTCGAGCCGACTTCATAATACTCTACACATAATTTTTATAATGTTTTTTACCAGTCTGCCTTTTCCTAGAGTTAACACTTACGAGTATCGTTTTTTATCGTCTGCCAGCGTAGAAACTTTAATTACGTCAATTGCAAAAAAATCAAGTCTCCTCTTTGTCTACTGACATGGAACCTAAACTCAGATGTAAGGCAGTTTTGTACTTTCCTTACACACTGAGTCCTTTCCATCGTATCTCTTCAATGGCGAGGTCAACCTACACCTGCCAGAAACGGACTCTGCGTATTCAAACAAATGCTTGTGTTAAAACAAATTTATTTCTCATATCAAACATTTTGTCGCTCGAGTAAACGGGGGACGAATTGAGTAGAATTTCTCATACATTTCAGAGCAGCTTAACATCTAAAAGCCAGTGACAGCGTTACTTCAATAGCGTTGTGGGAATTTCTCTATAAATGTCAGGGCTGTCGTCATTTTTGACTGTTTCATATATTTTTTCTGGCAGCTAATTTTTCACGAACTGTGAAGATTGTTGGTTCACAAGTCATCAGAAAAAGTGGGAAAAATCTAAACACAATAATGAGCTCAAAATAGAAGCCAGGGTGACTCTTCGTAAAAACACTAGCAGCGTAAATGAAGATTTGATATTATACTTACGAGTATATTATGTGTACCAATACTTGCTGAACGCGGTGTTAGTTTTGGAGTGATAGAAATAATTTGATTAGTGGGCAGTTCAACTCATGTTAGCCGTAAAGATTTCATTACAAAAAAGAAGGAACAGAACTAAACAGTAGGTTAGAATACTTTGTAGGGTATAAGTATAGATCTAAAGCTCCTTGTCGAATAGCCATTATCAAGAAGGTTGGTGTTAGCAGTCGTGTCATGCATGGACGACTACTCTACCAACAGCAGTTCCTATTAAACCTACGTATCGACCCTCACATGATTCACTTTAAATGGCATTCTACTTTCGTTCTTTGAGACCCCACGAGATTTTTTCATTTAACCAACACATATGCGAAGCATTGTTGTGGCGATGGAAGGTGTGTCTTCACATTCACATTAGGTTTACGTGCAGTAAAGACAGCTGCTCGGAGCTCCTTCCATATTCTAGCAGTGGGGCTAAGAAATGAAATGCCTCTATACTACACGGGGCGATCCACTATCTGGAAACTGAAATGCAATATGCCATCAAAACAAATTTAGTCCTAAACTAAAATCATTTCGGATGTGCCGCACGGGATGTGCCGTAGTGTTGCAAAATGATACCGCTTTTTCTCTTGCACCAAACCCAGTAGAACGATGAGACAGTTAGGGTATTTCCCCACACGACCATTGGATGACTAGTTAAGCAACAAACACAAACTTTTTAATGCTTTGCAACTTATTTTTTAGCTAAAACACAATCCTAATGTACAACACTGAAGACCACTCCCAAGCCGTATACAGTTTGTGATCATCACCATCACTTTCAGAACGTGAAAGCTGTCCACGTGGCCTAGATTTGGAGTGGAGTAAACTTATGAGTATTTCAGTCCGATGAACCGTCTTATGTCTTACCCACAAAGTTCATTTCACACACGCACGTGATGGAAATATTTTCATGATTCTTGAAAATCCATCACGCCAACATAATGAAGCCTTCTCGTACACATGTTGCAGCCGATCCAAATTCGGGCCAAAACGTATGTGTTGGCGTTTGTGCGCCACAAACCTTGCCTCTGGTCACATGAATGAATTTATTCACCGCGTTGTGTTTGTAAGAAACGAAATCTAAATTGTATTAATAAACGGAAAAACTACAATAGCTCAAGCAGAGCAAAAGAAGCCAAAAAGTCACACCCCCCCTCACTACGTGGGTCGGTGGTGGCGAGCGAGTCAATGCCAGTGTTTGGTTCTTCTGCGTTTCAGTTTCATCAACTTAAGGCCAAGTTCACATTGAAGCGAAGCGTAAATTATACACACTCGCCTCGCAGTGAACGCAGCTACAACAATTGTTCTGGCAACAACAAAATTATCTTCAATTTCTTCATCCTAAACATGACATTTTATGTGAATTTAACTTACTTCGCTCTGGCGTGAACGCGCAACGAGTAAGGCAGGGAACGAACGAAACGAAGCAGACGCAGACGCAGACGACCAAAGAAATGATTATCATAAAACGTCATTTGCAGCTACTTAAATTTGAAAACGTAGCTTCATTTGCTGCCGCTCTAAGTTGTGGTTTTGCCTCCAGTTCCGTGTAATGCTCCTAATTTTCCCCCACATTTCTGTGGTCTTTAGTTCACTCCACTGGCTGAGTTTGGAAAGCGGGCCGTATTTGGGTGTCTGCAGTTTTGAAATCGGCGCTGCTGGTTGGCTGTTATAGCACTGAGCACTGAATACTGACATCAACCATTGTCGAGCTCTAATTAATATCGTGTACAATTTCCCATCCATTGTTTGGGAATTCTGGATAAGGAATGGAGATTGAATTTGAATAAAATTATGTTGAGGTTGAAATGTATTCAAGCCGTTCTAAAAACTGTGGAATCCGACACAAAGCTAGAAAAGTGACGATTGTTGGCCACATTTGTGATAGTTCGTTCGGTCACGCCCAGATCAAAGTTAGAAAAGGAAACTGCTCCTCTTCGGATTAAATTAAAACAGATTGACTGACTGGTAGAGTAAAAACCCTAGTCAAAATATTGACACGCGGACATGTGCGGCTGCTGCAGGGTAGACCAGTGACTGACTTGTCGTCTTTAATTGATTTCCTCGGGAAGTAATACATCCCAGAAGATCGCATCCTAAGGATTTTAATTATTAATTTGATGAACATTTCCAATCGATTGTGAGACTGAAGAAAATGTCTGATAACCTATGAAATGTTGCAATACTTGACTGAAGTTGATTTCATGTCATGCTTCCTTTGTAGAAAAGGTCAGCTTAAAAATGTAAATAGAAGATCATACATTTTCCAATGAAGCCAAAAAAACCAAAAGCGTTAAAATGGCAGAAGAAGCTGATGAAATATAAAGAAAGATGAGTCGCTATTGAAAGAGCCTATTTTCGTCCCACCTAGAATTTGGCCGTACTGAGCGCAATACTACATCAGGCGGCTTACTTTAGCTCCGATGGTCGAACAAAGCAATTTTTACGTAGAAACAAGAGCTAAATGAGAGATGTGCCAGGAGATCAGCTAAGAGAATCGCCAAAATAAAATTCAAAAACTGTACTATGGTTGCGACAACCATACTTTTATTACTGAGAACATGTCATTGTTGCCCCGACCATATACAAACTATATTATTCCTCTGCGTGTATGAGCAGTGAGGTCGAATTGGCTAGTGACTAGAGTGTCAAACCCTTTTTGAAAAAAGCGACTGTAGGTTTATTTTATTTTATACTACATAACATCAGCATTTACCGACATTTCGGTTATTGTCTTAGAACGAAAAACAATATCTTCCTTCAGAAGTGAAATTTATAGGCTCTGAAATGCATACGAATCAATTGATCAACATTTTTTTTAATTTAAAAACAAACTACTAAGAAGTATTATTTGATATAAATTACGAGTACGTAAACTACGAGTACTACGAGTATGCCAAGTTTGATCGAAATAAGAGTGTCCAAACAATCGGGGTTTTCAGAAAACCGACAGTTCAGAATGTTTTCAAAACCGCGTTCTGGAAAACCAACTGCACGCAGAAAAAAAGTATGGTTGTGATGACAATATTCGAAGAGGATAATACTATTGTTGGGTATATGGTTGTGCTACAACAATATTATGGTCCTCACAACAATAGTATGATTCAAATACAACCATACTATGATCCTCACAACAACAGTATGATGCACACATAACCATACTATGATCCCCACAACCATAGTATGATTCACACTCAACCATGCTATGATCTCCACAACCATAGTATGATCCTCACAACCATAGTATGTTTCATATACATCCATAGTATGGTCCTCACAACCATAGTATGATTCACACGCAACCATGTTATGATCTCAACAACCATAGTATGATCACCCCCAATATTATTTATTAAAATTGGTTTAAGTTGTCAACAATAGATTTGAATTATGAAAATTATTCAAAAATACATTAAATTCAAAATATAAGGAGTGATTTATTTCACAGTAGAATAAATAAGTTTAAATAAACGTAGGCGTTTTTATTAAAAAGATTTCAGATAAACAAAGCCAAAGAAGCTTGTTTAAAAAAGTTTAGTTTCGTTAAAATAAGTACTATTGTTGCATTAGATCCGTACCAATAACATTTGTTCTTAAAAGCATATTTAAATGCAGAAAAATTACAATCATACAGTATGATTGCCGTAATCATATCATTGTTAACATAAAACGCAAAACACAATACTTTTGTCGCACTAACCATATTTATATTGTTGCTTTAACCATATTTTCATTTTTAAATTTGGCAATGATACTATTGTTACATTTCAACAATATTAGTATTGCAGCAATTAAACTATTGTCAAAAATAAATTCAGTTAACAATGCTATGGTTGCGACGAACATACTTTTGTGGTGGAGAACATATTATTATTGCCGTGACGATGTAGTAACCATGTTTTTTCTCTGCGTGTGTCGGGTTTTGCTTTTAAAGTAAAAAAACCGGCATCAGCCGACATTCAGGTTTTACCCTTTTGCTTTGAATGGTGTATATTTTCTCAATCAGAGGTGAAGTCCCAATTCTTGTCCTATATGAGTGCAATAAAATCAATTGCTATGAACATAGGTTTGGTTTTTACGCAGTAATTTTTAGAGGTTGTATGTAATATCGGGAGGGGCCTTTGTAATGGGGCTATATAAAAACGTATGATCGTAATTAAGTCTGCCAAACTTCATTAAGATTGGATGTAATAAGTGGCTTCTAGAGGTAAAGACTTATCTTAATTTATGTGTGGAAGTTATATCAAAATTGTTACCAATTTTCCTAAAGTCACAGCATTTGTCCTTTGTACTTCTGTCAAGTTTTAGCATTTTATTATTTTGGCACTTTTTCCTATATTTTTTACGCATTTTTATGCGCACTTCACGCATTCTTCGGTCAAAATATAAAACCGGTTAACCCACATAAATCCTCTTAACGGAAAATGATAGCTTCATAAAAACCGGCCTACGGTTACGATGAATAACTGGGTTAACCGGTTTCCTGTTACGGATACTCTAAATGGGATGTTGTGGGACTTAAATAAATTAATACAAGGTAAATAACATAAGTTATATCGCCCCACTGGACTGCATAACTATAGGCAAAAGGAAAGTACGTTTAAGAAAATTTCTTAAAGCAGGACGCCAAGCGAATGTGACATGACTTAATTATGAGGAGTTGACTTTGCATGAATGGGAAAGGCGGACGCATTAAGGAAAGGAACAAGGGCACCATACTCACTCACGTCACTCCCTTTTTAGTCACGACCATGAAATACGAAAGCGTTCAGATTTCCACACATTGGTTGAATTGAATATTATACATATCGAGTTGGAGTGGCATACATTCTACGATATGGGCGAAAATTGATATGCATAGAAAAAAGCACTGCATAACATGAGAGATAGCATTACCATGAAGAAGCTGTGCCTAAAAGGAAACACTCGTAGTGAGAGCACATGGCGTTATTTAAGACCGGCTTAAGTTACTCGAGCCCTAGCCCAAGAAAAATCAACACATAAAATTTTGGAGAATATAATTATTGCGAAAATAACTCAATCTATTTGTCAAAGTCGAACTGGCGGTAGTTGGATAGTTGTTCGAGGAGACGACACCACTTTTTACGTTATCCTTTACAAAAAAGAATCATGCATTTGAATAAGTGGTAAAATTTCAATTAATTACATGCAATTACAGTGGCCGAAATTGCCTGACCCAATTTTAGCACACCGAGTTATTTGTTGGTTTCTAGACAAGAACACGAAAAGGTTCCGGGTCAAGTATTTTTACGGTTTTAAATTTTCCATATACGTCTAAATTATTGCCTTGCCATCTGTGCGAGCACCAACTTAATTTCAGTTAAAACCTGAAAAAATAAATTAGTTTATCCACCTTTAGGAGTGTATGTTCGTTAGGATAATAAAGATAGGGTTTCAAGCCACTACCAGAAAAGCGTTTATAGAAGGGGAGGACACAATGGAGCCACCGGTTTTACTATGCCGCCCCTCATTGGACGCACTAGTCGTATACCTACTAGAGCCAATCCTGGCGATATAACATATTGCATGAAGAAAGGTAAAGGGGACACACTATTGTGGAAATTTAAAGACAAATACCAGAACTTCATGAACGGCCTTTTTCTCTGCTTCGATTGAAACTTTGCAGAACAAATGGAACTTTCTATACTTGTTCTTGACTTCAGTTTAATATCGAGACACGGGCGAAGGGAAAATATTAAATTCTGTTAAGTTTTTTAGTTGTTTTCGGATGGTTGTCTTATTTCATATTTGTAAAATTCTTATTGGAGCTAGGGAGAAGCAGAAGACGCAGAAAGCGACGGCAATGATGAAGAAAAATATAAAAATGAATGGTTCTGCTCTCTGTTCTGCTTTTATAATTTATCTTTAATTTTGTTGCTGCTGTGTGTGTATGTGAGTCTTTTTACACAATTTTTTTTTGGTCGGAATAATTTCTTTCTTTACTTTATTTTACATACATACGGTTGGTTGGTGTTCTTGTTGTTGATGTTTCCAGTTCCACGAAATTAAATGTCCGTCGAGTTGAAATGTCTGCCCGTCCGTCCGCAAAGCAACAAAGCGAGCGACCGTTCCATATCTTCATACCCATAGCCAGGCGAACGAACCAAGCCAAAGCAAACCGAGCCAAAGCGAGGCAGCGAGGCCACCACTCACTCTGTCCATGCATTTCTTTGTCCGTGTGTCTGTCCATCCATCCAACCGACCCACCGACGGACCGATAGTCTGTCTGTCCGTCCGTCCGTCTGTCTGTTTATTTGTTTGGTTGAGTTGACGTTTAGTGTGGATTTTCTTTTGGTATCGTTCTACGAGTATTTAGTATTAAATGTATCTTTTGTTTGCCGCATATCGCTGTTGTTGCTTTTGCTACTCTTTCTTTTGGCTAATGTAGCCAAGTTGTTGTTCTGCTGTTGACGCTGTTGTTGGTGTTCGTGCCGCCGTTGCTGCTGATGCTGCTATTGTTGCTGTTAACCCCAAAAGAATTCAATTAAAGTCTCAATCTGTATCTTTCGCTTTGCACTCCACATTCTCAAACACACTCACACACACACTAGCACTTGCTCACACAGAGGGAGCAATAATTCGTTTTGTTGTTAGTTAGCCACAGCATGAAATCAACAACCAAATAAACAGCCAACAACGACAACAACAACACCAGCAACATCCCAATAAAAAAAAACAACCGTCCATAGGTTATGTCGCTATGGCCCACTCTGCACTGCTCCTTCCCCTGGGTTGGCTGGCTGGGGCTGGCTGGCGCACTTGTTATTTAAGATGCATTTAAGTAGTTTAGATGAAGACGAAGATGAGGCAGCCAGCCAGTCAGCCAAGGCAGCTCAATTCACGGCAACGGCACGGCACCACCGGCGGCAGAGTGTAGTACGATCGCGCAGCGGCTGGCTGGTCTTTGTACGTTGTGTGTGTGTCTAGTGTATAGGTTGCCACATAAATCCGTTGGATAATTCGTTTCTTCTTCATTTTATTTTACTTCAGCATTTTTCTGCCTTTTTCCATCTTCATTTTTGAAGAAAAGTTCATCAACTTTTAAGAAATTTTTATTGTATATACATACGTATGTATGGGTGTTTGTGTGTGTATCTTTCTCTCGGATTGGCAATGATTATGATTTCATCATTATGAGGTTGACGCTGGTGCAGAAGGCAAAACGACCAAAGAAAATGGTTAATATTTTGTTGGTTGGTTACAAGAAGGAAACGAAATGATCCCAAGCCTTCTACGAGTATAGTTTTGAACTGTTTAGCATTTTGTTTTCAGAAATTTGTTAAGAGATATGTTGAGTGGAAGCACACGAACCATTTCAGCGGACCAAGGATATTCAAAATGACAGCAAGAAATAAGGAATACTTTTTTGGTATTTCCGAGCCGTAGTGACACCGCATACCGGCTTCAGACTAAAAAATTAAACTTTTTTCTGTCATCTTAAAGAATCGGGTGTTAATTGCAGCGATCGGCTAAAGGCGCTCATGGGCGGTTCTCTCACACCTACATGTACTCACACAGTGAACGAGAAGAAACGAATGCATTCAGTCTCGCTAGAGCATTCGTTCGAATAGGTGGTGTTGTCACATGATATTTGACGTAACACTGAATGAAATGTTTCATCTACTTTCAGACAGAGAAGTGGATATCTTGTGTGGTTTCTAGATAAGAATACTTCAGACAATTTTCCATCAATGCATCAAGAGTAGAGTTGCATTTCACCCATCCATACATACACAAAGTATGGCTGTATTTGTGCCGATACCAGGTTTAATGTTAATTAAATTATTAATTAATTAAAAAAAAATTAATACATACTATATTAAAAAAACTCCAAAGGGGATATTAAAAAAATAGCAATTAATAGTCGTTCCTTCTTTTACAACATATTAAAATTGCCGTGTCCATTTCGTAACCATATTGTTTCTTTGCGTGCACAACATCACATTAAGGAACAAGGGACAACTTTTAATGCAATTAATCACCTAGGTCCGAAATATATTTCGGATTACTAAAATACTAATGAACAAAATCTCATTAAATCTTAATTCTTTATTCAGCTTGACAAAATTTTGAAAGTTCATCGCTAGCAGAGTTCACTCATTAATTCACAATTTTGAGATATTTATCAAATGTTCTGGAAAATACTTCAACTTAAATGGACCGAACCTATAAATGGTACCCCTTAATTTTTTTTGTAAACGGATTTGAAAGAAGCCACAATCAAGATTTGCCAATGTTGCTGCAACTGTTTGGACCAAACATGTATGAAAAATGGAAAATATGTCCCTTCTGGTGCAACATCCGCGTCGAACGATTGTTTTTAATTAAAAAATCGTAATCGTGCCAACCTGCGATGGAAGTTACCCTGTGCAGAGCCTAATAAAATTAACTTTTGATGAAAACTGTTTACAGCATGAGTAAGTCGACCAATACTGTGAAAACGGTTATTATACCCGTTTCATAAATCGGAACTTCAGTAGAGGTGGATCTATCTAGTTGTTTCAAGTAATGTTGATGCTCATAATTTCCGAAAGTGATGCGCAAGGTCAATGCTTCACAGGAACCTTGGGAGTGTGTCCATGAAAAGAGCCGAGTGTGCAGAGGTATACTCGATTGAATAAAAGTTAAGAAGTCATAACTGTAAAAGCTTTTCTTGTCATAATAGTAGAACCTTGGTCCCAACAAACATCCGCCCCTAACAAGCACATTGTTTAATTAACCGTGCGGTCAAAGGGAGTTATTCTCAACATCATAACTACGACGTCTATTAAAAAAGAAACTTTTTATTTTTTCATAGCTGGCCTATTATACGAAATTAAATTACAAGGAGTAGGAATGGTCAGAGTGTACACCCAGAAAAATAATGCGTTAGTAATCGGTCGGAACTACATAAATTCGGTTGGATAAGCTGACTTTCTGTTGCAATCACCAATACGTTCATGCAATACATATGTTAAACCAACTGAATTCAGTAAAACTATTGCAACAGCTAAATAAATCAACCACATATGAAGTACATGTTACTTATGTACCAATAATTGTTGGCGACAACAGATAAGTTCTTTGAAGTAACCATCAAATACAGGGTGGCGCAAAACTACCGTTGTGATTTGAATGTTTAAGAACTTTTTTAATTTTGTTTTATTTTTTATGTTTATTTCAGAATTTTGTGAAGCAGACTTGGGGAATTTGAAATGGAACAGTACACAACAGAACAGCGATCTGCAATTGATGAGCCACAGCCCACGCTGAAAAGGACACAGTGGCTCTGTTACGGGACCTCTTTGGCAAACGCATTATTTCGCGCAGAAGCGAAATAAGCCCCACGTTCACCGGATTAACAGCTCCAGTTTGTTTTCTTTGGGGTTATTTGAAAGAAAGGCTATACGTAAATAAACCAGCCACCATACCACAGCTAAAACAAAACATTAGCTATGAAATTCAAGCCATAACAACGGCAATTTTACGAAAAGTTATGCAAAATGTACTGGAAAGAGCACGAATGTGCGCAGCCGAAAATGGCCACTACTTGCGAGATAAGTTATTAATACTTAAGGCAAAAATATTCCCCATTAATATACTATATACCAAATACTATATACCAAATAATAATTAACCAATAAATAAAAAAAGTTATTAAACATTCACACCACAACGGTAGTTTTGCGCCACCCTGTACTATTAACCAAAAAATATTTTCCAGAATAAAAAAACAGACATAACTGTATTTTGAGACATTACTCAGACTTGACCAACATTTTCACCCAAATGGACAAACAATTTTTTTGGCAGCTACTCATATTTACACACTTTTCAATTCTTATCAGATTGGGGCAAAATGGGCTTCATAGGATAGCTTATCAGTACAACTACCCAAAGACGTATTTACGCATATCCAGGCGGTTAAACTATGCCAAAATATGACTTCAAAATGAAAGTAAATATTTACTATCACACTAGCTGACCCGACAGACGTTGTCCTGTCCAGATTTAAAAATAATTGTATAAACTATAAGGTTATTTAATGTAATGCGTTATGATACACTGTATTGTGGCTAATGCAGCAAACACCCATTGACTGGACTTGCGATTTGCCATTGTCATAAAAAATGCTAGCCGCACCGGAAAGTCCGCACCGGCATGTCAGTGGGAATAATAATAATCAAAGGACGAATGAGTTCTTCCTTCGATTCGGAAAACTGACAAAAATGCATGGGTAATGTAATGCAACTCGTAAAAAAGTCAATGAGGATTTTGCCATTGCCAATATCCAATAATTGTTTAGAAAATATTTTCCCAAATTGGTTGTTTTGCAATTGGACACGCATGTTTGCTATAAGTTTAAGTATCTTGACGTGTGTCCACAAATGATACGACTTTAAACATGCGTAAATTTCATCGGCTGGCGTGGATCGTGGAATCACTGGCAATGTTTTGAAACTCCCCTACCAACACCACTAGTCCTATTTTGGTTGTTTCGAAAATCTTGCATCGCTTGGTCGGACCAACGACTTTTTATGCGACACTGCACATTCATCTCATATTATTAATTTGCATTGATGTAAAACTTTGGCCACTACACTGTTCTTGGAAAGGTTGCTGGTTGGAGTTTCAGTGATGTGCGAATTCAACGACAACTTATGTGTTAAATGCTCGACCGCCTTCCAATAATGGTGCTGCAATACCTGATGCAGAAAGTCCAAGGGCAATTCCACTCTGCGAGCGAATCGATGTCAGAATAAATGATATCAAAAAAGAGTTTCCACTTTCACCGGAAGCTTCTAAGAAGAAAATTCGTCCAACTCAGTCCTGTACATTCCTCATAAGAGAATCGTAAGGATATTTTTGTTGCAAATTCAACAGTGGGACGTTCGTACAAACTGATTGTTCCAATGCACCTATATCAAATTGTTTTTCACGTTCAAACTCTTGATTAAATGCGTTGTACTCTACATCGGGCGATTGGGCGCAGTCATACTTAAATGAGATAATACTCGTGTACCTTGTTTGACATCATCGAGCACAGGTTCTCAATTAACCAATGCCTCGTTGAAGAGAATTGGACGAAGTGTGTGTGCCATTCTTTAGCAAACGTTGACAGGCTTAAGTCTTTTGGAAGCAATTTTTACATTTTTGAATGTGGGTAGGGAAATGTGTGGAATCTGTTCCTGTTCCAGAAATTAATGAACGCTAATTTTGGATTAATTCACTTTGCCGCTTGGGCAAAACAACCTAGAGGATTCATTTCGGTACTTCAATGCATTTCAATGTAGTCACAGAACACTCATTTACCCAATTTTAACTGATGGTTCTGTACTATAACCAATATTTGTATTGTAACGATGTGCAACATTTGTTTGCATTTTTGCACTTTTATTCATTTCGATCACTGCGAGACTACTGATTCGTACTGACAGCTGATGATGCATATTGGTTTCGTTTCCATTTTCTCTTTCTTGTAATGAACCTTCTAAACGTGTTTGTGACAACCCTTTTCGTTTAATTTCATTTCGCTCTTCGCGTTGTTCTGCAGTTTGGTTAAATCGGAAATGTCTTGGATTTGTAGCAGCGCGAGTTCTGCGGCCTATATTTCTCTTTCTTATTGGCGGTATTGCAATGATAGCAAACTATGCGAATTGAAATCGCAATAGTTTCACATATTATTGCAAAAACCAACAGAACATTTCAGTTAGTTACTGTCGGTCTATGCAACTTACGAAGTAGCCAAACCTCCAGAAATGAATTGTTAAATCTTAAAATCCAAATGCCGCACTTGTTCAGCGATAGAATAAAAAACATCGCCAGAGACAAAACCCTGTTTGCTTTAAATTGAATATGCCGTAAAAAAATCAGAATATGCAAAAAATATACAATTGAAAAAAAAATTTAAATTCAAAATTTTTAATTCGTTTGTCTATTTTTATTTATATTCATTAAATTCGACTTTGGTAAAACAAATTCTTGTTTGGTATTTGCACTGCATTATACAAAATTATCTATTCTAATCATCTATAGTTGCCGCTTTTCCGAAAAAACAGTTTTAGATGCAAAAAGCCTTTACATCGCATCGACGGAAAGGATCAAAGTTTTCTTTTAAAAATTGTCTACCGCACACATAAATGGTATTGACAAGTCGTTTCTATTTTCGCCTTAAAAAACAACAACAAATCTGATATAATTAGCCCTTTAAAATAATAACAACAAATGTACGTAACAAAACGAAAACCCAAAAATAATATATTTTGCCACAAAATCCAGTCAAAGTGCATGTGGATGTCGTCCTCCGTCCCCGAGTTTATTGGGCCAGTGGAAAGAGTGTCAATCATCGGGTTAGATAAAAGTTTTGTGTGGTATTTTGAAATGATAAATAGTTGAATTGCGTCCCACTTGTGAAACGTCGGAAATTTGTTTAGGACCACTTCTTCTTAAAGGTAACTTCTCACTGCAGAACACGGTCTGTACCGCGCTTGGCTTACTGGTTTGTGAGAAGTTCCCCGTATATTCTGAAATGGCATGTGATGATAGGTGAAATCTGCACATCGCTCCCAGCATCCAGAATTTTTGGCAAAGTATACCAAAATGGCAGCCCTAGTGGATCAATTTCTATGTGTTCCGCTGTTGCTGCTGCCTCCGACTTACTTATTTGTTTTCAAACGCGACAAATGATAAAACATGGCAAAGATTAACACGCATTAATTAACAAGTGTCCAAATATGCAAATCAAACTGACAAACATTGTTTCAGCCACAAAAACAAACGACAATTTGATTAATTACATACAGTACCCGCCACCAACTCGCCATCGTCAGCAATGGCCAACATATGAAATCCAAAAAGCATAAGTCTGAATTGTTTCATTCGAGTCAAGATGCGCTGAAAGATTTTCAAACTAAAAGTTTCGCCTCATACACCGCTTGTTGGCTCTCTTAATGTGGCAAAAGGGCGGCAGTTCAACAAAGAGCTCAACATTTTCTCCATTTAGACAATTGTACGTTATTCTTTCTACTTTTCGGGTAGCTAAGATTTCAAAATATTTTTGATTTGTTTTACTGTGAGTAAAAATACCACAGTATGTTATAAAACGGATGTGAAAATAGCTTGTGAAGAAACAAACCCAAGGTTTGTAGTACACTTGCAATTAACAGAGACAAGATAATAATGGTGGAAACATAGAAGAGGGAGATTTTATACCCAAAAAATGTTTAAACAGATCAAACGAAATGCAGATTCAACGATTCGTTAGATTAAATATTTCTAATAATTGACGAAAAACAAACATCGACATCGTTTTATATACTTATACCTAGTCGAGTTACCTCAAGAAAAAATTTATTTTATTCAAGTAAAAGCGAACTAAAATTGAGAAAATTCGGCTCTAATGTAGCACCCGGTATTTCTTTACTCTATTTTAGTTCAGCTTTTGCGTAGAAATGAGTTTGGTATTTGGTCTAAATAAAAGTATAAATGTCTTGTTTTTAGTACAATATCATACCCAAATTGAGTAAGTTTTCATCAGATGTAGTAAGTTTAGTCGTAAAATAAGTACAAATGGCATTGTTTTTAGTACGAAATTATATCATTACTTCAATATTATAAAATAGCATAGCACAAAATGAATTTTTTTGAGTTTGGTCAGGTAGAATATACTTAAAGGGGTTCTTTCGAAAATAGATCAAAATTTATAGTTGTGTAAAAAAGTTTGTAAACCAAACAGTCGCTATGTTAAATGTGTGGGTCGTGATCGTTTCTAGTTAGCGTTTTTCATTCGTAAAACTCGCCACAATAAAAAAATTAACAGGCGCACTTCAGCTGACCCTTGGGCTTAATAGTCTGGGATGCATCCTATTCTTTTAATGCCAGTTAAATTTTACGAGCCTATGTTAATTCCGCTATCGTGCTTTCAAGAGACACTCGGATGAAGGGTCGGTCATGGCTAGATGGTCTTAGAATTCTTACGCAGTCAAAAAGATATAAACGTATAGGGTATACGTGTAATATTTGGTTGTGTTGCCGAAAGAATGAAAAATTTAGTATACTGGCTGACCCATTAAAGGACTCGAAAATGTATTTTATGGTTACCGTATGGTCACGTCAGCAATAACATGGTATTGTTTATTGAATTTCTTGTTGACAATGGTATGATTGCGGCAATATTAATATTGTTGAAATGTATCAATTGGTATTATTTCCAATATAAAAAAATGAAAATGTGGTTTTAGCTACAATAGAAATATGGTTGGTATAGTATTTTTTTGTTTAATTTGTTGTTAACAATAATATGATTACTGCAATCATAACGTATCTTTGTATTTTTTATAAATTTGAATATTGTCATTTATCCTTAATAATCCTTTAAATATTGTCATTTATCCTTAATAATCCTTTGAATATTGTCGTTAGAACAATGTTATTGTTACGAATATAACGCAATAAAAGAACTTTATATACTTATATGTAAATTAAAAGTTTTAAAACAAACTGTTTTGTATAATTTGTTGTTAACAACAATATGTTTACTGCAATCATAACGTATCTTTGCATTTTTTATAAATTTGAATATTGTCATTTATCCTTAATAATCCTTTAAATATTGTCATTTATCCTTAATAATCCTTTGAATATTGTCGTTAGAACAATGTTATTGTTACGAATATAACGCAATAAAAGAACTTTATATACTTATATGTAAATTAAAAGTTTTAAAACAAACTGTTTTGTATTTTATATACTTATTTTTAATGGGCCGATTTTTTCTACTCTTAAACTAATCACTCCTATTACTTTGAATTTAATGTAATTTTAAATAATTTACCTAAAAAATCACTTTTGTTGAATTTTAACCTAATCCTAATAAATAATTTTTTGAATCATAGTATGGTTGAATGACAACATGCTATGGTTGTAGGGACCATTGTATAGTTAATTGTGAACCTAAATATGCTTGTGAGGATCATAGTATAGTTTTGTGTGAATCACTACTACTGTTGTGAGGATCATAACATTGATGTGCCACAACCATATACCTAACAATAGTATGACGCTCTTCAAATATTGTCACCTCAACCATCCTTTTTTTCTTCGTGTTATCATATGGAATGTGATGATCGTTTTCTGAATCGGTCCATGTTGTAATATGGCCACCAATTTCCAGCCCAACCTTCCCAAGAGAGACATCAGATTGCATTAGATTTTGCTGAACTTTTATTCGTGCCACTTCTGAAAGTCCCTAAACTAGCAGGGAATAAGCTTTGATTGGCGTCCTATAAAAGGAAAAAGCAATAATCCCAATGTATATAAAAGAGTATCTCTCAGAGAAATATGTTTGCTTGCAAACATATCTACAATATTGTGGGAAATCGGTTGGAACTAAAAAAAATTCGTTGCAAATAACGAATTTTCCTTGCACACGCAGAAAAAAAGTATGGTTGTGGTGACAATATTCGAAGAGGATAATACTATTGTTGGCTGTATGGTTGTGGTACAGCAAAATTATGATCCCAACAATATAAATATGATTCAAATGCAACCATCACAACCATACTATGATCCTTACAACAAAAGTATGAATTACCCATAACCATACTATGTTCCCCACAACCATAGTATGATTCACACTCAACCATACTATGATCTCCAAAACCATATTTTGATTCTCCCAACCATAGTATGTTTCACATACAACCATAGTATGATCCTCACAACCAAAATATGATTCACACGGAACCATGTTATGATCCCTACAACCATAGTTTGATCACAAATATAAGTATACTATGATCCCCAATATTATTTACTAGAATTGGGTTAAGTTGTCAACAACAAATTTGAATTATGAATATTATTTAAAAACACATTTATTTCAAAATTATAGAAGTGATTTATTTAACAGTAGAAAAAATTAGTTTCAAAAACATAAGCGTTTTTGTTTAAAATATTTCAGTTAAACAAAGCAAAAGCAGTTTGTTTGAAAATTTTTAATTTCCATATAAAAAGTACTATCGTACAATCCTTATATCATCAACGAAATATTTCCCTCATACTCCAGAACTGTAATCGACCTCGTCCGACTTTTAGTTCTTTTACTAGTTTTTTTTTTTTATTTTATTAGAAATGATTTTGAAAATTATATTTTGTCTTGGTTTTGGTTCAGTCAGGATCGAAAAAGTAAGTTTTTAAACAGCGAAATGAACTAGAAGAACAAACAAGTTTTACATTCTTGGTGTACATTTAATTGTTCATTTCGTTTGCAACACCTCGAAATAGTGATCAGAAATCTCATAAAGTATATATAAATATATATTGATCTCGTAAAATTCTAAGATGATCTAGGCATTTCCGTCTGTCTGTATGTACGTCTGTCAGTGTGTTAAAGCAATATATCGGTCATACGAATTAACTAAAGGTTCTACTGTTCTGGATTGTAGAATGTAACCAGGACACTTTTTAGTTTTTGCTCATGTTAGTTTGAACGCACTTTTAAACATAAAAAGGTAATAGTTGTTGGACTCATCAAAGACGCCTGCGAATCTAAGTGGATCCGTAATGGTTCTGAAAAGGACCCATTTCTAAATTCCTGCGCGCCTTTCAATCAACACACATGTAGTGTGCTCATGTGCTGCGTGGCCGACAACGCTGTAGTGGAAGTGGGAAATCCAATAAAGAAGTGCAAAGGCAATAAACACAATTTAGCACCGGCACTGCCTTAACGGCCATCATCGCGATACCTCCATCGTAGGCCAAATAAAATCAACCGACATCATCATCATAAGCGTCGCCTATGTCGTTGCCGTAATAAACTTTAAGACCAATTCCATAGCAAAAATCACTCGACCGACCGCAACGCTTTAACTCACCAACCACTACACTAACACAAAGCGACAAACAAGGCGCGCAAACATGGCGAAAATAAGAGTCAAAAGCATCAACATCGCCATGCCGATGACGTCCCTAACTCAGGCACTGATTCGTTTGGTAATTCCTCTGCTCCACGCTGCCCAGTTGAAGTCGACTTTACATTATACCATTTAGACGGGCAGCCGGTCCAAGCTGTGTCCTAACAAAATATCGCATAGAGTAAACAGAAACCATATAAACGGGGAAAGAGGGACAGCAGATGAAATAATCAGAAGCGCGATGGTTTCCATTCGAGCAGGGTTGTATTTTGTGCACACGTTGCTCAGTTGTGACAATAGAGACGCTAGGAGCTCACTTGAATTCCTCGCTTACGTTTTGCAGCAGGATAATGTAAACTCTGCTCACGCATCACTGCAGATGCGGGCAGGGCAGATATACCCGCAAACGAATGAACCGCCGATTGGATGTTCCATGTGGACCGATCACTCGCCGGTGCGATGATTACCCTGCTCAGGAAAATGTCTTCAAAAGAGCAACTTAACGCAAATGTGGATTTGTTGGTGTGTGCGACTGAGTGTGTAAGCAGGAATATAGAACAACAAATAGCGAGACAGTCGGCATGGACTGCTGCGCTTTGGAGTCAGATTTAAATACAGTTTTTTTTATTTATGTTTGGTGGATTCTGTATGCATTGTAAATTTTACGGCAAAGGGTGCCTTACTTTTGAGTGATTCTTCCCATATCTGTGCGAAAGACAGGAATCATTAGTGAGAATAACTCGGCAACTTAAAAAGTTGTGAGTAGGATTCCATCTTTTACACCATGCATTTGTAAGACTCTATGGTTCTTTTTGTTAGGCAGATTGCACCAGCAGCCAGCGTATCGTCGGCACCAGCAACCTCGTTATTTGTAAGCCGAGCTAACACCTCTATATTATGCAGGGCTGCGTACTTTTATCAAAAGAGGGCGACTCCGCTCCCACCTTAGCACTTTGAATGCCTACGACTCCAGACTACGGCTAAAAACTTAAAATTTGCTTACGTAGTATGGAGTGCATCTATGCTCTTGTCCATGAACCGAATACTTTTTCCAGTAATGAAATATTAGATTCAAATTAATCAGAATACTAGTTGTCTACTAGTTGTCCCTTGTCTATCAAAGGGAGAATATATGGTTAAATGAACTAATGTTATAAACTTAAGTTATTTGCGGACAAAGGTGCGCCGACTGTCTCTTTTCCTTGGAGCCCTGGACCGAAAATTGGAACGATTACAAAAATACAGTGAACTTGCCACCACATTGTTAGTACTTCCCTTTTTCGAACAAACTGCAAATAAAGATAGAATAGCTTCAGAGCGAATAACAATAGTAAGATGGCTATACTAACGTCTAGTCATGCAATTCAAAGTCATGTCTTTCCAATTTAGGTCCTTTTAACTTTTATCGGGGTAGAGGAGTAGCATTGAGAGAAGAAACATTTAAGCTTCTAAGCCATACGCGGTTAACAAAAATAAGTAACGCAGTGTACGCCCCACTTAACGACTAACCATGATTACGCTCGAGGAAAATTGTATATTTGCGAAATTAAGTTTTTCCAAACCCGTTGGTTTATCCCGATTGCAAGTATGCATGTTGCCACATTGTAATATATCCGGTGAAGACGACAGATACCGATATTTTGTAAACTCGGTACACTATTGCCCAAAAAAATACAAATACAACAACACGGAGGAGGAGAGGAGATTGACCTTTTGAGGTTGTAGTCATCTAAAGTTTATCAGCGATGCCTTTACAAGTTAAAGATTAATTTCTAAGATCTAATGTATAAGCTAAGGATAATCGACTCACGAACGATATTGGAGTGTGATGAAGAAATAGCCAATTTAGAACGAAGAGGTACTTACCCTATAACTCATATGGGTCCATGGACATAGACTGCAACGAAAAAGCTGACGTTCGATCACAAATCCGTCCAGTGAGCGGTAGCATCTCAAATGATTTGGGGAGATCCAGATGAGAAAAACAAAAAAGTCTTAAGAAGTCTGAATTCACCTTATGTGAATGGCAAGGTACCCCATTAACGCTGTTAATGGTGTTTTTTTTTGTCATTCACATAAGGATTACAAAAATGGATGTTTTTATTAGAAAAGATTTAAGAGAAAAATAAATCCCAAAGATGTTTTTTGCCATTAACATAAGGTTTAATCAAGAAGATAAGTGGAAGGATATGAAAACGGATATGGATATGAAAAAAGAGCATTTCTCTGCCAGTGTCCAGCTTACGCAAGATCGAGACTATAACTTCTTTTGGCCAGTGTGGCAAACTAAAAATACATGAAGGGGATTGTGATAGGTTTAAACATTCTTTGAAGTTGTAGATCATCAATGACAAGCCTTCGAACGACAAGCTGTATACTGGTTTATTTTTTTTGTATAATTTTTTATAATCCAAAGAATACATCTAAATCTTACGTAAGGCATGTTACAGTAGTTTAAGCTTATCACAAAAATATTTCTGCAATTGGAGATACTTGGTTATTTGGTTTAAAAGGTTAAAAGGATAGAAAAACCCTTATTCTGTATTTTTCTACTTTAAGGGTCAAACATAAGAAAAAAATGTTGAATATTGATACCCTATGTATACTGGTTTAGAAGCCACCCATTGGGTTTGGGTCCTTTATTTCCAGATGCCTATACTATACACCAGTTATGGAGTTATACTCCATTTCTTTAATGTAAGTGGGTGACATATATGTAGAGGAGGTCGGACAAAGTGAAGTACTTTTTGCACCGCTTTAAAACGCCCAACATTTAAATTATTCTGTAGACACTTCAAAAATGCAGTGTAATGATCGCTGGAACAAGATCATTACACTGAATTTTCATGACCAGAATATCAAGAGAGGCCCCGACAACAATCCCATTCATCGATAACGCGGACCCTGTCAAGCACATGGATTATGGTTTATGGCTTAACAACCAGCATTGAGTCTTGTAAGCATTTAACTCGACCATATTCACAAAATCCACTCTGAGACCCTCGCAGACCTTCGTTGAGTATGTCAGCCATATTTTGCCTCATCACCCCTGAATCTGTGAGGTCCGGTTTACGATCAAACGATATGAGTGACAGATGCTTCTGTCGTCAGCGAACGATGAAAATAGGAAAGGGTGAATTACTTTGTTGTTGCTTGTCATATGGGGAAAGGAAAATCGGCAAAATTTAACCCAAACATTTCTCCGTCTGGTAGACGCACGTTTTGCCGTTGCCTTGGGACGGCTTCTCAGTACCACATACATGTGTGCCGGCAGTCTCTACTGATTTAACGATCTATTTTACTATGGATGTAACGAATGTTCGCATTCGCATATTATTTGCATCGTACTGCACATTCACTTTTGCATTTGCAAAAACCAATTTTGGAATAGCCGATTTCGCTAAGAAAGTTTCAGTAAAGGATTTAGTTACGTCAGAACTTGTTTTTTTTCTGAATTATCTTTGAAACATGTTTGTAATCCTTGAACTGGAGCATACTTTTTATAAAAATGAGCCTGGCACACTACAAACAATTGTTTTTTTTCATTTCTTATGTTCATATTATTATTTTATATAACATACGAGTAATCTTCAAAATTAAAAATTAATTATTCGCTTTTGCATTCGCCAGAACAAAATGTGGAAATTCGATTTTGCATTAGCAAAATTTTATATTTCAATATTCGCTACCGCTAAACCCACATTAATAGTTTTGAAAGAATGAATTACTCCACAAAGGATATGTTGTCAGGTCCAGGAGGTCATCGAGAGAAGTATGAAATGGGATATTTATCGGGTGAGACCTCGTTTACAACAACACTAAAGAGTGATCTTGAAGACAATGGATGGCTGCACCGAGCGAGGAAATCTTTCACCGCCTCTGGACAGCTTTGAAACACTATGCACTATGTACCACTCCAGCCTGAGTTCTGAATGTCCTGAGCTCAAATCTCTCAATTAAGTTTGTCTTTAATATCATTTTCCTCTCTCGCAAACACACACAACAAAAGTTTCTCACCTCCAATGAAATCGTAGGGTAGCCGAATTGTGAGTGGTGTAACTTTTGAATTTGGATTACCTGGAATGTTCTTTTTGAGAGGTAACAATTGCATAATACCCATTTGATGTAATGTAATTATTCATTAAAGAAACGTAAGAATATCCGCGAAACAATAAGTGAGGCATGTCCAAAAAACGGAAAAGTCTCTTTATATTATTGAAGGAGAATCCATTAATGCTTGAATAAAATTTCAGAAATGTAGGTGTCGCGGCACTTATCTGATCGAATATAATTTCAAGAATAAGTGGTCCGGCGGGACGATTATGTCGAATGTAAAATGGACCTAGAGAACAGTATCGTTCCCGAAGTACACCTCGACAAAATGGCAAACCTAACTGAGCACAATTGCTAAAAGTGTTGCCATGTCTGTGACCTTTTCAAATTATCGTTACAGGAAAATGTAACCTCCCAAAAATATCCGTGGGTATTCTTCAGAAGTTTATTCCTCAAAAAAGGTCGACGGGTTAGTTTAAACCACCAATCTTTTTTTGTGAGTGCAACTCCGTATGTAGTGGTAACAATTCTTTTTCTTGTTATTGCCGTTGCCGCTGCTTCTGTCGCCGTTGCTAATGTTAAAGTTATTTGCACATCTATTGCACCAAAAGGGGGCGCAGCAAGGAACATGATGTCGGTTATGTTTAGAAGCAAAAAAAAAGAATTGAACAACAACAAACGAATCAACGTTGTTGATGACAACGCCATACAGTGGGCCATTTTTACACAAATGGATGTCTGATTGATTGTCAACAGCGTTAAAATTAAGTAGACAGAGCTTGACTTCACTCAAATGTGGGAGCTGCGACCGGCATAAATTCGCACTCACTGAATGACCAGGGCAGGACTTTTGAAGCAGGCCGATAGCTGTTTTTTCATTGGACTCGTGTTTCCTAAGGACCGAGGTGAACGATTACCAAAACTGCTTAACTGAGACTCCGTCATATGTGGCAGGTAACGCCAACACCCAAAGGCATGAACAAGACAATTGGCATGCGTCAAAGAACATTTTGGAGGAGAAAGAAAGAGCAAAGTTTAAATTCTTCTGATTTACAAAGATCTTGAAATCAAATAAGGACGAGCGTTTAAGGGAGAAATGTAATTTCAAAGGAGAATATTATCTTCTAGAGCACAACGTAGCTATATCTAGATAATTTGTATTTTTTAAACGAGTAGTTCTATAACTTAGTCAGTCGGTAGGAGCAAAAATATTTATGTTGGGTCAATTTCATTGAGATTGTGCCACCGTACCTCGTCATTTTATACAAGAAATCGCAGCAGCACATACAGCAGACAACATCGTTCAGACAGTCGGCAACATACTCACAACAGCAACGATGTTGTTGGCGTCGTCATCGGCAACGCCGTAATGTGGACATGGATGATGACGACGTTGGAAATCTGTTTGTATTTTGTGGAGTAGAAAATGAAGTAGTTGCGCGTTAAACACAAAATCAGTTGACCTCCATTGACCTCGTTTCGCTTAAGTTTTCCCTCTCCTCCTCTGCTTCGGTTTTTACTGCTATTTGCTTTTCAGTTTTTTCAATTCATTTTTGCAAACTTTTCTGTGTGTAGTTTTCAAAAACAATAGACAAAAGATTTCTTACAATTTGTTATTGATCATAATTGTCGGAGATGTAGTAAACGCGGAAGAACTGAATCAAAGTGCTGGAAAGGAGTTCTTTCTAGAATTAAGTGCGTCATATTGCACGGAACCTATTCAATAATCCAATATTTGTCCAAAAGACTTACCAGATTGCAGCCAACACAAACAAATGATCTGAAAAACATGTAAAAAACAAGAAAAATATTTAATCAAATAAAATTCAGATATAATGAAACAAAATGTAACAACTTTTATGCCAATTTTAATTTAAGTGGAATGTATGTAATGCACCTACCAGCAAGGTTTTTCGCTCAAAGATTTATGAAAAATCCACCAACCCCTAGTGAAAAAATGGGTAACAAATTCGGACCATCCCCCATAAGTTGGAGTGCCATTTTTTTATTAAACTTAAATGATTTATAAGCAGTTCGGTCTTGCGGGAGGAAGCAGTTTCTAATCCCAAGAATCTTTGCATCATCCTCTATTTGGTCTCACCACCGGAGTCTTCCCTGGCTCTTCTGGTTGACGCGTCTCTTTTCATTTGAACAACAAGAAAGCACAATCGTTGTATTTTGATGCTCTTAACTACATTCATGTCGGGTTAAATCGTCCGACGCAAATACTCCCCGCCCACGCATCTGGGCTCGTAGATTCTTCCACTTCCATCTGCATTTGAAAGCATCCATGATTTGGCGCCATAACACAGCACTGGTATTATCAGTGTATTGTGGGTAGTTTAACCGTTTAATTTTATTGCTGACATCGTTTTTTTGGGGTTATGGCGGATCCGAAGTGTACAAATTCCTCTCCTTCTTCGACATTGCAACTGCCGGCCGAAACGATATCGGCCGCATCTCCAGAATTTGCCAGCATCATTTTGGCTTTGGCCTTGTTTACTATCAGAACCACCTTAGACGAACCAAATTCAATCTTTGAAAAAACTTCAGATACATATCGCTCTATTCTGCCGATAATGCCAATTTTTCGATTTTCTATATTAAGATGTTGAGATGTTGTTCGTAGTGAATGGTTCGCAGAGGTCACTTCCAATTTTGACTGAGAATTTGGTGCAACCCGGTGTCTTTCTACAGACATTGTTTCAAGTATTTTATCTGATATCGGAGGTGGTGGACGATAAATTTTACAATATGGGCGATTAGAGATTTATCGAGAAATCGAAAAACAGAGATGAGTACAAATCATTTTGGGAATGTTTTTTTCTACAGACATTGTTTCAAGTATTTTATCTGATATCGGAGGTGGTGGTGAGCAAAGACGATAAATTTTACAATATGGGCGATTAGAGATTTATCGAGAAATCGAAAAACAGAGATGAGTACAAATCATTTTGGGAATGCTTTTTTGTGTTTGAAGTGTGCGAATTTCCTGTTTTTCGTTCTTTTTCGTATTTTTATTTTGGCTTGCTAGCGTTCTAGGGATTGGGACAAACGAAAGCGGAAAAATAAAACCTGAGAGTTTGTGCGTTACTGAAGTGTATTTTTCTACATTATTGCAAAGAAGAAACACATTGCCCATCTTGCATAATTTATTTATCTTTGGTAATAAGTATATATTTGCAGCTCGTAAATCTTTTCCAGGATTTGGTCGGTTGTTGACTTATTCGGCCTGAAGCCGCACAGATACGGTTGGATCAGGTCGGCGAGCTTGGGCTTCAGTCTTTCATACAGTATAGTTGCTAGTGTTATATACACGATGGATAGGAGACTTATTCCACGGTAGTTGGCGCAAACGGGTTTGTCGCCCCTTTTTGTGAATTGGGCATAGTACGCTGAGGTTCCAATCATTGGGCATGCGTTCAGTCTTGCCGATAGTGCAAAGTTCTTAAGCCGGGTTATTTCTATTTTGACCTCTTCCTGGGTCGGGGTGGATATTCGACTTTATCATCTGTGACAGGTAGCGTGTGGCTGTCATCGGCAAGACCTTTAGCCGCTAATGAGTCGGAAAAATGCTCTTCCCAAATCCTCAGCACACTCGACGTTACCAGATTTACCCATTTCCATCTCTACACGAAGCTATGCCAATAGACGAGTCTTTTGTCTAGGAGTACATTTTCTGGCGTCGTTTCTGTTGTTGCACAACTAGATCTCCTCACATTGGTGTCTTTTAATCTGTCTCTTCTTTTCTCGTAATAGACGATTTTCCGCCCTTCTCAACTCCCGAAATCGCTCCAACACTCAGGGTTACCGTTAAAAAAATCGTCTTTCTTAAAAGTCGCAAACATATTGTCGACGTTGTTTATAAAAAAACGCTTAGAATTAATACAATAACTATGGTAACCATTTCTTATTTAATAATAGAAAACCGAAGTGTTTATAACACTACATAATTTTATATGTATTTGGAAACTTCGTTATTGTATTTAGGCTGGTACTAAGTTTGATATATCCTGTAAAATTGTGTCAAACTCCATAAAGAAAAACCTATATAAACTCGCTACTGAAAGGCTGTAAAAAACAGAACTGAATTCAACGGCGTTAACATTTAAAAAATTGTGTCTAGTAACATTACCTATTTTATTCTGTTTAATATACATGACCAATGTTCTTTATGGACAATTTTATAGAAGGTTGGCAAACGGTGATTTACAAATAAATTGAATAAAATAATTTTCAAACACAAAAAGGAAGGTTTACTTTAAAAAAAGGTTTAGAATAAAAAAATGGGAAAACAAAAAAATAAACTTTGCAGTTGTCTTTAATGATGCCTATAATACTTTCATATAAATCGACGTCAAACACACATAAAAGAAACCAAAAATGTGTAATCGAATAGACTAATCTGGTAATGTCAGTTTCAGCAAAGGAAAACTGATTTGAGTCCTTCTAAAAAATTTCTCTTCAACGAACTAAGTTCCAGCCTCATTTGAACAAGCTCGTTGCTTGGAATCCAGGATAGCAGCGAATTAGAAGTTTTAACTTTCAACCTAAAGGTTATTTTTTTCTTTCAACCTTCCTTAACTCTAATTTAGAACAAACTTAGTAATTCCTGGCGTTTGGCGCGTTAACCGCCGTTAAGTTGTCCCCAATTTGATTTTGCAAATAGATCGATTGTTTAGTGCGCTGTATGGAAAGTTTAGCCGTCTTGTTGGAACCGAATGTCGTTTAGCTAATGAATTTCTAGAAACAAAAATTCAGCCAACACGGCTCAGTAGCGCTTGCCGATCCCAAACACCAACCAGTCAATTTAAATGGATGTAATGATGATTTGTTAACGGCTTAAGGATTGTCATCGCTCCGAATACGGCAAATTTGCTTATTGACGTAGTAATTTAACCATAACTGAACATATTCATATTTACAATAGAATTCTTTGATAAAAATGAATTAAAAAATGAAAATGAAGTGAAAAGATTTATTTTCAAAGTAAATTTCTACTATTCGGTATGACTTGCATTATGACTCAATACTGTTTAACATTATCAGCTGTCAAACCACACTTGTCGCTATCGATAGAGCTCAGACTGCTTAAACAACAGTCTTTATATTAGTCCCCAAACTTGGCGATTAGATTAAACTTTTTTCCGACATAACTTTTTTCCTTATTTATGAATTTTGCTAAAATAGTGAATTTTGCAATACTTCTATTTCATCGTTGGTTTCGGCACATTTTCCTCAAACGACCCTTAACAAGATTTTAACTAAACCAGCTTTCGTGAAGCAATCGGTTCAAAGATTAATGATAGTCCCAATTCACTGCTTTGGTTTTTTTTTTAAATTATGTCCTAGAAGTTTAGGCGGTTTAACTGAAAAAGCTTGCTCACTCATGTTTTTTGCAGTCTTCGGAATTCATTATCAAAGTAAAGTTGATGCCAAGAAGGACCAATTAAAACAATAGTGAATTGTTTTAAAAACACTAAACTTTCGTGCACGCAAAAAAAAATATGGTTGTGGTGACAATAGTTAAAGAGGATCATATTATTGTGGCATAACAATATTATGATCCTCACAAAAAAGTATATTTCACACACAACCCTAATAAGATCCCCACAACCATATTTTGAATCAAACGCAACCATACTCCCCAAAACCAAATTATGATCCTCACTATCATAATTTAAATTTTCCTGAACGGTAACAATTTTTTCATCGGTGAACAAAATTTTTCTGTGCAGGTTATCAGCGTGCTTCACCAAAAGACGTTTGCATTTTTGAATCCTATTTTTTTTTAAGCTGCAGTCAATAAATGTCTGGTACGTCGTTTGAAAACCCCAAGTCTTTTAATGATTCGACTCATGGACTTTTGCGCGATATTCATCTCACGGGCCATGCTTTTTTGTTTTCGGAGCGGATTTCTGAGAATTCTTGATTTAACAGCTTTGATGACAAGTGGTGTTCGAACAGAGCGTGGGCGGCCCGACCGGTTGCAGTCTTTTACATTTCCAGTCTCCTCAAACAGTTTTATGCATCATTAGACGAACATGCGGCTAATCCCTAGTGGCCGCGAGTTTTGAAAATATCGCATTTTTTCATTTCACACTTGAAAAGCGCTATTACAGCGATACGGTTCTCATTATCTGACCACTCCATGATGAAAGTTGAAACAATTTTAAACTCCCGTTACAGACTAACGCTATTGAGGTTATCTTTCAAAACCCAAATAACATTAACGGGGTTTGTTCAGTTCTACATTTGAAATGGGTGTGTTTTTAATTGTGTAACAGTATTTATGTCCCTACTAAGTAGTGTGTGTACACACACACACACATAGATGCATAGTCTTTAAAACCTGTTATGTTTTGTTCATAGTCTCAACCATACGGTATGATTGCCGTAATCATATTATTGTTAACGTAAATCTTAAATCTTTAACAACAATACGTTTGTCGCACCATATTTATATAGTTATATAGTTGCTACAATCATATTTTCATTTCTAAATTTGGCAATAATAGTATTGACACATTTCAACAATATTAATATTGCCGCAATCATAATGTTGTCAAAATAAAATTTAGAAAAAAATAATATGGCTGCGACGAACATGCTTTTATTGTACAGAACATATTATTGTTGCCGTGACCATATAGTTACCATATCTTTTCTCTGCGTGATGGTGGGTTGGAGACCACTGCTTGCTGACAGCGTTACTGGATATTCATTGATAGCATGAATAAGGTAAGTACTTATATATTTAACTATATTTGTCATTTAAATTTCCATGTGAATTCAACTTAAATGTACATTATTTCGATTAGCATTTTAATCTGGGGTATTGTATTTTACTATAGGATCAGTGATGAAAGATGAAGTGGTATCGTTTTTGGACAAATGATTATTCTATACGTTTGACATGTACGAGTAAATCCATCAATACAATGTGAATTAATACCGCTGACGTGTAGAAGGTCTGTTCAACTTTCTTCAATATTCTGGTCTGACCCGTGTGAGAAATTTGATTAGGCTTGGCGACTGCGAGACTACATGAACTAGCAGCCGTAGTCTCGAGTCTATTAACCAAGGATCAAGCACGTGCTCCTAATAACAGGCAACATCCAAAACCTACAAAAAGAAAATTGCAGAAATGGGTAGTTTTAGAGGTCACCGCTTCTAGTTCACGATGTTTATATCAAACCTGGTTTGAAATTCGCAATCATGTGAACTCCTAAAAGCCTACAACATAGTAAGTAAAATACCGTGCCTACGAATAAAATCGGTTTTAACATCCATTCTAATTCTATAACTCGGGTCCTTCACTCTTCAAAAAAAATACCACGAGCATGACTGTAAAGGTCCTGTGTCTCTTCATTACGAGATTTAAGCCAAATTAGCCTTAAAATAGATAAACATGTGTTCTACAGCAGTCAACGAACCATTTTTGAAAAACTAATGCAAATCTTGCCAACAAGACGCAGAGAACAGCATAAATAAATGCCAGGATTCACTATTAAAATACACTTTAAGATTCGTACACTTATTGCAAGGCTCCAATTGAGCAGAGATTCAATGTTGGTTTAATCGCATTTCAATTACGTACAAAAAATCAATCAAAACGGAGAAAAAAAATTTAAAAATACAAATGTCTCTATGTGATACCCTGCACCACTATGATATTTTGAGTTCGAGGCAGGTCGATCCTTACATATGACTTCAAGAGAGGGAAGGGCATATTTCATGGGGCCTATATGAAAACATAGACCGATGTGATCTCATTTCATCAGGTTTAGTTATTGGTCACACACAACGCGCTACGCTTCAATTGAGCTAGAAAACAATTATAATGTGGCCTGTAGAGTGACAGTGCCTTAATTCGGAAAGGACCTTTCTGTGGAGGCTATATCACCAGATGAATGGAAAATCTTTGTAAGGTCGGAGTTGATATCTGGCATTCAGAGTGGCTGGGCATCCCATCGGGAGGGACTATTGTATGCGGGTTAGATGAAATAATAGAGTCCGATTTCACCAATGTTGATTACAGCTTACATAAAATCCATTATGCTAAATTTGAGCAAGGTCGAATTGGAAATGTTGCTTGTAGATAGACAGCAAAATCGAAAGATGTTTGCAAACATGACGTTTTAACCAGAATCTCGTCAATTGCGATGCCGATGTAAGCAACTTGATATAGGATGTACTAGCTCTGATTTGGGACTTTGAAATGTGGCCACTACAGCCGGCATGAGGTTTTAACCAATGTCGTTTTTAGTGATTTCAAGTTTTCCAACAATTTTCGACCAAACTTGCCTTTATTATACATTAAATTTTTAGACAAAACACGACAGTGTTCGTGGCCATTTTCTGAGCTGTAGCACATCAACCACAAAATCTTTTAGCAGTTCCACTCTCAAACGCAATTACCGCCCCTGAACGCGGCAAGCTCACGCCACAGCCTTTGCGATTGCGTTGGAAGATCGTCCGTTCGATGGAACCACTGTACGAGCTTGATCGGTTGGCTGTCTGTTAACAAAGAAACGGTTTGGACCCCAGTTTGCCTTCTTCAGTTATGGTTTAAAGACGCGTTAAGTGAAGATCAACCCGCCAACAGCAGCAGCAACAACAACAACAATGGTAACAACATAAAGAGTTCATGTGCGTTTTATAACTTCCACAGCCATCGTTTTGTTTCTTGTGCTGCGGGTTCAATGTGTCTTGTCTTTCTTTACGCCGCCCGTTTGCAAAACACCCCACCTCACACGCCGGCCGCCTTCACTGCCCGCTTCAACTACTCGAATCTATGGGTCCGAGACACACTCCGCAAAACTTTCCAATTTTTTTGTGTTGTTTGTAGCGCAAAAAGAAACATAATTTAATTAAAAAAAAGAAATGAAAGAAATGTTAGCGGCTGTATGTGCGAACGTATGTACCTACGCCGGAGCGTTTTGCTGGCAGTGAGGAGTGAGGCCAGCGTTTGCTGGATGAATTATTACTGGAGGTGTACAAGTAGATGAACATTTTTTGCTGTATTTCAGATGTTTTCGGAGTTTTTATTAGTGTTGTTAGTACACGATTAGTGTGGTTTCGTTAGTCGAATTTGAAGTTTAATTAAAGTTTTTCTTTCTCATTTCGTGGAGTCTCTTCCCCCACTCATAGTTGATGCTTACACTCACATTTGATTTGGATGCTGGTGAACACCAGGTACCGTTTGAAAGCTTATTAACACAGATGTTTGATTCTTTGGAAGAAATGAGGTGGCCAGGTTTCTTTACACAGGTCGGTCATATCGGGTGCCAGTGTGTTACTGTCTCAAGTCGCAATAAAAACACCAATCCCACGGCAAGTTTCTAACGAGAAATGTCCCTGAACACGTTCATCCACAATCTAATATTCCTCAGTGTTGCTCAAGGCTCCAATGGGTATTTCCGGCCGCAGGAATCGTACGATTGAATTAAAGAAAATACCTTCATAAGAAATTATTAGTGTTCTATGTTTAAAGCTCTCCAATAGCTCAGCATAAGGCGAAAAGGGTGCTTTTTTCTGCGATACTAGAAGTGAGTTTCATGGATACGATTTTGGATACGATTTTTAAATTCTGGGAGTTATAAGACAATTTGTAAATGTACTGATAGTTGCAATGAAATAGAATAATGTTGCGGTAAAGCTATGAACATTTTCTTCCAGTTTGTTCACCACCATGCCTTCCGCCGTATAAAGACGTGAGAACCTATAACGTGACTAGTTCAGTTGACGTTATATTTTTTAGGTCGAGTGCTAGTCTAGCTTTTAGTTGATTGCTAGTACGAATACGTTTGCGAATATGGATCGAGACATGACATTTCACTTTCAATTTGCTACATGTGCAAGCACTGTTTGGTTGTGTACCAAAGATAATTTCTTGGGTTTGTGCGATAACTGTGGTGCTGTCGTCGTTGATTGAATTACAGGAAACGCTTAGCTTCTCACAAACGGATTAATAAACTTTCTTGCTTTCATTCAGTACGAGTAATTCATGCACTCAACGTAACCAAACATAGCCGTAAATATGACGATGAGTGTTGCGTAGGCGTTGTCTGTCGTAAATATTCCACTCGTTTTAATTTGCTTGAATGACGCAAAGGAAGTTCGCAGACTAGCAGCACTCGCGGTATGAATGATATGGTGTTGCTGTAATAAAACAAAGAAAGAGCGGAAACGCTTCCGCTACACGAAACACACACCCACTTAGAAATGGGTGTGCGAAAATGTCCAGACGCACATCAGTATCTCGAAGGACCAACATATTACCACAGCACCCATAACAAAGACAAGTGGGCAGCGAGATATCATTTCGATCAGCCTTCCTTTGACCTTTGATCTATAATAACTTAGCTCAAACATTTTTCTATTACACAAGTAAAACAAATTATAACTTGTTAACATAGAAAAGGCATATGCGTTGTAATTAATTGACACATATTCCTTTAATGGGGCAACGATCATGAAAAACATTTTGTATTCATTCGCACTTTTGCCAAAATTAAACAAAAAACATTTGGATAAGTTTTACGATCATTTATTAATGAAATTTACCAAACTAGATGTTTTTCTTTGTTGGGTCTTTATGGTCAGTACCAACCCATACAAAGTTTTGAGCACGTTCCGACTGTACTTAATCCGGATAGAGTTTTACCGTGAAGCTTGAATTTTCAAAAACAATTCATTATCAAGAACTCAAGACAAGAATACAAAGCAAAGAAAAATATAGGATATATTTTTTTTAGTAGATTTTAAATGGCATAGAGATGCATCTCTTTTAATTGCAAAGTCGGCGCCACTTTCGAATAGGGTGACTGTTGCTAAGAAATGTTACATGTCTTAACCCGGGTTTTAACCTGGGTTGGTGCGTGATGCTCTCACGAATTGATCAGTAGAATATAAAGATCCACAGAAGCAATGACTGATTGACTAAAGATACCTTTAAATCCGACCCTTTGGATTACACACGTAGAAAAAAATATGGTTGGGATAATAATATTCGAAGAGCATTATACTATTGTTGGGTATATGGTTGTGGTACAACAATAGCATGATTTACACATAACCATACTATGATCCCCACAACCAAAGTATGATTCACACTCAACCATACTATAATATCCACAACCACATTATGATCCTCACAACCATAGTATGTTTCACATACAACCATAGTATGATCCTCACAACCATAGTATGATGCACACGCAACCATGTTAAGATCCCTACAACCATAGTATGATCACACAAAATTATAATATGATATAAGATATACTATGATATGATATACTATGTTATAAGAATTGGGGTAAGTTTTCAACAATAGAATTGAATTATGAAAATTATTAAAAAATACATTAAATTAAAAATAAAAGGAGTGATTTATTTGACAGTAGAAAAAATCAGTTTAAAAAATTTACGCCTTTTTATTAAACACATTTTAGTTAAACAAAGCCAAAGCAGTTTGTTCGAAAATTTTAATTTCGTACAATAACATTGTTCTAAAAAGCATATTTAAATGAAGAAAAATTACAATTATACAGTACGATTGCCGTAGTCATATTATTGTTAACATATAGCCGAAAAAACTATACTTCTGTCGTACCAACCATATTTGTATTGTTGCTACAACCATATTTTCGTTTTCTAATTTGGTAATAAAAGTATTGTTACATTTCAACAATATAAACTTTGCGGCAATCATACTATTGTCAAAATTAAATTCAAAGAACAATACTATGGTTGTGACGAACATACATTTCTTGCGAACATACATTTTTTCTCTGCGTGCAATTAATTAAGAAAATACCATAGGATGTCCCGGAATCCGTCGTCTGCGTAAGGTTAAAGAACATTTATCACCAGTCCATTGTACCGTCAATATACTAAGCCAAGTACAATGTAAAAAGTAGACAACCTCTGATATGTCAAAGGCATTGCCCTATTGTTCGATACTCGTGTGGCCACACGAAAACAGACAAACGCAGCGTTGTAATGATATTAACAATATTTGTAGTTTCAACATATTGTCGATCTATGTGTCTAGACATAAAAAAGCATTAAAATAAATTTTCAGTTTATAAAAGTGTAACACACACACACACGCCAAATTCGATTACGAGATAAAAAGTGGTTAGGACTGACAATTGCTTCATAACAGCGCTACTCGAACAGCGCCTAATCGCCACTCACAGGAGTCAGTGCGAAAATCCACTTCAGCATTTACCGGAATCCGATGGCCACAATTTCAATGTTGGCCATGGTTGGGCCTGTAATAATCCACATATGTATATATGTAAGTGTAACATGGCGGATGTAGTCCTTGGGTATGGGTCTCGGTGTTGAATTCTAAAATATAAATAAAATAACCACAGCCCAACATATTGGCAATGTCAACATATCGTTGCATATTTTTTATTTTTTGTTTCCGAACAGAGGCTACAGTAAAACAATGACTTAATGTTTATCATCGGCATATGTACGGACTCATATGACAAACTAAATGTGATGTGTAGGGATCGGAATTCTATGCAAATGCACATTTGTTGTTGTCACTCCAAAAGTAACTGTAAATGATATCGTTGCAAATCAAAAATTTTGCAATACTCGTAAAATGCCATTGATTCATTAGTTGACAGTGCATGATCGGGCGGAAAAAGACCAGCAATATTTCAAACTGAGCCCGCGATAGACAAATGCAGCCGAAATATTGAGACGAATAAAATTAATCGAAACAAATAACATAAAAAATCAAATAAATTCACATGTTGTGAAAAGGTTTAAGGATTTATGGTGTAGAGTTTTTCAATTCCGGAAGACCTTTTAGAAATCCAGATTCAGAAACGTCTACTGGTCTGATACTAAAAGTCACATTTGTTCACTTCCCGGGATTGATATTTATGTTCCAAACATTGAACCTAATCCGGGGTTGATTATGTTGCCCCTGTGCGGGCATATCTTAAGTACGTATACATAGTGACAGCACACTTCATTGCGGTACACCGGCGTTTATACTTCTCTATACTACCCAAATCCAAGTTACTTCTAAGGAATTCAAAAAATAGTGTAACGCATTGAAAAGCATTTAAGGCCCTATGTTTCATGACCGAATGTGTTTCATACCTTTTTAAGTCATTCAAGTTATGTGCCTCCGTGCGGCTGGTTTGCACGATAAATCGCGAACGGAGCTAGCAATCATTTCAATGTCGCAATATTATTCCAAAACTGCTTATGGGATTGAATATGGGCAACATGGCCACAACATTGTCCATATTGTGGCGTACACCCCACACAAATGTACGATTACGCCTACTTGTGGTATTCTTGAAATATATCTAATCCTGTAAAGACAATCTAGCCCAAATCAATACTTAGTTGTAATCCTAGCCACGTCCTTTCTGGTGCCCCCGAACAAATGACTCTTTTGGGGCCCAGTGCATAATTTTATAACGGATCTGTACCTGCATATAAAAAAAGTGTTTGTGACGCCCCATTCTGGCACCTCCCATACAAATGCACCATTTCGCCCACTTTTTTATTCTTAAAATATCTTTTATGTTACGCATGCGATCTAAATTAACTTGGTTGCAGAAAATTGGATTCCAAACCACGCCACTTCTGGTACATCCCATACAAATGACACTGTTTCAGCGCAGACTAGAACCCACATAACGTGACACCCAGTGCGTAAAATTCGCCTAAGTAGTGAACTCTACTATATTTTACTTATACGAGGGCTGCTATATGTGACGCGCAAAATAGAAAGGGACCTAAGGGTAAAAACCAGTTTTGTTCAGGAGAGCAATTTTAAAGATTTAAATACGTGAATCTTTGGTGTAGAATCGTCGACATCACTTTTATAAAACGCGCATATCTCTAGGAGGGAATACTTTTGGGGCATGGGATCGGTGTCATTCGATGCTCAGATGTTGTCCACATCAAAAAAGGCCCCTTTCTCTATGCGCTGTCACATATACGAGGGCGACCGCAAAAGTAACTGGGCTAACATAAAAAGAACCGTTTTTTGAATTATTATTATTTATTTTTCAACATAATCTCCTTCCAACTCAATACACTTCATCAAACGTTTTTAATTCCATCCGAAAAATAAGATTTTTCAAGACCTTCAAAATATGCCTCAGTTTCAGCAATACCATCGCTATTGGACGAAAATTTTTTGCCACCGAGAATTTTTTTTAAATTTGGAAACAAGAAATAATCAGAAGGAGCTAAATCTGGACTACATGGTGGATGCGGAGCAATTTCAAATTGTAATTCGGCCAGTTTTTGTTGAGTTAAAAATGCGGTGTGTGAAGGAGCATTATCTTGATGAAAAAGATCTTTTTTATTTCTAATTGCGGTCGTTTTATCTTGATTTCTTCACTCAACCGATCCAATAATGCACAATAATATTCACTATTTATAGTTTTTCCTTTCTCAAGATAATCAATAAATATTATACCCCTTGCATCCCTAAATACTGTGGCCATTACTTTTCCTGCTGACTTAAGAGTTTTCGCCTTCTTGGGACCACTTTTACCAGCTTCTATCCATTGTTTTGACTGTTCTTTGCATTCTGGGATGTAGTGATGGATCCATGTTTCATCAACAGTTATGAATCGGCGCAAGAACTCTATTGGATTACGCTGATAAATCGCTAAAAGCTCCTCGGAATTGGTCCAACGGACGATTTTTTGGGGCAAAGTCAACAAACGTGACACCAATCTTGCGGATAGCTTTTTCATGTGGAGTTCATCATGTAAAATACTCCAAACTTGTTTTTCGTGTATTTTAACAATATCAGCAAGTTCTCTGAGCTTTATTCGTCTATCTTTAGTCAATTCGTTAAATATTTTTCTAATGTTTTCAATAGTAGCAGTTTTCGGTCTTCCAGAGCGTTGTTCATCTTCCGTACTTGAACGACCCATTTTAAATTGTTGAACCCAGGATTTCACGGTGGAGTATGATGGTGCATTATCACCATGAACAGAATCCAATTCATCTTTGATTAATTGTGGCGTATAACCTTTCATATAAAAGTGTTTAATTACCGCACGAAACTCTTTATTTTCCATTTTTCAAAAATTATAAAACTTGTTTACTACAATCACCTGTAACAAAGAAAATAATCATTAAATATTTCGGAAAGTTTGACAGACGGCTTATAAAAGATTGCTTTTAAAAAACAAAACAAAAAGTTGCTAGTAAAACTGAAAATGTGCCAGGCCAGTTAGTTTTGCGGTCGCCCTCGTATGTTTCTGGCCTAATGATGCAAATGCGAATATTTATTAACAAAAATTGTTCTATTGTTTTTTAAAGTCTTTTCCAGCATGATTTATACACTTTTGCATGCGCTCCAACTAATTGTCGAAGCACTTTTTCCACTCCGATTAAGACACCTCCAAAAACATGGTTTTTGAACGCTTCAACAGCATCTTCTTGCGACGAAAATCGTTGAACACGCATCTTTTCTTGATGTTCGGGAATAAAAAAAAGTCATTGGGTGCCAAGTCAAGGCTGTACGGCGACCATTTGCTTCAAAGTGCTTCTTCCACGAACAACATTCGTTGGATTTGGCTCGTCATCGAAGATCTACACGGTCGATTGCTGTTTTGTTTCGGGCTCATACGCATAGATCCATAATTCGTCACATGTGAGGATTTTATAAACGTCTTTTGAAGCACCGTGATCGTAGTTTTTCAAAATTTCTTTGCGCCAATCGAAACGAGCCTTTTTTGAGCGATTGTCAAATTGTGCGGGATCCAACGAGAAGAAACCTTTTTCACGGCCAGGTGTTCATGCTGGTGGAAGAAATGCCCAAGGATGCCTCTATCTCACGGTATGTCACATGACGATCTTGCATTATGAGTTCACGCACGGCATCAATGGCACAACGGCCGTTTTTAGACGACCATCACGACCTTCGTCTTTAAGCGAGCGTCGGCCACGATTAAATTCATTAAACCAGTTTTTCACAGTGCTATAGGATGGTTCTACAGCGATGGACTCTTGTCGTGATAATCCACGTCGAAAGTTGTGAAAAATGATCGCACGAAAAAGTTCACAAGTTAATTCCATTTTTTGTCAAATTGATTTTTTCAAGTCACTGTAAACAATACAATTGATGGTCGTCGTCAAAACGTTCTGAGTACGTTTATGCTAAAAAAATGTCAATTTTCCAACGGAAATGTCAGATGGCGCCAGGCAAAACTTAGTGTTGTCTAGGCCAGAAATATATTTTTGTACACATGTACACCACTCCCGCCCACTTTAAATAGCTGACGAATGTGCATAAGAAAAAAGACCTTGCACCTTCCCCTCAATCGTTCCTTTACGAAATTTTGACTAACTGCAAGCAACGAAGGAAAACTTAAAATCCATATATGGGTGTGGGTATATGTCAGTTGGATCCACCGTACGATTTTTTTACTTGTTTAACTTATTATTGGTCTATTCAGAAGGGCAAACAAATCCCATTACGTAAGAGACGCAATTAAATTTCTATGGCTGGCTCGGCTAGATCTAACCATTTCTTTGTTACCTTCAGCCGGAAAATGTAGTAAATTTCTGTTAGCCGTAAATCAAGTCTTTCTGTATTTGGGGTTTAGCTTTTTTCGCGAATGGTTTGTACATTGTTTTTAAATTGTTAATAGATTGGCATTGGTTCATATCGACGAATGGCATTCATCTCAATATATGTAAGTACTTATATATACTAAAAAATAATTTTTCTACGGTGTTAAGATGTATTACTATTTAATAAAAAATTCAGAAAGCATCTTTGCAGAATCCAGCCTTTAAGGTTTGGAGACCCTTAGGATCCATTGTGGTTTTCTTCACCAGATACGAGTTACACAAAGTTGCTAATTATGGAAATATCGCTGAAAACTAAACGTAAAAAATAGAATAATAAGGAAAAGTAAAAGTATAGTTAATATTGCCTCTAAAAAACTCGATTATAACCTGCTGTCTGATCTAAGCGACATCACTTTATTCCTGAAGGAGTATTTTCTGTGGCACTGTAGAAGTGGGCTAGGACAATGAACGTGTTCTACCTCATCCTAGCCTAGTTTCTAGCTCGTCCTAGCCTTACATCCTATGGATTGGATTGGATTGGATATGCCGAGAGTCTAGAGCTATTTGTAGGTTCAAAATTAAGCATTGCACTGCTGGGTGGAACAGAAAGTATCAGAGCCCGACTCTTTTGTTCAAACAAAAAAAAAAGTTCGTATATCTATTAAATACCCGCTGTCGAAGTGATTATCATAGTTTTTGTTGTTTGCCAAATGGAAAATTGAGTCGGCTATAGCAATTGCATGAACAAGGCACCATTTGGGAGACGCGTTTCGGCGTTGGTGACGCGGTTCGACGACTTCTTATATGGACCGTATAGTTATTATTGCATCATTTTGAATATGAGAATCAGTATTGCCGAAGAGCGCACACGAGGATAGGCACTAAACCTTCATCATTCTACAGTCTGGTCGACCGACTCCTTTGCAGTACATGTTGTTGTATGCACTACAAATAAAAGTGTGATTTCTTTTTATTAAACTCCATTGTCTTCTAATACTACCGACCTATGGACAGATCTTGGTCTCGAAACAGGATAAGCTTTTTAAAATTTGAATTTCATTCCCTTTATTCAAATTAATATAACTTTTAAATAAAATATGATTGCAAGAATGACCAAAGATTAAAATATCCTTATTAAGGAAGACAGTGTAATATCAGCGAAAACATTACAACTGTTTTAAGGTTTTTAAAAATGTGTTTGTAAAAATTTTAAACAAAAAACCCAAAAAAAAATTGACATTTAGGGGGAATTTTTTAATTTAATACGAAATAAGTTTTCAGCCATTTTTCTAGCATTTTTTATCGCATATATTTTCATTATAAGTTCCATTATAACCATTGGGCATTTCACGTGACCCACGATTTCATTTGAATTCGTACTAGCATTTAAACATCTAAAATCATTCTCTAAATGATATCTTTTCTATGAAATACTACATATGGGAGGCCCCTAAACAAGATTACCATAGAGATACTTCTGCAAAGAGGACATTTGTGCCAAAAAAGAAGGACATTTGAGTAAGTAATAGTAATTTGGAAAAACTAAAATTGTATTATAATCAAAAATCCTAATGAAATTTTGTCTCAAAAACGGTCAAGTCCTACTTGCATGGATATAATAAGACGATTTTTAGGTTGCGATGGGCGATATAAACATTTAAAACCGCAATAATTTAGTCATTCGTTAAAAAAATGCATTATTTGATCATGTCTAATGAATAATGGAATTATGTAATAGGAATATTGGTAGCACAAGGAGGACAAGTCCCAATTTTTAGTAAAAGGAGCGAGGACAGTGTTCGAAAAGGGGGACATATCCTCCAAATGGAGGTTCTCCGAATGATGTTATTAGATAAGTCAGAACTGTTTAGCTCGTTTGTTGTTTAGCATCTATAACTTGCATCTATATTTAAATAGAAGATAAGTTTTTAACAAAATGGCAAGTGACATTGATTTTCGTGACTGCACACTGCCTTTATCATGATTTCGGGTCCATGACAACCCTATTCAGAAAGCTTTGCTGCAATTGTTGAAAGTAAACCCGAACTCTATAAGGCCAGGCTATCCCCAAACGAATGAGAACTACTGTTGTTAACCTTACTTTTCACACAATTGCCCACGAAAGATCTATTAAGTAAATTACTTTAAATATTAGCATGCTTGAGCGTTCTTAGCCCGAAGACCCTGCAATAGCATTTCATATGAAAACAGACCTTTGTTAACCAAAATAACACAAGCAGTATTCATTTTGTATTACCGAACACTTGCGCTTTAAAAAGACATCAGACATCACGCTTAATCAAGTGAGAATTGATTTGAAACAAAAATCAGAACCAAACGTACACAATTTAAAAACCGATTAAATATTGAAATCACATCTTAGTGTACGAGTAACTTTAAGAAATCACGTAAAGGAAATCATTTTAATTCGTAAAATTATACGTATAAATACAAACAATAAAATGAACCGACCGGAATAGACTGTTTAATGCAGTCTCCGAACATATTCAAATTAAAAAATTACATCCTCTTTCCTTCTCCTCCCAGAACTAGACATGAAATCGCCCTCACTGCAATAACTCAGGCACAGTTCAAACTCTGTCACTTTAATTAAGGAATCTGAACCAATCCAGTTCAATAATCTGTAGACACAATTTGAAAAAATATTAAAATATTTCCTTTTTCATTCGTTCCGGTTCAGTGGTATTTATATGCCTTTGGAACGGGAAAAGGGAATATTTAATGGTTTTCATCTTGGAGGCCTGCTCTCGAGATCCAAGCCTTCTCTTGAGGTCTGTTCTCCCGTAGCTCCCTTGGACGCCCGTTTATGGAAGTATAATTTGGAATTGTAAATTTACACCAAACAGCTACTCTTTAACAATCGGAACTATAATTAAATTTGAATACACCAAATATAAGTGTGTGTGCACGCATACATACTTAAGTATGCATGTATAAGAATAAGTACATGTGTATATAATTTAAGAACAAAATTGGACGCATAAAAAGGGCATACCCCTACAATACGCAAAAGCAGACCGACCCTGCAGACATTTTTATTCGTGGCAAATATGTATGTATGTAAAGGGTGATCCACCTAGAGGTATTTTTTCAGAACAAAAAAAATATAAACATTCAAATCAGGTGTGGAATCTTTATTGGTACTCGTAATTTGAAAGGACATTTTATGGCATTTATTTTTTGAAAATAATTACCTTCAAATGTTGGCAACTGTATTATGGAAATGAGCGTTCGGTGAGAAACGGGAAGATCCGCTGTTTTCGACCAAAATGTAGTGCAGTGATGAGGCCCATTTCTGGCTTAACGGCAAAGTCAATTAACAAAATTGGCGCATTTGGGCTGAAGAGCAACAAGAACAGGTTCAAGGGGTGCGATCATAACCAGAGAAACCCACGGTTTAGTGCGGTTTATAAGCTTTTGGAATCTTCGGTGCATATTTTTTCAAAAATGATGATGGCCGAGACGTAACCGTGAATGGTGCTCGCTATCGCGATATCGCTCGATCTTTATGCTACCTGAAATTGAAGCCCGTAATCTTGACGACACTTGGTTTTAACAGGACGGCGCCACTTGCCGTACAGCTGCCCAACCAATGTAACTATTGAGAGGTAATTTCGAAAAGCAACTAATTTCACGTTTTGGACAGGTGAGTTGGCCGCCTAGATTTAAAGGTTATTATTTTCAAAAAATAAATGCCCTAAAATGCTCTTTTAAATTTCCAATAAAGATTCCACACTTGATTTGAATTTTTATATTTTTTTTGTTCTGAAAAAATACCTCTAGATCGATCACCCTATACATATGTAAATGTACATACATTTGCCAACTGACACTTCAACCAAATATAAGAAGTACTATGCCTAGAACAATAACAAAATCACAAACTAATCCAGCGAAATGGAATAGAAAAAAACCGAAAGTTAACAGCAACAGGAAAGCAGGGACCATAGAAAAGCCAGCGAAACGGCAAACACAAGTAAACTTGTTCTGCTCCAAATCTCTCCTCGCAGCACAGAGTGCCATCGATACCACCACCAGCTCCAACATCACCTTCACGACTGCGATGTCCCGATGATCATTACACTGGTGGTATTTTCATCAGTAATGTCGTCATCGTTACAGGCAACAGCGCAACCATGTCCCCATCGGAAGCCACATTGTTTAATGCCACAAAGATGTTGTCGGGGAGTTGCACAAAATATGCATACCACCGACCGTCCATCGAGCATCCTATAAAATAATCAAACTTCGATTCCCGCCACTACAGTTGGCGGTGGCTTGAATATCCACCGCAGGCTGTTCACGATAGCATTGCCATCGAGGGGGTGGAGACTCGAAAAGCACCTATGTAGATGCAATAGATGTAGATGGCGCTTTTAATGTTTCCTTTTTGGCGCGCACTTTACACTTTCTAGTATTTTTTACGCTGTGCCCTACGATAGAGAAGACTCGGAATTCGTACAGCAAGAAATAAGAGGATGTTAACCTTGCGACAGAAGTTGTTTTTGTTTTTTAGGAGGTCGAAATATAATAGTTTTTTTCTGTGTAGCTCGTTTCTTTATTTCTTGAATACATTGAACATGGATTAATTGTTTCATACGTTTGGTAAGAACCTGGTTTAGTTTAGTTTTCTTTCAAAAATTGCTCCGAAGCTTTCTGATGAAGGTCGTCACGGAGCCGTAATCGCGATAAAAGTAGTGTGCAGCCACGAAAACCAATGTCACTTGCCTTTGTTAAAAACTTATCTTCTATTAAAATACAGATGCTTAATTCCTGTCCAATATTTTTTTTTCTACGGATTTTAGTGAAGACCACATAAGAAACAGGTTTATCAATTTATGTGGCGGGTACCTATTATTATGGCTCTTATCGTTGTACGTATGGAACGTGTGAGAAGCATGCTTGATAGAGAAACATGATTGCTAAATTTATTGGAATTTAAAGAATAATAGGTCCAAACTGAAAATTTTCTTCATGTCTATTGAAAAGGCCCTACTGTACTCGATTTATAAATTCTTAAAATTTTTGTAGAATATTTAGTAGCAGCCGTTTAAGTACTGAGACTGGATAGAGGCTTACTTATACACTTGATAGTTATTCTTAACCTTAAACGGTTACAAAAAATTACTTTTCTAATTTTTTTTATAGTCAAGTACATCTGACCCGGTCTGCTGACATCCTCTTCAGTCACTCATGTCAGTGCACGATGAAGTGGACACCTTTAAAATCTGGAAGTCAAAATTAGAGCAAATTCACATCTTATACTATCCGGCCAGAATCCAGGGAATTTTCATTTGCTTTCCGCTCTCTTGCCGATTCATATTCAAGCTTATGTTACTGCAAATAATTTAATTTATGCGTCCTTTTGGGTAAGAGTTTTGTCGCTAAGCCGTGAAAAAGCTTCTCAATGAAATGTATTAGCCTTTTCGGAGCCGGCCTTCTATATACAATAGCTACTGGTCAGTGAGTCTACGAATTGTATCATTGACAGCCCACTTATTTAAGTTCAAAGTTCTACGTTTCTTCTTAATGGGAAAGTTTCCCGAAGTGTGCGAGACTCAACAAATTGTTCCTGTTCGCTTTGCCTTGGACGAAAACTGTAACCTGTTCGGTTCTGCTTTACATTCGATTCGGCGTGACATATGCCCGTTCATTCGATAGGTAGCATACATTGTGACATCCAAATATATTAAACATCCAAATATATTCTACGGTCGTTCAAGTACGACCGTAGAATTACATAGTCGAGTACTACACACGACTTGGCGTTGTCGCCATACCTCTTCTCTGTGCTGTGGCATATGCAAGGGTAATGGGTTAACTCCAAGGGTTCGCCCGAGTTGTTACATCGCCCGTACTCACGCCATGCGATATTCGAATACATATGTACTCAAATATATATGTATACATACAAATATGCCAGCTTGAGTGCTAGTGAGTTCAATTCACGTGGAGCAGTTATGGTCTTATGGAAATTTAACTTTTTTACACCACGACACAAGATGGGACGTAAATTAATTCCGTCGTTCACTTTGTATCAAATTAAGGTGAATGAAAATGGATTGTGTTTTTTTTTTAGATTCAAATCGAACAGGATAAGAATTACATTCAATTTTGATTCATTGTTGAGTTTATGATCCTTCACAGTTCATTATTGTTTTGTTTAAGAAGTTTGTAGTTTTTTTTATATTTTAAAATTATGACTTAAACTGAGAAGTTTCGATCTGAAGTTCAGTAGGAAAATAAAAGGGTTCTAGCCGAGTCTCACGTGTTCAAAGAATATGTGGACAATCCCAATATGAACGAAATTGAACAAAAAAGCCTTGGTTGAATTTGACTTTGTTGAAAATAAATCCCATGCTGTTGAAACAAAAAATTACAGAGGTCCAAATTGTTGTAAAATTTTCAGCGGCGACGGCTGATAATAATATGACCGGCAGCTAAAAGACTGCTAAAGCAGACCATCTATTGTAAAACATTTATGATTTTTTTAATTTATTCCTTCACCACTTTGATTTACAATAAATTCATTCCCTTTTTAAGGTATTTAAGCAATATCGCATTTAGTTTAAAGCCACATACCGTCGGATACTCAATTGATTCAAAGAGTGATTCCGAGTCGAATGTACTTATATAACGAACAAGTATATACATATATATAACAAGATCTCCGATCAATTCTACCAGCCATCCTTCGATAGATGCTAACAAAATGGGATAAGACGACGGCACACATACATGGTATTGAAGAGCCGGCCCACACTAACGACGCTAATCTGCAAAAAAACTACACTTTACATTTTTTTTTAACAGATGTCAACTTTTTAGTACATTTTCGATTGTTCCTGGTCGAATCTTTTAAATGGCAACTTCGATTTCATGTTTCAACGCTTCAATTGTCTCTGGGAGCTTTGCATAACATTTACCTTAATGGCGCCCTAATATAATAATCCAAAGGGCTCCGAGGCGGCCAATTGGAACCAAAATTTCTGCTCATTAATCGATTTTCAAAAACAAATCATAAAATATTGATGGCTGTGAGGGCTATGTGACATGTGGTCCCGTCTTGTTGAAGCCAAATGACAAAAATAAAATTCGACTCGCTTCTCAATAGTCATGCGGCTATTTTGTTTATTGACATAGCCACCGAGATTAAAATGAGCTTCATCTGAAAACTGGATTTTACGGTAAAATTCTTCATCTGCTGCCAAACAATATTCAGACCACTGGGCGAAACGAAAACGCATCGGATGGTGTTCCACTATTAAATGAAAAAGTTCATGCTTTCCAATAAACCAAAAATGTGAATACATTTTTAGAATTTTTTTTTTACAGCCGACTCAACTTTAAAATGTTAAATCGCCCATCCTGTAATTGTCCACAATAAATAGTAAAACTCGTACAATTTCCGTATATTCCAGACAATTTCCGTACCAGCAAAGTATCTGATAATGACGGTTTTTCCAGGACAATGCAAATGTTATATTTGTAGTTGTTCGGTAAAATTCATAAAAATGGATTTATTTCTAATCTTCACTGCAATATGAAAATAAAAATTGAGGCCACCTTGGAACGAGCTGCATAGTGGAGGGCAAATACGATTCGGATTAGATTCATTGTTCCTCATATCGATCCTAAAGGCGTAAAGGTTTGTTTTGTAACTACACGCAGAGAAAAGATATGGTTACTATATGGTCACCGCAACAATAATATGTTTCCTATAATAACAGCATTGTCGTCGCAACCATAGTATTGTTTTCTGAATTTTATTTTGATAACAGTAAGATTGCGGCAATAATAATATTGTTGAAATGTAATAATACTATTTTTGCTAAATTTAGAAATGAAAATAAAGATTTACGTTAACAATAACATGATTACGGCAATTATACTGTATGGCTGAGACTATGAACAATGCATAACAGGTTTTGAAGACTATGTGTGTGTGTGTTTTTTGGTATACCAAGAAAAAAACACACACACGATGTAGTGCATGGTTGTTGTCCAATATAAAAAACAACAACAATCGGAAGATAGTTCGAAGGAGTTTTATTGTGTTTACTTTTTCGGTGAGGATCAAACTATGGTTTTAGAGATAATAGTATGGTTGAGTGTGAATCATACTATTGTTGTGAGGATCGTAGTATGGTTGTAGAGATTATAGTATGGTTGAATGTGAATCATACTATGGTTATGTGTGAATCATACTATTGTTGTGAGGATCATAATATTGTTGTGCCACAAACATATACCCAACAATAGTATGATCCTCTTAGAATATTGTCACCCCAACCATACTTTTTTTCTACGTGTAGAAAAAATCACAGTATTGCGGCATTCCAGACTCGGAGTTCGTTCAAAAGGACATGCACTCAGACGTACCTATACATTTGAACATATACACTCTCATTACACGCTAACAGCCAGTGTGACCTAACCCAACATGGGATGTTTCGTGTTTTACACAAGTTTTTTACTGCATTGATGGGACATTTGATTGTTCTAAGAATGAAACAAGTTAATGTAACAAAAATATTGCATTATTTAAATTCATAAAATTGCTCAGCGGTGCAAGAAACACATCTTCTGACCAAGTTAGGAGAAATAAGAGTTGGACTACTCTTGCATGCAGCACTCCTTAACAAAGCGTTCTTAAAAATGTACCCATTTGTGTGGATATCGGGCAGTCGTGTCAATGTGCATACAATCCATAAAGCCAGTTTGAAGTACTTGAATAACTAAAAACATTTGGAAACGTATCTGGTTTAAATGCAATCTCCTACTGGTAGTTGACCAAACTGCGAAAACATTCGCCTAGAGTGCCCATACGAAACGAAATACAGCCGAATTTTTATGTTGGCCCTTGCTGTTGAGCATGCAGGGAAGAGAAAATGTTTATTAAGTCAATTGAAGTAAAAAATAACGTTTAAAAAATGTCTGCGGTTTACGCATTCGAGCTCGTAAGAAAATATGTCCGGAAGGGGAACTGTTTCACCACTAAAAAGCTCTGGCTTTCTAGGAATTCTGAATATTTAGAGGCTCTTCGAGCGAACAAAAGGTGTTTATGTTACACAAAATAAGAAATCGCAGATGCGTCCCAGGAGAAACAGGAAATAATGGACGTGTTTTGATAAACAATCAAAAAGGGACTTTAAGCGGATTTTTGCCCTCTTAAGTAAAACACGCCTAATGTATTACATGTGCAAATTTGACGCCGATTAGATGCAGGCGTAAGGAAAAGCAAGACGGCTTAAAGAATCAATCGAGTTGGCTTTTCTTGCATTTGTTGTGTTAACAAATTTGCAGTAGAAAAGTCGGGAAATTTAGAAATTGAAATAATATTTTGTATGGGATTGCAGAGGACAGAACGGCAATGTGATCAATGTGCTTTGAATCAATTTAATCAAGCCAACGTCGTAGTTTGGCATCACCAACAAAACACGGGGTACAAGGATTGCAGTCAACGACAACAACGGATATTTTACTGATGTCCGTAGTGCTACAGTTTTAAGGAAAAGCAACGCAATCTATAAAAAATTTATTCTTCAGAGACATGGTTTCCCAAATTAGAAAGAGTATTAGCGGCGTGGAGCATTTGGTCAAAAGCTTTAACTGCCGAAATGTCTAAGGGTGCAGTTTTAATTGATGTAGAATGGTAAACCACCCTGACGCTTTCCCCTTGTTAAGTATGAGAAAAAAATGACTGATGTCGCCGGCGAAATCCAACGTCTTTGATATCTGCCATGTTCGAATGACCGATCTAGAGATTACTTCAGAAAGCTGTCACAATGTAAGTAAACGGTGGATATCATCTCATGTGAAGATATCATCTCAAGAAGGGATTGAATAAGAACAAACCAAGAAAGGCAAGCGTCCTTGGCTGTGGCTCAAACCTTATTGAAGATGGTTTGAGCGGAGCCACGTCCATTTGTCAGGGTAGGATATTTGCAACACGATACTCGATGACATTTGAAAAAAGGTAAAAGGACCTTCAAGCCGTAAAAATGGAAAGAGACAAGGGCTTTAAAAGCTCCGCTTACGTTTCCTTCCCCCGAGTTGAGGCAATACAGCAAATGTTTTCACAATAACCATTAACTAAGACATGGAAGATGGTTAGGTCCTTGAAAGGTCATAAACTTAGCCTACACAAATTTCCTAGCCGCAGTAGCCTACTTGATGAGGTTCAAGATCATCAGATGATTATCTCATCTTCGTAACTTCAAAAACGTATGTCACTGTAGTAGAGGAGGTATGATGGTGGATATTGCGCTTGTCCAACAAAAAGGAGCAGTTACTCCAAAGATTTTAATGGTTTGGTCATGTCATTTATTGGTGCAACTGTAGGTAGATTTTGGTTTCCCTTGAAAATTTAATTTGCCTCCTTTCTATAAGCATACAAATGGATGCAATAGCATTTTCGTTTTTGATTTTTTTTGTGAATGGGGCGGGTATTGATAAATTTAAAATGGCAAAAACATTCATGTAAAGGCTTTACTGAAAATATTACTGTTCCGCTTTGTACGAAATTTGAGTCATATAAACACTACGACCTAATCTCGGTAGTTAATTTTTTACTCATACATTTTTTTTTATTTTTTTTTAAATTGTGTTTACTTTGTTCGGTGAAATACTCTACTGCCGGCAGGTTATCGTTTATTTAGAATCTGCCTGCACTCAAATGTATAGTCATTGATCATGGTTTAAATCACATTAGTCGCTGGGGTCTAAAGATGGTGAAGTAGCGCTCACCGAAACTGCAGTCACCCCTACTTGCGACTAAAAGTCTTTTCGACTGCCTTTTGAATAACTTTTTGGTTTCTCTTTGAACAAATGTTCAAAAGAAATTGTTCTTAAACCTGACAATGAGATAAGAATATCAGTTTTTATAGACCAACAATACATACCAAAAAAGTCAACATTTCTTTAAATTTTCATAGTGGTCGGTTTTTTTTAAAAAAAAGTCCAACAAATCCAAAACAGTAATTCGATTTTTCATTAACAGGTTATTTTGAGTTCGTACGTGTTCTTCAGGAATGTAAAATAGGTTTTTTGAGTTCCAGAATCGGGATCTGTTAAGAAGATCTTCTCTGTTTCCTACTATTTCTAAATTAACTAGGATGTTTCCACTCTCAGCTTCTTATGTTAAGTTCCTACATTCGGAACTGAGGTGGGTATTGCAAGCTGGTTTTAACGTCAACTGGGACAAAGCCACCATTGCACGGGATATAGTTAGGAGTCTACACCAATAACTCGAATGTGCTTTCGTAAGCGAAAAAATACATTTTCAAATTCATTGTCAATAAAAATACACACAACGGGATGGATTCGGGTCTTCACATTCTGAGCATGACCAAATTCCCCCAAAAAAATAATGTTATAATGCAAATGCAGCTTCTAATCAAGGACGGAACTACTAACTAATCACATAGAAAGCAATGAAAATATTAAACTCGAAGTCTTAGGCAATAGGTAAAGATTACGCACTTTTTAAGTGATTGAAACTGAAATTTTACAAGTGGACAAATTAAGTTCGGCAGTGCCAAATTAATGTCTTAGCCACAGATGTAATTTCATAAAGTGGGCGTGACACCGCCCACTTGTCAGGCTGGGTGTGTTTTGTTTGGACGATGATATTTGAAACATGGCTTCCCCGCCATGTCTTATAGTCGGCGGTATTGACCAATTTGGGCATTCGATAAAGAAAGATCGCTTTTGAGGGAATAAGTTGGAGTCATTGACCCATGGGCCAGTTATGCAGAGTGCCCCGAAAATACATCCAACAAGCATTTCCCATGTACTTCCAATGCCATAATCGAACGCAATCTATGGTGGAGAGTATAAAAGTTCGGTCCGCCCGTACTTACCGATTGTCCACTTGTAATGCAAGTATAACGTCCAGCCCTTATCATCGAAACCATAAAAAGAAATCGTACAACTGCCCTTGGTAAGAGAGACAATACCAAAAGAAACCAGGCAGAACAATAACTCAACACATAACAAAGTATGGATAAATGTTTGCAAAGCGCAAGAAATTGCAACCATTTAACGACAGTTTCGGCGTCTGTCCGACCAGCTAAACTCAAATAGTCACACACGCGGAGCCATCGGACAGACGGAATTTTAAAACAAAAAAACCCCGACCAGACAGACGATTCGTCCGACGTATCTACTTATATAAAGTATTAGCAAAAACCTACAGAACGAACTCGGCTTGGAGATCATAATAAATATTTTTCTAAATTACTCGTAAGTGCGGACCGGACACAAAGCAAACTGCAGTACAGGTAGAATGCGCCACAAGGTAGTCAATAAAGTGAGGACAACAACAAAGCGATAAACTCGCAGCCGATACAACAGAAAGCACCAAATTCGAAGATCAACAACTAAAATGAAACCATTTCTACACATACGCCAGACGACAGCATCGAGGAGTACCTGTCAGTCGTCAGAGGACGACGGACCGGTACGCTATGTGCACGTTAACCAGGGGAATCTATACTGACTACTGTCGGGGAAATGTTTTCTGCTTACATTTTCCTCCAAACTTACACACAATTTGATCACATTCAACACGATTGCAGTTTCATTAAAATGTCTTATAACATAACCTGCCCACCTAGAAATATTTGAACCTTGCTTTCTTGTGAATTGCGACAAAAAGATACCAAGAGAATTGGGAACATTTTATTTTTCTAGGAATTGATATTGGGCCTATAGGATGTTTTATGGGACCATTTAAGAAACATTCTTGAATTAACTGTCGATGAGCTGAAAATAATTCTTAAACTTGTTTGAAGGAGATAAGTCAAGCGTATCCAACTATTTATACCCTGCACTTCAGGAACATCAGAAAAGCCAACTTTTACCAAGTGCAAGGAGAAAAAAATGTGGTTACTGTATGGTCACGACAATATTAACATGTTCCCCGCAATGAAAGTATGTTCGTCGCAACCATAGTATTGTTTATTGAATTTAATTTTGACAATAGTAAGATTGACGCAATAATAATATTGTTGAAATGTAACTATAGTATTATTGCAAAATTTGAAAATGATAATATGGTTGTAGCAACAATATAAATATGGTTGGTGCGCTAAAAGTGCTGTTTTTTGGGTTTTATGTTAACAGTAATATGATTACGGCAATCATATTGCACGACTGTTATTTTTCTTCATTTGTAAATGCTTTTTAAAAGAATGTTATTGTTACGGATTAAATGCAATAATAGAATGGAATATGGAAATAAAATTGATCAAACAAACGGCTTCGGCTTTGTTAAACTGAAATATTTTTAATAAACAAGCATACGTTTTTTAAACTCACTTTTTCTACTGTTAAAAAAATCACTCCTATTATTTTAAAATGTGATGTATATTTAAATGATTTTCAAAATTCAAATCTATTGTTAACCACTTAACCCAATTTTAATAAATAATTTTTGGGATCATAGTATAATTGTGTATGATCATACTATGCGTGTGAATCATACTATGGTTGTGAGGATCATACTATAAATGTATGTGAAACATGCTATGGTTGTGAAGATCATACTAAGTTGTATGTGAAACATAAAATGGTTGTGAGGATCATAGATCTTAGTATGGTTGAGTGTGAATCATACTATGGTTGTGGGGATCATAATATGGTTATGCGTGAATCGTACTATGGTTGTGAGAGTTATAGTATGGTTGTATTTGCATCATTCTATTACAACCATATAACCAACAATATACGATGCTCTTCGAATATTGTTATCCCAACCATACTTTTTTTCTACGTGTGGAATTCGATGGAGCTATTTAAAACCAATTTAATTAGCTGTGGAAGCTCCTTGCCAATGAAATATTTATGTCAACCAATTTCTCACATTCATACAACTTCGGTTGACAACATTTTAGAAGCTTTAAAGAAACGATTGAAGAAAGAGGGGACTAGCGACTTTGTACCCAACTAAAGAATGTTAAAGATCAAGCAACAATTAAAAGTGCTGGCGCACGAGAAAAAATTTACTCTCGGATTTTTAACAAGGAAAGCGGTGACGACATATTTGCGAAATTAGACGATATTGGCATTAGTGGTATTTCAACAGATAGATCATTTCAGGATATTGAAGTAATGTCACAACAAATGAAAATCAAAATGTGGCATGGAATAAAAATCAGGCAATCGATTGTAATTAAAATTAGAATCAAACTGTCTGACGCTTCCATTAATGCTTATTCTGTTCTAAAATTTTCAAAATAAGTTACATTAAATTTTAATATATAAGTACAACTTTAATTACTATTTATAAATAATATATAAGTATTATTATAAACTTTGAAACGTATGTTTTTTATTGTGTTTGTTGCAACAAATTTATACGTACTGCAAAATTAAAATGGTTTGTTTCTGTGTTATACGAATATTCGGGGGAATTCCCTGGAAATGCAAAAATTGTTCCCGGTTTCCCGGGAAATGAAAAAGTCCAGAAGAAGAGAAACTCTTATAAGTAGACAACAAGCGTTAAAGCTAACATTACATTCCATTAGCATTAGCTACGGAAAGCTTATGCTAAGAAATTGCATTAGCTTTAAAACAAAAAGCAACAGTTTTTTAGCTAATCAGTTTTCTAAGTTGTCTTAATTGTTCTTGTCCGGATTTTAACTTTTCATACCACGGCTGTGTAACTGAATTAATGAATGGCTCACAACTGTCGAGTATCTCTTGCCGAGGTAGCCAAGCAGTTTGATATTCATCTAATTGGGGTTTCAAGGTACAGAAACATTTCAAGGAGTGATAGGGCGGATAGCCTGACCAGACTCGAAAAGAACACAGAATATTTTGTTTAACAAAATAACAGTTCGTTCTGATTTGTGCGTTCATTTGAAAATAATGTTTTGTTACCTTTTCTGAAAAAAGCTGTTGAAATTAGCCTAAAGTCAATCGGAATGGCACAAAATGTATCCATGGGAAAATTCTCAGTTCGAGATGCCGGATTCTCAGATCGAGATGCCGGACAGTATTCAGCGTCAATCATAATATCGCGCAGATTGAATTTTAACTGTTCTAAAGCTAGGGTGTGCATCGCAAAAATCTTCGCTCATCATGATAATCCCTTTTTCAAGTTGAAGTTTTTGTATTTTTGACATTAATGACCGCCGAAATAAGTACGAGGATGACCACACTCACAAACACGCGGACTACTTACAATCATCAAAATGGACATTTAGTGGCAGTCAGTTTGGCCAGCCACTGTAGAATTAGTCAAACAATCGTAACGTCACGTAGAGCGTAACATAACGTCGGATTAAATCAAGTGAAAATGTACACTTTTGGAACGTTCCAACCCCGGCTTATTCACAGTTCTTTTATGAAAAGAAACTCTAAAGGGTAGATGGCCTTCATCTGTTTGGAGGGCGTCCTCCACCGCTAGGTGTCACTATAGTGTACATATTTCATGGGGTCTTGTTAAATAATGCACATTGGATTTGATGGAAATTAGCTTCATTCCTGCCTGTATTCATTATAAGTCGCATGCTTTGCTACATTATGATCGTTATAGTAGCTCAAGAGTTTACTACATCGAATTAATGTAAACAATGTTAACTTTTTTACTATTTCATCTTTTGATTCTTTTGAATGAAATCTCCATAAGCCGGTAGTAGCGGGAAGTATTAGGTTTAAAATTCCACTTTACTTCATTGAAGTAATTAAATTGTTTTGACTCTTTAAAAGCAATATTGAATTATTTACAAATTTGATTCGTAAAATCGTTCCACTTGTGCATACAACCTTTATTAGATTCGATTTTCAAATCATTAAATATAAATACTAAATTATAAAAAATCGAAAGATAATCGAAAACATAAAATTAAATCAGTTGGCCCAGTTAACGAATGCTCGAGGTGATGACAACCAAATGCAAATAGTTCTTCTAGCTAATAATATAAAACAACAAGTAATGCATGTACAAATTCAGTTCCAATATTTCAACCGATACTCCTGAAAATTGCCATGTACCTAATCAACATTCGGCTGTATGATAGTACGCGCCAAAAATATTCGGTTCGCAAAAAATTCGGTTGTGGCAACCAATATAAATATGTCACACCAACTGCAACCACGATTCATATCGTTGATAATTTTGCTAGTGGGTAATAAATCTCTTCTTAATTCACACCAAATTTCTGTTGATATTCTTTGGTAACAAGCCTGGCATTTTATCGTACGGAATTCCCATCTTATTTTGTCTTTATTTCTTTGGTCTTAATGGGTTTTACATTCGGGGGACGTTGACCATCTTCCAGACATAACAGCATAACTACTTAGTATTTTTGAATCTCTGGTAACATCCTCATACAAGTATAAATAGTATTCCGTAAATTTATTATTTGGATTCCACTTTCTTCCCCCCTTGATCGTTCTTACTATAGCGATGTTATCTTTTTTGGTAATAATTTCCTTTTTGGATGGAAATATAGTTTCTACGAACTAAACATCTCTTGCTACGACTACCTTCCATTTCTCCTTGTTCCATAAACGATATCCATTGAGGCGATAGCCAATCATCATGGGCGATAGCCAATCATCATACTTTTGACATCTTACTTGTACCATTTTTGTTCGCATACCCAAGCATAGGCATTACGTTCTAAACCAAAAAGCGATTGGCAAGCCTTTAGGGCAAAAAACTGCTTTAGCGGTCCACTGTGAAGGTACTTAATTGTAAATAAAAGCAGTACGCGTTAATCGATTTCTATGATCTATGTCGCATTTTGTTTATAGGTTATGTGACTTTACGTGAAAGTTATAAGATTCTACACGTTTTTCCGTTTGGGATTTATATGTTTAAAAAAAAAAAAAATTTTTTTGGCAAAATTTTCTTCATAAATTTATTTCTAATTGCAAAAATGTTGATTTGGTAGAGAAACAGTATATTAATGGATTAAAGAAAATGTAATTATTAATTTTTCTTAATTTATTTCAGCAAAATCGAACTAGTCGTTCTCGAGTTATGTCAAACTACGTTTTTGCCAACATTTTACAACTAAGCGGAAAAACATCAAGATAAGGAAAAAATGTAAAAGGTCATAAAAAAAACTGGCACATACGAACGCAAAACCCTTTGAGGGTTTTAATATACTGACCTAGTACCATCACCCTGACTTGGAATTTCTCACCTCCCAGACAATAACCCCAAAAATGTTCCACAGTGTTATCGAAGGAAATACACTCTGGAAATGTTGCATAATATTCATGTTCCTACTGACGGGAGAATAAACTATAAAACTGACACCGACCAAATATCACACATTTACAGAAATATTGTTTCCAAACCAGCACATAAAAATTAGATTTCTGTCGCGAACCATCTTCAAGCGTACCTGTTCACGTTTCCGTCAGTTAAATGTAATTATTCTTCTTTATAGTTGTGATTAAATATTGTTTTGTATTCTAGTTTTTATTCCCCCAGGATGGCCGTCAAAGGCGTACGAAATACTAAAAAATAAATATTGTAATAAACAAAGTAATTAAAAACCACCATTTTATTTTATTTGTATGATTTTAACGTATTTTTAGATAGTTTTAGCGCTTTTAAGTACTTCATAACAAATTTAATTTAAAGTCCGTAGGTACTTTCTTTCTTGCATTATTCGTGCAAGAAAGGGGTAAAGCCAGTGGTATTGGACTACAAAATCAGTTACAAAAATATATTTTAGCAGCAACAATCAAATTTTGAACTATTAAAAGAATGCACCAAACGGAGATGGAAACATCGGAAGCAAAATGGAAATAGGGAAACAGAAATACCACGGAGCTATAAGTAAATATGGAATATTTGCAGGCAATTTTTCAACTGAAAAAATGAAAATTATAATTTACTGCATTTGTGATGTGTATAAGTAAAAATAATTGTTTTTCATTAATGCTATTTAAATAAAAAAAAAAAACAAAACTAAAAAAGTTCGCTACGCAAAGTATTTTTTTAAATACAAACCGAGTAAAAAACCTTTTTATTTTCAACATTTTTAAATTTATTTCCTAAATGGTTTATTTATCAACATGTCAATTTATTTTAATAAATAGAGAAGATGAAAAACCAAAACCCCACATTTCCATGCTAAATGTTAAAAAATTCAAAAGTTTAACTTTGACCTTGAATTCCTCAATAACTACTCAACCGATTTTATTGAAACTGGAACAAAGTTTAAGGATTAACCTGTCGAATAAATCAAGCAATTGCTAAAATATCTTCATCGCTTCAACTCTCAAAAGAGTTGTGGTCAGTAAAAAATGATTCTGACCACCGATTTGGTGTGTATACTCGTATTTAAGAGGTTCTATGAATACATAATTGAAAACATTTGTAAAGTATTTTCTACACGAAGTACAATAGAAACATTGGCCGTGTTCGATTGGCAACTCGTCGCTAACGCAAAAACTACACACCATTGTAAAAGAATAGAGAAATGATTTTGTTTACATAAAGCTATACATAATTTGCGTTGGAAACCGTTTGTTTCAAATAATTACCGATTTTTTGAAAAAATGTATTCAAAAATAACCTTCAGCGAACGTGGCCGTCAAGAAGCCAGTGCATCGTCAGAGAGTGAAAGTTGGTGCCGATATTGGACAAGTTCGGTAATCGGTGAGAACTACAAAGGTATGAAAAGCAATTTTGTGTAACTGGAGACCATCTTTAGTTTCAGCAGGATGGCGTATCATGTCACACAATGTGAGCCAAGTTCGGCACTTGTGTTAACAACCATCTCCGCGATGGTATCCCGCAAAAAACATACATTCCGCTAAATTGTAAAGTATCAATAAAATGCAAAAAAATATAATAAATGTGCCTTTTTAATAGGAGCATTTAGGTTAATGTGGTCCAAAAAAGTCCCGCCTAGACAAAACGGTAGATAAGTAGTCAAAGTTGACTCAAAAAGTAATTTTGAAGTTTTGGCTGATATAAGGGACGGACACATGCCCAAAAAACCGGTTTTTTTTTCCTTTTTAACTTGTGGACGGTGCAGGATATATAAGTTCCTGGAAAATTCATCCTCAACAAAACACCTTCGAAAATGGAACGAGCTTAATTGATTAATTCACCGCAGCTCGTAAAATGGTAATGACCAGCACCAGATACCCACACTTAAACATCCAGTAGGCTACTTGGTTCTTCCCAGATGGCAAAACGCAGAATCAAATTGATCATGTTGTTGTAGACGTAGGGTAGATATTCGATCCGAGGTGCTAATATAGATTCGGTCTAGTACCCTGTAGCAGCGAAGGTACGTAAAAAATTAGGTATAGCAATAGCCCACTGGAGGGCTCGCAAGATAGAAGCGTGTGGATTTCACTTAAGTAAGCCCTTACATGCGCGTTTTGAAAGGGTAAGTACGACTTTTACACAAGTTAACACTGGTTTGAACAAGTTAACACTGGAAGAACATCTATCGTACTGTCGACATTACTAAGTAGAACCAGTTAAATCTCTAACCCACTGAAAAGCTTAGTTAAACTGATAAGTAAGTGGACTATGACTATATGATAAGTAAGTGGACTATAAATTTCGGTCACAGCTCACTGTTTTTAAAGAAATTTTCATATGTTCCGTAGAGGAATCTATTTGCCCTTTTGTGTAGAAGATATTGGAACGACAAACTCTCTTTAAAAAAACAACTCAGATAAGGTTCGGTTGGCAGCCGCTTGAATCATAGCTTGACAAAATACAGGTGTGGATCAAGTCCACATCGTGCAAAAGAACCAGTCAAGAGAAAAGTAGACGCAATAAAAATTAACGTGCCTTAAACCGGAATGGCTGCAACATCAGATACCGTAAAGTCATCTTTACATGTTGGACTATTAAGAATTTCTGTCACGCTCTTTAGTGTATTTTTGCTGCTGCTGTTGCCACTTGCTGAACTCCAGCTATGGACAGACAGTCGGCCAGACAGGCAGACTTTACATGCCCACATCTGTACATTATTTTTTACTGAAATGAAAGCGGTGGTAGCCAGGAGCAAATGGGCCATCTGGCAGGCCTTAATATTGCAGTCGCCAGGCATACCAATCCCGCTTTCAACGTTTTGCTTACTTTGAAGTGGTGTCATTGGTTGAGCAGGGCCTTACATAATCCGCTGAATTTGGCTACTCTTTAGAAGGTTCTCCAGCACAATTTATAAGTATTAAATTATTTTTAAAGTGGCAGGATTAGAAACCGGCGACTGCCGCACACAAATTGAGATTTTCTTTAATTCTGGAATGTACATCCGATATTTGCAAGTCTATGAAGGCCTCTCAATAGAAGGCGACCTGGGCCATTCCCCCACTGTGATATGAACACAGCAAATAGCTGGAGTATGTGCGCCTGCGCACGTGAAGTGTGTGAATGTGACTGTATTCGAATGGCAGAATAAACCGCGCTGCAATTCATATCCACATTCGTATGGAAAAACAAAACCGAATAAAGCGACAATGACAGTCAGAATACATTGGCCACAGTGTCCTTGAAATAATAATTAATAAGTTTTGCACCATTGAATCGAATCGCCCCTACCTCAGTCACTGCAGCTTTCCATGCCAGACTACCAGACTTTGTGCAAACGAGTGGGTGGGTGTTGGGCTCTCTCCATAGGAGTCTTACTCCAAGTGTGTGGGACTAGGTTTGATATGTGAACAAACAAAGGCTGATTTATTGGTATCGGGAAGGCTAACGCCAGTCGCTCGGTTACTGGCTAACCGGTTATGCGGATTTAAGCAGACATTAAAACTGAAAACTACAGAACATATTAAATTCGTCATTTAAAATAAAACTATAAGTAGAAAAGGGTAAAGGAATTTCAGTGAAGAGTCTTCTCCAGCCGTCGAACATTCGGTAGGGTTGCGGTTATGCGGGCAGTAGTGCAGTCCGGATGTTATCACTGTAATTGGTGCGGAAATTGATGTAAGGAACGAGAGACTAACATAGATGAGCAATTTTCAGCCTCATCTAATAACGATTTCAAGTGTAATTTAACAATTTAAGGTTAAACTACAAAAACGCTTACATAAAAAAAAGAATGTACGAACACACGTACATATGTAGAGTTCGCACACCTGTAGAACAAAGAAGAGGCATCTCACGAATTAATTTCGAGCAAAACTATTAAAGAAAAATAGTTCTTAAATTAAAGGCAAGCAAAATGAAATTATGAGCGAATCACAAGAAAATTTAAATTTAATTTGCGAGCAGTCACACAGGAGTAGTGAGCGAGTGTGTGCGATGTTGCAAGCGTTTTCGTGTCTTTATTAAAAATAATGTTGCAAATAATAGAGGATGCCATACGATGATAATGATGTGGATGGGACGAACAACCTCCTCGAGAACAAAATTTATTCTTATTTAAGATGCCAAAACAAATTTATTGCGCTGTGTGCATTTTTATTTATTTTCATACAAAAAGATTTATAAACCACAAAATCAAATGAATGCAAAAACGCATCATCATCTGAGGCCGGAACGGCCGGACGCAACCGAGGGAGACCGGTGGGGCCGCCAATAGGCCGGCCGTTAGTGTAGGTGTTGGTGGCTGCATTTTCAAATGGCAAATACTTCGGTCTATTCATAATTCAAAAGGTTGTTTGTGTGCTGGTCTAATTTTTGCCTCCTCGACGCTGCTCAATTGCCGCTGATTATTTGCTCGGACGATCAGATGATGATCGCTGGCGTTGAGGTTGACGTCTTCATGAAAATTTAGCAGATGAAACTGCGTCAATTTTTCAAATGCAAAATTACTCGCTAAATAATTTGCTTAAATTTAGATTTAGATACATTTATCCAACAAACAAAACCAACAACAAAGCCACCCATGGGCCCGATTGTATGTGCACCACAACCCCCTCAACTGAAGACATGAGATTTCGGTTCAGGGGAGCACCGATGAAATCAACCAGACAAATATGCTATGAAAACTTGAGATTTTTATTTTTAAGATGTTGGCATTTCTTGTGTTTTATTTATTTGCCAACACCCTACAATAGCAGCTACATTACGTTTGCTTGGTCATTCCAACTGGTCGTACACCCAGCGAAACACTGGCCAGAGCGAAACACAATTAGAAGATCAACGACAGGTAGATAAATGGGAGAGCTTAGTTCTGAAATGTGACAGCTGTACATTCCCTCATCCGAACTTTGGCTCCCATGGTGGTAAATAGCTCATATTTGGGTACCGGCGATACTTCTTGGAACTATCCCTTTGGTCCCTTTGACTTAGAGAGTAAAAAATTGACACCCGTCCTACAATGCAATATTTAAAGAAACTCAATTACAACGAATGAACAACAAGGAATTATTTGGTCCAACAAATCAAATTTCAAAAGTAAATTAAAATAAATCCCTGAAAATCTAGAACAGCAACAAAAAGTGCAACAAGTGTCCGTATTGCCTGCCTAGAGATCTTGTGATTGTTTGCCAATTTAGCGCATTTTACAGTTTGCATGGACTCACAGCAAAAACGTATAGCAATTTATGTTCTCAGGTCTAATAGTCAAGACTGGTATCCAAATGGTTGCTATGGTCTGGGGAGACTGTCGCGATGGTGGTGGCAAGATTCTCCCCAAATAAAGACCAATACAATTGTAGCATTTACGAGCTAATCAAAATATTTTCACTTTGATTTTAGTTGGCTCTTCTCTTCGACGCGAAGACGAAACGAAAAGCGATCATAATGTTTCGCATGAAATTGTGCGCTACACAGAAAAAAATCACGTTCATTGGGTCTATGCTCGAATTCCCCACAGCCCGTTACAAAAGACGGACAACGAACGAACGTTTACTGCGTTCGATTAGAAGATTTCGTCAGTGTGATGAATCATTATCACGAGAATATAGAAAATAATGAAGACCCAAATGCAGATCTGACGTGTCTTGAAATAAGTACCTTTCTTCGAATGAACAAATCAAATTATAACTTTTACATTTTCAACTCTATTTACTATAAATTGTAGTTTGGTTGACAAGCAATCGGTGGTAGATGACAACGAATCTGGCCTCTGTGCGTAGGAATGTGACCACGGTTCCGGTAGGAGCCTATTACTCTCTTCGAATAATTCAGAAAAATCTTAATTTACCGATATCTATCTCCGTTTGCTTGTCCGCTTGAAGTAAACTGCTGGAGACGTGATTTTTTGTCTATTTTTGACTGAGAGACTTAGAGACTTAGGTCTACAACTACTTCAGCTTCAGAACTGTTCTATTCCGACTTGACTGAGGAAGTGTCATGGTTGCAGCGATTTATAGCCAAATCGCAGGAAGAGTTTCGTCTGTGCACACAGAAAAAAAGTATGGTTGTGGTGACAATATTCGAAGAGGATAATATTATTGTTAAGTATATGGTTGTGGTACAACAATATTATGATCCTCACAACCATAGTATGTTTCATATACAACCATAGTATGATCCTCACAACCATACTATAATTCACACGCAACCATGTTATGATCCCTACAACCATAGTATGATCACACACAATTTTACTATGATCCCCAATATAATTTATTAGAATTGGTTTAAGTTGTCAGCAATAGATGTGAATTATGAAAATCATTCAAAAATACATTAAATTCAAAATAAAAGAGAGTGGTTTATTTCACTGCAGAAAAAAATAAGTTTAAATAAACGTAAGCGTTTTTATTAAAAATATTTCAGTTAAACAAAGCCAAAGCAGCTTGTTTAAAAAATTTTAATTTCGATAAACAAGTACTATTATTGCATTAGATCCGTACCAATAACATTTGTTCTAAAAAGCATAAATGAAGACAAATAACAATCATACAGTATGATTGCACTAATTATATTTTTGTTAACATAAAAGGGAAAGCACAATACTTTTGTCGCACCAACCATAGTTATATTGTTGCTACAACCATATTTTCATTTTTAAATTTGGCAACAGTACTATTGTTACATTTCAACAATATTAATATTGCAGAATTTTACTATTGTCAAAAATAAATTCAGTTAACAATGCTATGGTTGCGCCGAACATACTTTCATTGCGGAAAACATATTATTATTGCCGTGATCATGTTGTAACCATGTTTTTTCTCTGCGTGTGTGTGGAGTCTCTTCGCAACCGGCGGATGAGTCCATATTCCAGCGCCCTTCATTATGGTCCAGCACAGGAATGATGCCAGCTAGAGCCGACATATTTTGACGAATCGCTTTCAAACATATCAATCTTGAATCAAGAGAAGGAGAACATTTCCAGCTTCATTTTTTGTTAGACCCAAGTCGAAGCAAGTAAATTTACCACGATAAGAACAGATGAACAATTTTTTCTGGTGTAGCGATGATTATAATCGAGAATTTCAAATACAAAACAAACACAAAGCATCGAAAATAGCTACGAATTATCGAAATAAAATGAACATTAAACAGATATTTTGTTCGTTTCAGAAATAACCGCACATGTATTTCTGTTTGCACTCGTACGTGTAAATTCAGTGGTATTTTTAGCAGCATTTGCCCAAATATTCCATTCCGATGATTTCGTTTTCAGCTATTCTGGCGGATTCGAACATGTCTGCTGTAGTGTTTCCTTGAAGGAGGCACCGCGAGCAAGGTGGAATGCGGCAATTCAATACAGTTTTCGATTTAGATATGAACAAATAGCAAATTTTGCTTTAGCAGTCGAGATTCACGCAACACACACCTGGTCGAAAGATAGCATGCCGGATCCTGATGATCGCAATCAGAAGTTTATGACTTATTCGTGTCTAGGGCTGGCTGATTGTGAGTGAGGTCGGATTGTTCACTCACTCTATCAAACGCCGGTAGGGCGAGAAAGGTGTGAAATGATTGATTTTTATCTCAATGTGGTTGTTTTCCTCAGAGACTTTAATGCGGCCGTTGTTATGGCAGTTTTAGTGCTGAAGTGCGTTTTAATGGTGATTCAGTTTTGTGGCCATTCATGGTGTTTTTTGATGTTTTTCAGTTGGCTAAGTCAACGAACTACGATACTAGCAACGGCGATTACTATAACGTTTAGGGTTCATGTCAGGCTATTATGTTTGTTTAATTAAATGAGCGATAACTTCTTCGTTTTGTATTCGCATTAATTTGATCTGTATCAAATAAATGTGAGATGCCCAGCATCCAGGCAATATTGTCTGTACTTTAATATTAAATTTTAAACATTTTAAATTATTATCAGACACTTGCTGTAATTGTGGAAGTCATATCGGAGGTAACCCAAATTGTAGAAACCACAAAAGAAATCACAAAAGATGCCAAATATGTTCGAATCCATGACAAACGTTTAATTGCTGCGTTATTTGCACGGATTAATATTTTTAGAGAACTGATATTGGAAATCGAAAAATTGTGTAACGTTTCCTAAATATAAAAAGGAATTGGATGACCGGTTCTTTAGTATTGAATGGTGTGAAACTTACCAAAATAGAAGAGTCACCAAAAAACCCCAAAGCCACAGCGCCAATACATTGAATAATTAGAACGTAAAAAACAATCGAAAATATGCAAGGGCATATCGGCATTTCTATTACGTGGAACTTGGCCGTCGTACACATTTAAAGTGTATAGAAATTAAAATAAACGCCTCTTTTATTTTGACATCGGCTCAACCTTTTAGTTCAGAATAAGATCACCAGTATTCTTATCTTTGAACAAGTTATTACAAATATATCGTAATTGTATGGAAAAGCCCAGTTTATACAGGTTGTGATCTTTCGACGCATTTATAAAAGATGGTGTTTTTCAATGTCGCACGGGAGAGACAAATATGCGATATCGTAAAGCAAAAACTTACTGATTTGTGCAGTCGCAAAGTGTCTTATGCATTCCTTTTAGACCTTACCCTCGGAGAGATTTTGTACAGAAAAAGTCAATGCATAATATTTCTCTCTAAGAAATTTAATTACAACAAATAGAGCAATAGAATTATCCAAAATTCAAATATTTGAGTATGGAATAAAAATAAATGTAAAATGCGCAAAGCAAATACTTTTTTTCGTCTTGGTTGACCTCTCGGTGGAAGTGCTCATATGCAAAGTGCAAATAAGATCAGGCACAGTGGTATAAAACGAACAAAAATAATCGTATTAATTTTTTTGGTCATTTTGTTTCGATTTCAATATTATTACCCAGAGTTATAAGAGGGTTGCTATTTATATTTCGGGTGTGGCAATAAAACACAATAACTTATCACTGCAAATGGTTTCATTGTTTTGCAAATTATTCTCCTTTAAGATCAATACACTCTTGCATGCACACAAACCAATTTTCGAAGCACTTTTTCCACTTCGATTGAGACACCTCCAAAAGATGATTTTTGAACGCTTCAACAGCTGCTTCGGGCGATGAAAAACGTTGACCACGCATTTTTTTCTTGATGCTAGGGAATAAGAATAAGTCATTGGATGTCAAATCAGGGCTGTACGGTGAATGGCCCATCAATTCGACATTTTGAGTGGTCATATAGCGCATCGTTTCAGCTGATGTGTGAGAGCTCACATTGTCGTGATGCAAAATGATTGGTCATCTCTTATTATCTTTCGTCATTTCTTCGAACACCGTTGCTAAAAAGATGGTTGTGTACCACTCAGAATTGACCGTCCTACGATCCAATAAACACAACATTTCCATATTTCGGGGGCTTTCTCAACTTAACTGCTATACTCGTATTGAGTTTCGTGTTTTGTAAATATATTATGACCCACTGTTTAATCGCTTGTGTGTAGTCAATGAATATCGGAATGTTCAAATTGGCAGAAAGGCGGCTGGTGGGAAATATATGTACGACGTGTTTTACGTGTTGTTTCAAAAATAAGTTGATATATTTTAGATGTTCGGCTGATGGTATATTTAATATTTTGCTACTCATGGCAAGCGCAGCCAACACCGCCCGCAGTCCCGTATTCTGCAGCACTGCAGCAGAATACGTCGGCGATGACGATGATGACGGTGGTGGCTGTGGCAAGTGCCAAAACAATTTGGCGCATTCTACAAAATAAATCGGAAATTTATCATTTTTAATCATGATTTCAATTAGATCTTTAAGGCATGCAACACGCACACAAACACACCTATCGACTGAATACTGTCTGCATATCAGTGTGTGTGTGTGTGTGTGTGTGTGTGTGTGTGTGTGTGGAGGAGGGGTATATGGTCCACTTGTTCCACACACTTCCCTGATCGGTTCAACAGGGACACAGCTTACCAACCGAGTTACAGTTTACTTTTCTGCTGCTGCTGTTGTCGTCCTGATGCAAGCGAAATTTTAAACAAAGTTTCCGTATGATGTAATTACCTAGGCAATTTGAAATAATGTAAATACTGCAAATCAGCAAGTGATTTATTGCTGCATACCAAATTGGCGAAATGTAGTATCATCGCAAATGTTGTGTATATGGAACAAGCGAGATCGCTACAAAGCTTCCTTCTAAGATTTTCGAAAGGGCCAGAGCCGCCAAAGGTCCATTTAGGTCCATGTGGCGCATAAACATTACCCGTTTTTCGCACGAAAGGAATTCGACAACGCCTTTTTTAGGTGCCAGCAAAAGAATATTCGCTGATGTTGGTATGTAAAACTGGTTATGCACGATTTCTTGAGGTACAAAATGTCATCCAGACTCTTACAGTCTATTTCCATATGACTGAAATTCCATAGTTGCAATTAAAAATAACATTTCTACTAAAAATATATATTTTGGAAACGACACACGCCGCAACCGAGTTGTCTGGTACTATCAACGCTGCAATAAAAATAACACACCCTCAGTTTAATAGTGGCACATCGAAGAGCAGTAACTAACAACAACCATATCGAAATCTGTTTTATTTACTTTTTCTGTTCACCACAAGATAAGTTGGCTAAAATGTTGTCATACATCATGCAACGCCTGAGCGAATGTGTGCGTACCCAGTTCATTATGGGCTCACGGATAATTTTGCATTCAGTAAACTGTGCAACACCAACAGCATCAGAGGGCACAACAACACAGCCAAAAAAAGGCATATAATGCAACAGCAGCAGCAAATAGACGCAAAAATGCTCGAAGTACTTGACGTTCTATAATAAACTCTTCAAAATTATCGACGCACAGTGTTTCGTAGCGACGCATCTCCAACTTGTACTTAGTAGCGACACAAATACTGTTACAACATTGAACACACCCATTTCAATAGTAGAACTGAACATACCCCGTTATTGTCATATGGGTTTTGAAAGCTAACCTCAATAGCGTTAGTCCGTAACGGGATTTTAAAATTGTTAAAATTTTCATCATGGATTGGTCAGATAATGAGAACCGTATCACTGAAATAGCGCTTTTCAAGTGTGAAATAAAAAAAACGATATTTCAAAACGCTCTGGCCACTAGGGATTAGACGCATGTTCGTCTTCCACCGGTAGGGCCGCCCACGTTCTGTTCGAACACCGCATGTCATCAAAGCCGTTAAATAAAGAGTTCACAGAAATCCGCTCCGAAAACAGAAAATCATGGCACGTGAGATGAGTCGACTTGGGGCTTTCAAACGACGTACCGGACATTTATTGACAGAAAAATTTTGTTCACCGATGAAAAAAATTGTAGCGTTCAGGAAAAATTTAACAAGCAAAATGATAGAGTGTATGCGTGGTCATCTATGGAAGCATCTGAACTGATCCAAAGGGTGGAAAAGGGTCATCACCCAGCTTCAGTCATGGTTTGGTGGGGTGTCTCTTACGATGGGGTCACTGACCTGCATTTCTGCGAACAAAGAGTCAAAACATCGGCCAAAGTTTACAAGAAACCGTTTTGGAAGCTGTTGTGAAGCCTCTTAACAATTCTCTGTTCAAAACCAGCCATGGATTTTCCAGCAGGATTCTGCGCCGGCCCATAAGGCTAAAACGTCCCAGGCCTGGCTTCGAAACAATTTGCCAGCTTTCAAATCCTCTGAAGAATTGCCCTCAGGCATTCCAGATTTGAACCTATTGGATTAAAAATCGTGGACGGTTTTAGAGGAGAAGGTTTGTCGCAAAAGATACCCCAACATTGAATCTCTTAAGACTGCTTTGGTTCGAGCTGTGGCTAATTTTCCACTGGACGAGGTTCGTGCAGCTATTGACGATTGGTCAGTGCGACTTAAGGCGTGTAAAGGCAAAAGGCGGACATTTCGAATAAGTAGATTCTTTTTGGATACAATATACATCAATAAGTATATTAAAAAATATTTGGTCCAAAAACATTTAGTACTTTTTATTTTACAGCATAAAGCGTGTGTAACAGTATTTATGTCCCTACTAAGTACATGGCTTGAGATGAATCTCCTACCCGTAAGTAGCCGGTACTTACGACGTGGGCGCTTTTACGTCTCATGTTCCTAACAGGATACGAACCTAGCTTCACATGTATGATAGTCGCGCACTCTAACCATCATACCATGGCGGCCAACCGTGTCAAAATTCATCTAACTGAGTCTCGTTCGAATACTTTTGATGACCAAAAAGTTTTTATTTGCTTACAGAGAACAGATTCTTTGCCAGGTTTGTTAGGTTACTTCAGCTATTCCACCAGGAAGTTGCGATTCATGAAATGTCAGGCTTTAAATAAACTCTCTTCGCCTAGCATTAACTGTACTTAAGGGTCAATAAAGCAAAGATTAAAAATGTTAAAGTCAGACCAAGAGAAAAATTGAATTGTACAATTTCAGCATTTGGTCAACTCCATTTAGAGGACGTATTTTGTTCCAATATGCAATACGAGTAGGAATTGAAATCCTTTAACTTATGTTCCTCTGTAATATTTCATTTGAAGATAATAGAGCCATAGCGGGGTTTTCCAATCAATTGGATGTACAGTTGTAGTTATTTTTCGTTTGTTGTTTTTAGTTTACCGTGACTCATTTTCTATACTAAATTTTGGACCACGAATCTAGAAAGACCTTTGCATGGAGGCGTAAGGTGTATGGTAGATTGGGCTATATGATCCAACTAACGAATAGGAAATAACCTTTGTGCAGGGTTATTCGAAAACCTGCACAATTCGAAAACATAGACTATAAGTGACTCGTCACGTTTTGTACAGAATTTGCAACCGACATAAAATTAACTAAGCTACGAACTTATGTTACGTCGGACTGAATATCCAAATTGTGTACATTTGATGACTGCGAAAGAAAATCTTTTCGCCGAACAAAACGTTTGCATTCCGAACCGATTGTCAACTGATTTTTTCTCTTTGTGTGGCTGCTTACGTCTTGACGTTCGAAATCTATCTGCTCTCTACGTTTCAGAATTCTGCGGATTTTGTTTATATCGCATATTGTAGCTGTTTTAGGAACTCCTTTTACAAAAAGAATTTGATTACAACAAGAAATAAATCCATCGTCACGGGTTGCAAAGTTGCAATATGCAATATTAAGATGCAATCAATTCGTGCTGTAGAATTTCTAATGCATTTAAAAATGCTGTTCGGATTACTGGATATTCGGAAAAATCGTACTTCGGTTTAGCGATCATCCACTGTAACCCCGCACACTTCTTCATATCCTACAATGGCGACCATTCGTATGAAGAAATAATAGAGAAATAAGCAAAGTCGTAAGTACGCAGAGTTTTAAATTCATAAATGCATCATCGATGGTATGCACGAAAAGTTTGCAACTGGGAATATAATTTTATGTACTCAGCGGCTACATCCAACTTCTTTAAAAAATTATAATGTTAATCTTAAAATCTTACAAACATATTACATGTGTAAATAAAGTTCAAAACTAACTAGTTTTAAATTTTCGAAAAACAACTGTAGGATGTTTCACATACATCCATAGAATGATCCTCACAACCACAGTGTGATTCACACACAATTATGATCCCCAAAATAATTTATTAGAATTGGGTTAAATTGTCAACAATAGATTTGAATTATCAAAATTATTTAAAAACACATTAAAATCAAAATAATAGGAGTGATTTATTTAACAGTACAACAAATTTGTTTAGAAAACCTAAGCGTTTTTATGAAAATCAAGTCAGTTAAACAAGGCCAAAGCAGTTTGTTTGAAAATATTTAATTTCCATATAAAAATGTTATTATTGCGTTAGATCCGTAACGATAACATTGTTCTTAAAAACCATACCCTTGTTCTTTTATAACCATACCCTTGCTTGTTTGTATACCTTCGATCACAGGGAATTTTTTCGTTGGATTATTCGTCGCAATAGGATTCCAAAATGTAAACTAACTGATAAAAACAACCATGATGAAGTTTTAACGTGGCTCTAGTAACGAATTTGTTACTAGAGTATATTGCATTGATGTAACCGTTATATCTTGAAAAGACACTCGAGTTGTGAACTTGGTTTCAACTAATGTCGATACGAAGTCTGTGTTAAATGGAAGCGAATCGAAACCCTAATGTGTGAAGAGGGTTCCAACAAAAAAAACCGCAACAGAAATGGTCCCCTGTCCACAGATCGTTAAAGATGAACATGCTCACATGGAAGGTTTCGAATTGATGAGTCGTCACAAAACTAAAATAAAGAGCAAAAGTGGAATAATTTAGATATGACAATTTGTTTACTTAGATATGACAAGAGGATATGGCCAAGATATGGCTTCCATACAGAGGACTACATAAAAAAATCAACATAAACAAAACCTTCGATTCACAGATTTTAAATTAAAAATCGCTGATTTACTGTTTAGATATAAAAGCACATCAAAACAAACTTCTGCACGAGGGCGCCATAAACGAATTCGTAAACTCCGCCTCCGAAGCATGTGAAATTAGATGGACTCAACACTGGACTGTGGCAAACAAAAATAGACGATGCATATTTCCCGGAAGTTCAGGATAAACCAAACTGTTTTGCAGTTAATTGTAAAATTCATGCTTGACCGTAGACAGAAACAGTTGTTACTCGTATAAGTATCACAATACAAATGAATGAAATATATGCAATTTAAGCCTCAGAATATATACGAGTACATTATAGTTTTGAAATTGTGTGATAATAATAATTTTGAAATTGTACTTTTGTAGAATTTCAAACATAAGAACAGGATTCATTTGCTTAAGTATTTTTATTGATATGGGTATGAGCAACAGCCACAGTTTTCCTGACAAGCCGTAAAAATTGTTTTATTTTTAAAAAATATTTTAAAAAAAATTTAAAAAATAATGCAGATGTTATTGTAATGTTGGCAATGTATTTCGTCCATTATATTTGAATAAGCGCATTTAAGGGTTAAAAACAGCATTAATCGAGTTATATTATTTTAATGACGTCCATTCGAGCCCAAAAAATTACCAGTAAACATTCCTTTTTTGGTTATGATGAATTTTTATTTCTCTTTACCAATAATTAGTTACATCAACAATATGTTTGCAAAACTATGGGCTGCCACAACTGGCAACAGTTGGTATGACCGTCTTTCATTGGTATGATAATCAAATTTATCACCTTGTGGTATGTCGAACCGTTTATCGATTATAATTGCATTACAACAACATTCTTCTTTTGGAACAGACTATTGGTAGTTCCAAACGATTTGCAACTAATATTTCTCTGTGAATCAAGATCAAATGCTGCTGCTTGGTTAGTTTAACCCGTTTCAACTGCCTAATTCCGAGCAGACTGCAGTGATTTTAACAAATACAAAAACACAATACTAATTACTTAAGTGATTAATAAATGGTATGTTAGAACACTGTAAAATACTGTCGATCATATGCAAGTGAAAATACTCGAATGCCGAGTTGCCACACATACAAATACATCTTTTCACTAAAAATCGTCAGTTTTGAAAAAGATTTCTATTTTCGGTTCATATTAGTTTCAAAACGTCTACTTTTGCAGTATATTTTTGTTCCTTATTAGTTAGACATCCTTTAACTATCGGGCAAGGGCAGTGTTAATGGCGGGCGTCGTAAACCTCTCTCTTTTCGCAGAAGTACAGTGTGCTTGCATCCTGGTTCGTCAAAACACCACTACCAACTACCTAGGTGCATGAATGTCCTTTTAAGACTTTTTGAAGTCTTGGCTCAGTCTTCGACTGAAGAAGCGATCAGGGTCCGAACCGAACCAGAACCAAGTTTGAACTGAGCCATATTACTCTTTTAACTGTCAACCAAGCCGTAAACCAAATCGCTGACGAACCGAACCAAAAACCGTACAAAATTGTTCGGTTCATTGGTTAGGATCACAACAAAAATTACCTATACATCGAAAGTAATTTTTAACACGAATTTCGAACCTAGTCTTTATGTACATATCTTAGTTTAATTCCATTTTCTCTTAATAATAGATGCCCTACGTCAAAAATTATTTGTTTCCTATGATTTTTGAAAATTTTGAACTATTTTGTCGAACCAGAACCACGGTTCGTTCAAGAGGACCTAAAAACCCTTCTTAAAGCCGACCAGGCCAACGGCTGAACTTAATTTAATACGGAATTCTCAAAATGGTTTTTAAGTTTTTTTTCTGCCAGCACTCTGTAAAAATCACGTTTATCAAAGCTACCCAGCAATTTTTCGCTGCAGCTTTTCATGTCGTTGCCTTTTAAATTTGTCGACTTTGGAAAATTTGTCAAAAAAAAAAGTCGAAAAACTCCACTTCTCCGGAAAAACTTTTTTTTAAAGAAAAGTTATGCAGTCTAATGAATTTCAGATCATTCTGCATTTATAATTTTGAATTCTTTGCAAAACGTTTTAATAACTTCAGTAATTTAGAGTCGATTTCAATTAAGTAATTTTTTAGCGGTCTCGATTTCTGCGAAACATTTCATGGAATCATAAAATTCTATCGTATGTACATATTCGACCTATAACATCAGATTTAGTCTATCGGAATATTAAACGCAATGCTGCCCCTCTTCCCCTGTTATTGCTATGTACAACAGCTTACGAGTATTACAACATGTTTTGCAAATATTTGTAACAACATCCGCCCAGTCGAATAAGAATCACTAGTCTAATGATGCCTTTCTTTGTGTCTCTAATCAAAGCACAAGTCGCGATTGTGATCGTAGTATCCTCATCTTGACTAAATCTGAAGAAATGTATTTCTTATTCTGATTTTTTATAAAAGACACATCCTTTTCAGGTCACTGGCGAAGGTACATTGATTCCGCCTTACCAAACAAGGATGTATTCACTATGAATGTTTCTGTATTATTAGAAAAGGAATGATAAAGACATGACATAACATGCAATCCTGCACTAACAACTCCAATTAGATATCTAAATAGCGTTGTTTTAAAAGAGCGATTGTTTGTTTTTTTAAACGTGCCCGATGTGTAGTGATAGGTGAGCATGTCTTACGTCATCGATCGAGCACTTAAACCGTGGAACATTATTCGGACATAATGGGAGAATTGGTATGCAAACACTTCGAACCTTTTTGATTGACATATGCGTAGATCAAATTTCAAAATTATTAATACTTATTTTGTGTTAAATTAAGTTTTCTTCACAATAATTGTGTTAACATTTGTGAAGCGGACAGAGGAATTAGTAAGCAGGTAAGTGCATACAATCGCAAATTTCTTCATATTCAGAAATAAAATTGTGGTCTAATCAACTAAAGGCAGCAATGCAAGAATCTTAAAAGTGGATTAACTGGTCGCGTAGATCAAATCTTTCCCCTAAACTCCAATAGGTCATACAAGATCGATGCGAATGCACTATCTTATATAACTTAATTATAACAATTATAGTTTAATGTAGTATATTTACTATCAAATAAAAATTTCATTTAATTTGTAAGTTTATATTTGTCTTATTCGAATAATACCTATATAATTTAACCGATATAGGTTATACTATCCAAACAGTTTTGAGCCGATTTCGTTTCGATATATATGAAAAATTAAAACTTATATAGAGTCTAACTAAAGTAGTTTTATAATCGATATCGATGACAAGTCGATCAGAGTTGCGAACAAGTTTCTATTAAAAAAACTATATTTATATCAGAAGAAAAAAACGATATTTTTGTCGACATCGAATCGAAAATGTTTACAATTTCAAGACTTTAAAGCTCTGCAGCGCAAATAGGAGAACACACTTGATATCGATGCAATATATAATCGATAAAGGGTACATTATCTTATGTACCTCTATATTACAATTGTAGTTTTATATGGATGTAATGTGGCAACGCTGAACACATGCCACGCATTTTTTTAGTTCTGCTTCGCTTTTAATCTCTGTCCGACTGCTGATTTAAGAATCATTTAACTGCGAGTGTACGCGCATGTGATGCATACAACAAACTATTTTGCACTTTGCCAGATACTTAACATAAGAAATATTAACAAATGCATGCTGTTCCACCCGGTGCCGCCGCAACCCCGACGTCTAGTTACTCGTCAGCTCAACGAAAGGGACCAAGACGCCGACATCCACGTCGTACTTCTGATATAAACCAGTGCCGGCAATCATTTTCTTCTGCTGTTCCATTTGCACTTCTGTGCAAAGCACGGCGTTATAAATAACTACAAATTATAGATACATTTGTACGTGCGTGCCGATGTTCGCACGGATGGGCCCATCTCTGTGCGCACATTGGCGTTATCGCACTGCCATTTTCGAAAAATCGGACATATAGGTTTGACATATTCATACTAATATTTACTTTGTGATTTCATCTTTATCTTGTTTCGCTTTAACATATAAGGATATTCTTGGATTTGTGGTAAAGGTAAACAACTACAGTATGCGTCCGTCGAATGAGAGCGGCCTTATAAATATTCAAACTAAATTGGTCTTCACTTCCAATTCGTACTGCCGCATGTAACTTTCTAACTTGATTGATTCGTTGCTACCACCGAATTTGTTGCCAACCGATTGATTGAGGTTGCATGTACCTCAAGTATTCCATCAGTAAAGCTCTAATCTGCACAAAGTGGAATTTTAGTATCAGTGGCAACTAAATAGTTTTGTACAATACTATGATCATATTTTCATCCTGTGGCTTCCCAAACATATAATATGCTTGGATAATAATAGGCAGTAATGCGAACTTTATTTTCAAAAATGTTTTAAAGTTGGAGTTCGGTCCGAACTACAAACTTTCTGTGAGATGGGAAGACTTTCAGTTCTAGTTACCAAACTTTATAAATTATTGTGAAAATACAGTTCGACGTACATCTAATGATTGATATGGCAATGTTATGGTATTTGAAACTTAAATTTACCGAATGAAATTTAAATATTTACTTGCCTTCACCGCCTGTAGTGGCAACCAAAAGTTTTGTATGGAACTGTTCGATGCCACCAACAATTGATATTGCTTACCAGTTGTTTCGCTCTAAGAAACAATTCAGTTGTAAAAATGAAATATTAAAACATGAATAAAAACACATTACGACGGAATTGCAAGGTATCTCCGTATATGAAATCTCCAGAAAGGAAATTAAAATATATCTTCCTTCGACCCGAAATTGTACGATATAAATTGTGTCTTGCTTTGACTATTTTTTTTAATTGGACTTCTAGGTCTTTATATGAATCTTCAAATCCTAATAACATTATTTAGTTTATAACTGAAATTTCCTTTAATGAACATTTTGGTGCAACAACTAACATTCGGTTGCTCTAATAGAAACTTGATGATACAAGTAAACTCCTTCATTCGGTTGGCATAAAATTCGGTTGTGGCAACGCATCTGTTCTTTGTGTGTATATTTTCCAGAAGTTTAAGTTCCGTTTTATTATTTGACACTGTAGATAAAGCGAACATAAGATTCGAATCGGTCAAACTCTACTCCACACATACTAAATACAAAATCTAAATCAAGTACTTTGTGTGACTATTATAGTTTAGCCAAGAGATGCATTTCAGATTTCAATCTTTCGAGCAGAGTACACAGCAAATTAGTGCATCGAGTCACGCAGACTAATTCATCGCAAAATGTAACAATTCTTTTATTTTTGTGTAATATATTTTTAGAACGACTTCAAAAAACAACAGTTAATATTGTTTAAAAACTGTGCATACTGAAATAATTTTTAAAAAAAAATGTTGTTATAAAGCAATTTATACAGACAGCGCAAAAAAATTTACGTGGTTTATTGAATTTTTACTCTATAAACTTATTGTAGTATTAATTCAAAAATTGTATAGGATTCTCATTAAGAATATATTAATAAAAAAAACAAGCAAACACGGAGGGTATATAAGCTTTGGCCTGACCTGGACGTCACTTCCCTACTAATAAGCCAACAAATTGTTTGTTTTTTGGGCCCTTTCGGTCCATCCTTTCGACCCTAATCTCAGCCAAAACTTCAAAATTAATCTATAAGTGATTCGTGGCAAAACTTGGGTTAATTTAAGTATACTTACAACAATTAAGCTAAAACGTAAACAATTAAGCAAAATAATTATTTGGCTGGTATTAGTTAGTTTTAACATTAGTTTTTTTTAACATTCCTTGTTAACATGGACCGATCTTTATCTTTTCTGTTTAGTGCGGTCCTCTTTAATTCCTTACTCGACTCTGCTTATGTCGTTCAACAGAATTCAACTCAATACATTCGGCTGGTATAAGAATTAGCCTAGTGACTGTTGGGATATTTTCAAATGTAAATATCGACAAGTGAACCACTGTCCACCGCAGAAGTTTATAAAAATGTTGTGGATATTTTCTGTTTTCTGCCCTCTTCTGTCCGTCCGTTTCTGTTCTTGTGATTTAGTAGGTACGTAACAATTCTTGCCACCGTACATTCCCACATACATACGCTACATCATTGCTATCGCACACCAACCACTCGCTCTCTGTCCCCACATACGCTTGCGAAAAATGCACTGAAAACGCCACTAGCAACTGGCGCGGGGACGAGTCGGCAACAAAAGCAGGCAATTGTTGTTAATGCATGTATTTAAGCTAATTTTCAACGCATTGTTGACAAAACTGTCAACAAACGTTAAAAACTGCATGTACACACACACACACAAGTACACCCCATACACTGTGGTGGCATGCGACATGTGGCGATGAAGACAACAACAACGACAGTGACAACAGGCGGGCAGGCGGGCAGGCAAGCAGCAGGAGCAGCATCGTCGTATAAATAATTTACAAATGCTACGGCAGATTTATCAAAACCAACACACACGCACACACACACATTTTATGTCAGCAACATCAAATGGGCGAAAACGAAGCACGGCGAAGTGTTAATTATTAAAATGCGCCAACATGCAGCGAATTAACGTTGGACCGACCAGGCGGCCCAATAAACAACAGCACAGCGCCCAAGACTCGTACGTTGCACAATTAGCTTTTTGTTTAGCTACAAGCCCCCGACCCATCCCTCTCCGCCCCCGCACTGCCCAACCAGTGGGCAATGGAAGCGTTCAACTGCAACACTTGTTGCTTACCTCACAACAAAAGCCCAACCGAAAATTCCTAGCCGAAACCCCCAAACTGTCAATCAATTTTCATTAGATTCAATTCAATTCAAATGCCCTCTACCGCAGACTGGGATTCATGATGTCGTTTTCATTTCGTTTGTAACACCTCACGAGAGTCTCCCCGTAGTAGAAGAAGCTGTTGTCTATGATCTGCATATGTGACAGCGCATAGAGAAAGCGACCTAAGGGTAAAAAAAAATCAATTTTCACTTTTTTTTGATGTGGACAACATCTGGGCATCGAATGAGACCGATCCCATGCCCCAAAAGTGTTCCCTCCCAGATATATGCGCGTTTTATGAAAGTGATGGTACACCAAAGATACACGTATCTAAATCTTTAGAATGGCTCTCCTGAACAAAACTGGTTTTTACCCTTAGGTCCCTTTCTATTTTGCGCGTCACGTATTGTAGTCATTTTTCTAGGTCTGTATTCGATGGAGAAGTTCACGCGATCCAAGATCATTTGTGTTCTTGATTAAAACAAAATCTGATTGTGATAAATAATGAACGCCTATGGGATGGATGTCTTAAGATTGGCCTCCGATCAATGCAACGAGTTGATGCGAACGAAATGACGAGTTTTGTGTGCACTGCCGTGATGGTTAGTGTGTACGCCAGTAAACCCATGTTCAAATCCGGGTCTTTTTCGCGATCTTCTTTATTTCCCGGCAAGGCGGGAAACATTTGGGACGCTATAATGTAATAATCACACGAGATTTATGATGAAAAAAACCGAAAATTTTCCAATAAGCAGGACGATAAACAAGTTCCATTGTATTGAATTTGTAAGGAGGAATATGCTTATGCCAACAGTTCTCGTTAAATACGTAGTTGTTGCTCTAAGTGTGTAGCACTTTTTATGCATCCCTAATATACGGTGGTAAAATTTTAAGGGCCGATGTTGATTTGTCGCGCAAAAGAGCCATTCGTAAGCTGTGTGGCAAGTGCACCGTCCGTTAAAACCACATATCGTCCACATCCATATCTTCCATTTAAGGCCATAAAAAGTTCGTTATCATCTCACGATAGCCAACACCATTCACAGTAACTGCCTGACCGGCCTCATTTTGGAAAAATACGGCCCGATGATGCCGCCAGTCCATAAACCGCACCAAACAGTCACTCTTTGTGGGTGCATTGTTTTTACGACAATCACTCTTGGATTAACATTTACCCAAATGCGGCAATTCTGCTTATTGGCGAATCCACTGAGGTAAAAATGTGCCTCATCACTGAAGATGACTTTCTTCGAAAATTGATTTCCATTTTCATAAAAAGCCTGAATAACTTTAACGCGTTGCTCGCTTGTGTATCTTTCCATGGTTCAAATTGAGTTAGTCTGAAATTGAGAAATATCCAATGAAATGCAAAAAACAACTTGACGTTTAGGTGTGGTTCACATTCAACATCGGCTCATAAAATTTAGCCACCCTTTATATCGCATCCTTCAACATATATCGATTATTAGTTAGCGAGATACGTTGGGTACTTAAGGACTTAAACTTCGAGAATGAACCTACGTTAAGCATGAATTAATTTTAAACATCTCCATAAGTTTTCTCTTTTATAAAAACATATTATTTCACAAAACAATAAAACATTTCTGTATTAATCTTTTAAAACCCAAAAATACTTCGGTTGGGGTATCAAAAGCTTAACGGTGAGAAGCTTCTTCCAAAACAGATAGTCCACGTATACTCCCCCGATATTTCTCAATAGCTATTAAGTACTATAGCATTATCGCATGATGCTGGACACACTGTGATCGCAAAAAGCTGCCCACGGTGCTAATAATAGTGGAAACTCCAGAAATGTTGTGAGAGTGTAAACGCGTTTCGGGGCTGCCGACCGTATTTATCTTGGCACTTCGCATTGAAGACGTCGTTGGGAGTGTTGCAATATTCTGTACTCATTTAGTGCTTGAAGTAGTGAAATGAACACTTTGTTTTGTATTGAATACAAACAAACAAAAGTCCAAACCTTTTGTTGAACCAACCATTGAGTGTTGCATTTTTCGACTACCAAGTGTTGCAAGGTGTTTTGTCGATCTGTGTTTGTGGATGTGTTCTGCACCGATGTAGTTACCACTTGTTTATTTCGATTGAAAACCCCGCAAAGAAGTGTTTTGGTAGGATATTGAAACTTTATTGTGGATGCAATAACAACGACGCACACACACACATTCATCACAAAGAAGCCGCACTGTCAACACACCATAGATTTTTGAAATCTCTTTGAAATAAAAACAGAAACAAACACTGAAGCGGGAGAAGGTCACGGATAAAAATGTTTGAAACAAAACATACGACCAATTCGTCAGCCAAAACGGCGTAAAGATCGACCCGGTATAATCGTCATGGATTACGTTCCCTAGTATTATAGACGGGTAATAACCTGGCAAATAGGCATTAAATACTGCTCCCACCATCCTTTGGTGACATACAGCGACACTCTACGATACCAGTAGGAGGGTGTGGAGCATTTACTAAAAGTATTTATGTCTGGTACTGGTAAACTGGAAGGACCCGTCGGGGAGTTTTTCGTTTGGCAGTGTCTTATACCTAAAATCGCTCTAAGGTGTTTGCGAATAAACCGGTTGATATGGTCCATAGATAAGCAAAAGTTTAAGATGGTCTACAATCCCTTACCAAGAGTTACCCTTTAAAGCCGGCACCGGCTTATGCATTTTACAGAAATTAAAAAGCAAACATAAACATGTTAATGTGTCGTCAAGTCCCCCAAATGTCAACAGTTCTCTCAACGTTTTTCACCGGGAACAACCCTCGAACCAGTGACCAGAGACCTACTATTTAGCGCCGGCTCCAAACGGTTTTTCATATTTAACTTTTACTCGTAAATTTGCCAAAATTTAAAAAAAAACGCCACTAAAGAATTGTGGATGTTTAAACCTGGATTTTAATCTGGGGTTACTTGTGCGATATTCGCGCCGGCGAACCCACATAAGGTACTTAGGCTATGGGTCCCTCCTGTTGGATCCCCCTATTTCAAGCAACCAACAATTTGGCTGTTCAAGCGATAAATTCAAATTGTTGTACTCTGGGCAATTCTTTGCAAACAAAAGTGGATCGATTCTATGCATCAAAATCAGTTGGATTAGAATATTGTGAATTAATAGAAACGACGTTATCAGGGTTATACTCGTATTCTATAGATTGGGTCAGGCGCTTTACTTTTCGGTTGTGCTTCGATCTCTCCGGTATCAAACTTGTGGTCTAGTATTGAATTTATTGTAAAGAGGAACGGTTTGAATGTTGATAGAAGTTTTGAAAGAGTTCGAATAAACAAGGAAGTGAACGGATTGTTCTTTATGAGGAAGGCATTGATTTGTTTTATCCTGGCTTTAAAATTACTTGAATCAAAGAAAGTAGCTATGTCTCAAAATTATGTCAAATATTTATGACAGGAACTTAATTTTAGGCGTAACGAGATCACTTTCGTGTGCATTGGAAATACGGCGGGATTGGTATCATCCGGAAGGAGGTTTCAACTGATTGCAGAATTCAGGAGAAAAACTTAGTCTAGATGTTTGTGTACACAATGGCTTTCTCCTATAAGCCGAAAGTACCGAAAAAGAGCTGCACATTATTTTGTTTATTACATTTTATTCTTATTACAAAAAAAAAACTTTGTACAGGGGGCCAAAAGTTACCATGGAGTTAAAAACTTTAATAACTCTTTCGTTTATTAATTTTTTTTATTTTTTTCTCAGATTATATATATACATATATATAAGTAGTATACAAAATGGAATTTGTTTTACGCTAAGTAAGAATAATAATGTCGCATATATGACCCCCGTTTTTAGCTTCGCAATGATCTTTCAAAATTTGTAGCTGTAGCGTTCAAATCCTGCAACAATGTTGGCCTTGAGTTGAAGGGTCGTCTCGGGCTTGTTCACATACACTCGCTCCTTCAAATAACCCTAAAGAAAATAGCCGACAAATCTGGTGATCGCGCTGGCCAAATAATTTCCGAATTTCTGAAAATTATTCGCTCTCCAAAAATTTGACTTAAAAGTGTCATTGTGTCTCGGGCAGTGTGGGCAGTGTCCTGCTAAAACCACGTCTGAGGCCTGTTTTCAAGAGCAGGACGTAAAAAATGTTCTATCATAAACCGATACCGCTCTCCATTTACGGTTACAGCACTTCCATCTTCATTCTCGAAGAAGTACGGCCCAATGATATTTGCAGATGTGATCCCACACCATACTGTACACCTTATGGGTACAATTGGCGTCGATGAATGGCTCTACGATTTTCAGAACCTACAGTTCTGCTTATTAAGAAAGCCATTCAAATGAAAATAAGCATCGTCGCTCATCCCTTTGCGTTAAAATAATTGATCGCTGCTTTAAACAATAAAATTCTATTGTTCTGGTTCTTTGTTCAGTTGTAAATCTCTCCATTATTTATTCTCCTGTAGTTTTGTTCTGAGTTCTTTCTTTCAATCCTTTCTGTTCAATAACTTTTAGAACGGATTTGTTTGTTTTTTCTGACTTTTTTGGAATTTGTTCATATCTCTAGCAACTCAACCATATTTCTTCATAGTTCGCATAACAATGATCCAATATATTTAAATTAGTTTGAGATCAGGATAATTTGGTTGGTTCTCCTCTTTAGCAACAAATTTCCAATTATTTCATTCAATCAATGTCAGTATGGATTGGGCGTTGTGGGCCAAAGAATTGGCTGAGGCTATTTATTTTCAGTACAAAGGTAAAAACCGCCACTATAGACAGTCATTTTTGCTGATACTGTGCACTTCGTAAAAAATTGAAGGGGTTATAAGAATAAAGGTGCAAATTGTTATCCGTATCAATATTTTCTGCCATGCCATCGCTTCGTAAGTTTCCTATGAGAACACTGGACAGATGTCAATTATATGAAGACAAATTGTGTTATGACAACAGTTCGCTGCTTGAAATTACTCATTGTCATACTAGCATTGTGAAAGCTTTGGTGGATTCATTCACGTCTGAGAAATAAATCTTCGACTGTAAAAGAACACAACAAATTAACACATTTTTAATAAATTCATAAATATTTTGTTTGCGTTTGTATTTGTGTTTGGCTTTGAGGGGAACACACAAAAAGCATATTTCACGTTTTTCTAATAAACAACAAGTTCCATTTTCGAGAGTGGCCAGAAATGTGAATACGCTTGTGCAAAAATCTATGAAGCTTTTGCGAAAAGAGCAGACCACATATGCAAATCAGTGAAAAAGGCAATTTAACTGTCCACGCCAATTGATTTGAGACATACAACGATACAGTATGCCCAACATGTATGGGTGGTTCCATTTCCAACCGAATCGATCCAGCACAAATATCCTTTGTTGATTGATTTACCTTGGTCACAATTTGAAATTGAATTGGTGTGGTAGGTAGGAGGGTGCACGACTCGCATGCCATTAAACCCAGGTTCGTGGAGTTTCCACCTCGTCAGTGCTGCCAACTTTACGAGTAAGAGATTTATCTCTAAACCATGTTAAAACTTCTCTATAAACTGTGTTAGTCGTTCGGAGCCGGCGTTCCAGTTCCAGTTGGTGAGAATACGAATTTTATTTTGCATTGCTCACTGATTTGTGAAATTTAGAGAGCAGTGTTCCTCAATGGGATGTTGTGTGACTCAAGTAATTAAGGTGATGTTACTATAAAAGGCAAAAGTTTTGAAGAAGTTGAATATGAAATAAATCGTACTAACATGGAATGCTTCTTATTTAATTCCCAAACTACCTCAAGTATTTCCTAAAACACTAAATGCAATTAATACTTCTACCAAAAAGCTTTTTTTTTTAAATAAAAAGCTTCAGCATTGTTTTTTCATTACAATCAGGTAGATAGATAGTTTTGTGCCATTTATTTTTTAAATGTGATTTCCCGCATATGTCTGCCGCGGCTACGTGATACATGGGCCATTCGACCAGTCAATTTTGTACTACTTTTTACAATAAATCGTCCCGTATGGCGTCAATAGTGGGTTAAACAATGGATTCCAATGTTTCAAAAGTTGCTTGTTTGTCGCCACAAACCAATGACTTAACATGAATGACCCCGTTAAAAGTAATTCAAAGGCGTTAAATCGCGCAAACGATACATGTTTTTCGCGGCTTTTAGAGCTAAAGAGATAAAAATGGTTAACCATATGTGAGGGAGCTATATCTAACCTAATTTCCTCCAATTTCAATAGCGTTAACCCCTTGTCAACAAAACTTGATTCTGCAAAATTTTATCAAGATTGGATATAGTGGTTCTAGAGCTAAGGACTTAAAATCGGTTCAATTCAATAGGGGTTGACCTTGGTCCAAAACTTGAAGAATGTACCAAGTTTCATCGAAATCGGTTCGTAATTTCCACCTGTACTTTGATTACAATGATAAATGGACAGTCGGTCAGATGGCCATCGCTCAATGGCATCAGATAGTGATTCTTAGTCGATCGGTAGTTTTAGGGTAGGGTCTATCTCGATTCCTTAAGGCTGTTGCAGACATCAGCCCTAAGTCATAATACCCTGTACCACAGTGTGGTGTAGGGAATAAAAATCAAAATTTTCATCAAAGGCGAAGAAATGTTTGTTTATTTTAGGTCGAGAAAAAGGTGGACAAGACGATTGAAGATCTTACTGAGGCAGTAATCGAATTATTTTACTTTAATAACGCCCTTTTAACCCAAACCAAATTGTCATCAACTAATTTGTTCGCTGTTTGCTGCATTTTGTGCGCATATGTTTCTTAACAGTAAGGGACAGCCAAAGGTATTCGGATTCGTCAGACAATTCCACTGTTTGTGAGCACATTTATGTCCAGACATAGTTACATATTTTCAGCGCCCTTACCTCCAAGGCGCCCTTACCTCCAAGGCGCCCTTATCTCCGATTCTTCGAACAGTAAGGGACAGTTTGTGAACCCATTGTTCAGGGCGTCCAGTTAAGCCAAAGGTATTCGGATTCTTCAGACAATTCCACTGTTTGTGAGCACATTTATGTCCAGACATAGTTACATATTTTCAGCGCCCTTACCTCCAAGGCGCCCTTATCTCCGATTCTTCGAATCGTGCAATTCGTCACGAAATTTAATTATTTTGTAATAACTATATTTCCATAGTTCAATTCATATGATCGTAATCCCAAATTGGATTAAATCTATAAAAAAAATACATTTATTTTATTGGTGAGAAGATACCTCTATATTCAGGATATTTGAACGAGTTCGGTCAATGACTCTCTTGACACTTTCGAGTTTTGATATTTTGGCCTAACAGGTGTTTTTTCGCAGTCATGTAACTTATAACCTATTGTTCCTACCAAATTTGTCCCGATTGTTTAAGATAGCTATTCCTTCAATCTTTATAAAAAAAAAACTTTAAAAAAAAATTTTTCTCCAAAAAGTTCCCTTTAAGAGTTTTGTGGTCTCTTAGTGAGATGCGACATTTTTATATTTCAAAAAAAGGTCTGTAACCAGAATAAAAACTGTTCCAAGTCATAATAATGATAAAAGACGGAATAAATGTAAACAAAACAAAACCATATTCAATAAGGATTGGTACGCCCTAATGTACAATGCATCTATAAATACATGTACTCGTACAACACACACACTCTGTGCTTTTGCATCTGTGGTTTTCCACGAAAGCCCATGCGAAACGAAATTTGTGGGAATGATATTGAGCTATGGAGATTGCTCTTCGCACAGTTCGAAGACTATACGCAAAGGATAATTCTCATTAATCTTAATCAGACTCCCGTATAAGTCATTTGATTTGTAGCCGCAGTTATCGTTGCCAAAGACTCCTGAAGAAAAACCTTGGCGGGTTTTGAAACAGCTGGCAACCTTATTTATCGCCTTTCTTGGCATCGCTAGGTTCTGCTGATGATTTCGCTCCTGGTTTCATTTTTTGCTTTGGAAAGAAATTGCACTAATTAGAGGCTGAAAACTTTTTCATCTGGTATTGAGCGGTACCATCGATTGTTACCGCAGCATCGAATCTGCTCTTCAATCTTCTCAATATTTCCTCATGATCCTCTTTGCTACGAAAAGTATTTTAGTTTCTTTGCAATATTTCATTGTCCAATGAAATAAAGTAGTCGCGTCTAAGATACTATCTTAATGAGAGCGCTGTAGGTTATACTTTGCTGCATTTCTTTTGAGGTTTGCTCCAATGAAATCATATGCCCCTTTACCATATGCTGTAGAATGAAAATGCCACTTAGCTGGCATTCCAAAATCTTTTTCATGAGCTATAGTAAATTTTGATTTTATGTAATTTAGAATTATCTTCTGGTACTCATAAACTACAGACTCATGCCGACGACTTCGGATATAATTGTCATACTTTGGTGTTCTAGTTTTCCATCATTCATGAAGTAAATCACAACTGTGAATATACTCATAGTTGCTTGGTCGCTATTGAAATGGAATGCTTGTATGGCTTCCTGGAGAAAATATTCATAGTTCTCTGCGAAATCATATGAAATAACGATTTCACCAGAGTTTAAATGTATCTTCAAATCTTTGAGGAATGACCATTGCTCATTGACTAGAAACTCGTGGCTTTTCAAATTTAGCAATCCTGCACACATTTCTACCCCAAAATCATCCACATTTAAAATCATTGTTTTCAAAGTGCATCTTTCAGAGCCATAAATCAAATTTGACCTTCTCAATACACTCTCGATCAAAAGACTTGATTAAATTATCTTTGATGAATGTGGTTTTCGGGCATTTTGCACATTCGCCTAAGTGGCAAGAAGTTGTTGCAATAGGACACACAGTCAATTGAAGGCAATCGTGGTTATTGTTCAAATTATCTGACGAATCATATGTAAAGATGATCTACTGCGACATCAGTTTAACATTTTCATGGTAAACGCATACTCTGTGAGCTCCTCTGCTTCCTCCAAAACGCGATGATTTGGCCTCGTGTTCAGATTGAAAAGATGCGAAAAACTCATTCAGGTTGCAGAGAACCATTCTCTCCTGAACTTGATCATTCTTGCCATCGACGCGTACAGACACCCTGTCCTTCATCTCGCTGATAAAACTGAGCTACTGGAGCTTCAGTTTTGCACTCTAAAGTTTTTTCCTTCCTTTGGTTGGGAAGTGTGATAATCCCATGCTGGGCAACCAATATTTTTCCAGTTCTTGCTTTTCGTTGAGATGTTCGAAACTCCGTCATTATTTTTACACCACTCCATGTTGATGAAGCAAGCGTGAGCAGTTGGTTTCGTTCAGCTATACTCAACAGTTCCGTCATCATTCTCAGACTCGGAACTACTTTTGTCCCCATCTGGAATAACTTAAATGCAAGGTTAATTGTAATTCAAAGCCGGTAATTCTTTTAACTTCCCGAGCTCTTTCCTGCAGGATTTACAAATTTTCAACCGTTATGACAGCGCAGGGAATTATTTTACTAAGGCGTCGGAAATGTTTCGCACATCTGATGATCTGTGCTTCTTTTTTTGAAGGGATTAAACAGAACAAAGAATAAATTTCCTTTTCAATAGAATAACCTTGGTACAAGTTGCATTCCGATCGGAAGTCATCGATTCCAACAGTTGGGTCACTTGACATAAAATGACCCAAATATACTCGTTTTATTGATCGGCGTAAAATTCTAAGACAATCGAGCCATGTCCGTCCATCCGTGTGGTTGTGGAAAGCAAGATAGCGGCTTATGGTCATACGCTATTTGAGATTGTATATGGGCGGCCCAGAGGTATTTGCAAAAAGTACAGTTACATACTGTAAGTTGGGACGAACTTAATTCTCAAAAAAGGGCATAGTTGCTGTACGTTTCGGCTCGTGTGGCCCAAAAACGACTCGCATAGTCAAAATGCGCGATCAATAGTCAATATTGAAATATGGGTACTTATATTAAAGCCAATGAGGCTGCTGTAATTAGGGACGGGCGATAGGGCCAAAAGGTCCAAAAACGGACAATTTTTGCGCTTTTTGTCGAGTATGGACGGTGGAGGCTTTATAAGTTTCGACCTGGCCGAACTTAATGACTTTATTACATGTTATTCGTTGTAATGGATATGTTCCCTGGGTGTATTTTCAAAATAACTTTATCGTTTCCCGGGAAATACAAAGCAGTTTGTACGAGTATAAGAAAACAAACCTGCCAAGTTGCTAATAAAAACGTACGAATTTGAAATTGAGTGGTCTCACTTAGTCATACTGTTTGCAACACACTGAAACTATCATTTCATTGAACAAAAAACCAGGTGGCGTGGAACGACTTCAATTCAGCTTTAAGCAGGGTACACAAAATTCGACCATGCCGAACTCAACGCCGTCTATGCTTGTTTACGTTCTATTTTATAAGACAGCGATATGCACAAGTCGTCGTCTCTTTATCGACTCTATTCATATAGAAATCATGACAACCTTAAATCAATTCATCAAAGTCATGTCGGCAAAAAAGAAAACGTCGCCCAGACGAAACTCTGCTCGACCGAAATAAAAACCAAAAGCAAAGCGAACGACCGAAAATACCTGACCAAGATTCGGCCAAATTGATCGAGTCAATGAACGAGTACGGCTTATGTAGGTACAATCTAAAGTTGAATGGAAATGGATGAATATTTTGATGGGTCGTTCGCGCACTCAAAACGCTAACGTTTTCTCCATTGCGATGTGTGGTTGTTGTTGTTGGCGTACTTGCTGAGCGCTGTAAACTTTGGCAAATAGGTGTCAGTTTAGAACGAATTTAAAGATGCTCGGCTTGTACGTGTTTATTTCCTTAGGACAGTTTCCTGTCAGTTCATTATGACGCGCAGCTTTAGGCAATGTACGTTCGATGACTACACATCGTTGGCAGACTTAAAGATCGTAGCCATATCACTTTATTTACAGCCAATAACACAGTTATACAAACGAATTCAGTTAAACTATTGTTTGCTACAACTGGCGGTTATGGCAACCAACCAATTGTGATGTACATGTTACTTTAGTACCAACAATAAGTGGTGACAACAGACTAGTTCTTTGTAGTGACCAAATCCTATTTAACTGGCTATTGTACCATAATATTATCTATTTCAACATCGACCTAAAAAACCAATTATTATCGATTTACGACGCAAACATATTTCGAATCCCAAAAAAAAATTCAGACTGTTTAAGTTTCGTGGGTTTGACGTTTAATGCTTCCAAACGATACTGTTATATAAATAAATGAACTATTAATAAAAAATAAAAAAGATTTTTTGATTAGAATTTTCGCCATAGGTAGACCACCCTATTTTTAAAAACAACAACCAATTATTTTTGGCTTGTTTCCCCTAGTTTTTCCAAAGCTTGACAATAAATATTGTCATATATCTTTATTAATTTTTTTCGATTAGAGCATCACTGCAATTCTTATCAAAACATCTATCCAAAGACGTTTTCATTTTACTGATCAGTTGACCCATAGCAAGGCGGAAAAATATTAAATTTGTTTAAAAAGTACTTATAACAACCGATACTTGTTTCCTTCAACCGAAAGTGTTAGTTCCTTTTAATGAAAATTGTTGTCAATCAACATTCGGTTGTAATGAATTCGGTAGGCAAAAATTCGGTTGTGGCAACAAATCTGTTCTCCTTGTACACACAGAGAATGAATCAGTTGCGATTCGGCCCGAACTACAAAAATTCGGTTGGATTAACATTCTTTCTGTTGCAATCACCATTCTATGGTATGGATGGTTACATGGTAGGTACAATAATGTCACGGTACTCACAGCCAAAAAGTCGGTTACCGAATTTAGTAAAACTATTGGTTACAACAGTGGACGGTTATGGCAACCAACCAATTATGATGTACATGTACTTTAGTACTAATAACCGGTGGTGACAACAGATGAGTTCTTGTAAGTAACCAAATCCCGTTTATTGGTTATCCCAACATCAAAGTATTTTCCCTATACTAATTTATGGCCTCTGGCCGCTACAAAATCGTTGTTTGCGACGAAAACACATTTAGAATTCCCAAAAAAATAAACGATTACAAACAACAAAAAGTGTAGTTTTTTAGTTTCTTCTTGTGGTCGACAGTTTAAGCTTTTTGGGCCAGACGCACGCAGAGAAAAAACATGGTTACTACATGGTAACGGTAATAATAATATGTTCTCCACAACAAAAGTATGTTCGTCGCAACCATAGCATTGTTAACTGAATTTAGTTTTGACAATAGTATAATTGCTGCAATATTAATATTGTTGAAATGTAACAATAGTATTATTGCCAAATTTAAAAATGAAAATATGGTTATAGCTACCATATAAATATGGTTAGTGCGACAAAAGTATTGTGTTTTGCGTTTTATGTTAACAATAATATGATTACGGCAATCATACTGTATGATTGTAATTTTTCTGCATTTAAATATGCTTTTTAGAACAAATGTTATTGGTACGGATCTAATGCAATAATAGTACTTGTTTATCGAAATTAAAATTTTTTAAACAAGCTGCTTTGGCTTTGTTTATCTGAAATATTTTTAAAAAACGCTTACGTTTATTTAAACTTATTTTTACTACTGTGAAATAAATCACTCCTATTATTTTGAATTTAATGTATTTTTGAATAATTTTAATAATTCAAATCTATTGTTGACAGCTTAAACCAATTCTAATAAATAATATTGGGGATCAAATCTATTGTCGACAAGTCAAACAAATTCTATTAAATAATATTGGGGATCATAGTTTAATTATGTGTGATCATACTATGGTTGTAGGGATCATAACATGGTTGCGTGTGAATCATACTATGGTTGTGAGGACCATACTATGGTTGTATATGAAACTTACTATGGTTGTGAGGATCGTACTATGGCTGTCGAAATCATAGTATGGTTGATTGTGAATCATACTATGGTTGTGGGGATCATAGTATGGTTATGTGTGAATCATACTATTGTTGTGAGGATCATAGTATGGTTGTATTTGAATCATACTATTGTTGTGAGGACCATAATATTGTTGTAGCACAACCATATACCCAACAATAGTATTATCCTCTTCGAATATTGTCATCACAACCATACTTTTTTTCGGCGTGCAGGTAATGCTTCCAAACGATTTAGCCATACACACAGAGAAGAGATTTCTTACCATAACCGAATGTTGGTGGTTCCACGTACTATACATGGATCTTTTCGCTACAACCGAGTGTTGATTAAGGACACTTTCAGTAGTGAGAACTGACAGTTGCGACTCAAGAGACAAAGTATCGCTAACCCTAACTAATTAGGTCATTATTGAAACTGAATTTGTACATGTATTGGTTGTTAGAGATTATTGGCTATAAAACTCTTTGAATTCGTTTGTCATTACTACGAGCATTTGTTAAATGGACCAACTGGTGGTTAAGTTTTATGTATTCGGATATTCTATACAAGGATAGTACGTACAACCAAAAACATTCGGTATGCACAAAATTCGGCTGTGGCAACAAATATGTTCTATGTGTGTATTTAAAAGCTTTTTAATATTACTTCTTCTAATGATGTAACCACTCTCGGCGGTCATGATCTGTGGACCACACACTGTGATTTACGTACACAGACGCCGGTGTTACTGTTTCCTGTTGGCCGGTTCATAACTTTTCTGCTATTTTGAGAGCTGTTTGCGGCGTTGCTGCGATTGGAACGGTGCTGTTATTTGATATTCATCTTAGTTCTATTCCGCTATGGCCTGCCCGAGATGCTGCTCGTGGCGAGTGTAGGTAGGAACAAATATTGGTATGATCGTTTTTACTTTAACGGGTGTGAGAACGAAGTTGTACTTGTTCTGGTCTTCTTCTTTCGTTTCGGTTGTCGCTTTCGTTGTTGTTCTCCGGCTCTTGGCTTTTGGGTCATCGATCTTGAAATATTGAAGTGTTGTGATCGACAGTTCAGTCTTCAGCACCTTTGTTCACAGCGCCAGTTAACTTTGTGGCTATCGCTGCGGATTTTAATTTATTGAATTATTGTTGTTTTCTAGTCGGGGGGTGGTCGTTGATCTGTAATACTACTATATGCTCCGCCCGCCTGTGAACGATTCTATGGGAACGACCTTTGCAAGGAATGCCAGCTTTAACTACAACTAATAAATTTGAATACGAGGTGTCATTTAGTTTACCGTCTGCTGAATTCGCCGGTGGTACAACGATATCGATCGAAATGCTAACTACAAACAGATTTATCGTATTAATCTCTATTCCCCGTAAAATTTAATGCAAATGTGGGTTTTTCGAACTTGCGAGCTACTGTATAGAGATATTTATTTATGGAACTAAAGGTACCTCGGTGAAAAGTACCCTTTTTAAGTATTTGCTTACCAAATCATAATTTTTTGTGAACGGCCAATGGTTAAAATGGGTACAGGTAGTTAGGACGTAGTAAATATCTCAAAAAGGCCGTTGTTGCTGGACTTTTTGGTACGACATCTATACCCAAGTTCATTTTTAAATAAAAAATAACAAATAAAATTAATTATTTGTTTATTTGAAAGAGCAAACATTCGCATTATATTTACTCGAATACGCAACACAAATTTATTTATGTGTCGCAACTAGGTAACCTAAGTTTTCAAGACCCCGACGATGGTTTTTATTTGTTTAAATGTATCGTCTATCCTATCCTAGACGAAAAAAAATAATTATAGTTCAATTATACTAAAAATCAAGTTCAGGTTTCATACATAACTCATTAAATTCTTTACACACAGAGAACAGATTGTTGGAAGTGCCACTGCATCCTAGACTCTTGAAAAGAAAGGTATTAATTCAAAAATGTCAAATTTTTATTGCAGCCAAAGACTGTTTGCTCGCACACCAAAAGTACTTTACCAAAGGGGGGAAAATCGTGTTAACAGATTCTCTTAAAGTCAGTAAAACTCTAATTGTTTTATTTTAATTATGCCTATATTCAAAGAAAATGGGGCCAACCAGTTTTTGGTTATTATAAAATGTTAGTTAACATTTCCATTTATTAGTTACGCTAATAAAATTACTGCAAAACTACTTGTTGAGTCAACGAAAGACAATTTTTAGAGAAAGATATTTGTCCATATGAAGCTGCTCTAAGGCGCAAACTGAGAAGCGATAACATGAGGGATGGTGGAACTTCAAGTCCTGCGTCAATTGGACCTTGCATGGAAGTAATCTGATGTCCTTATACAAAGACACCACATTGTTTGAAATGCAGAGTTGTTGAGATCGATGGCGAGTCGATGTTAGTGGACTGATCGTCACACTCTTGGCTACGGCAGCCAATTTTTCGTCAATGTGCATTGAACGACGCACAGTGGGGTATTGTACCCCCAAAATGGATAATAATTAAAGGACGCTTTCCGGAGATGTAATGTTTATATATATTTACTATTTCAGAGATTACTAGCCGATTCCAGTTGATTTTATGAAAATCGGCCTCAAAATAGCTTAGATATGGCCAAACATCGGAAAAGATATGCCAAAAATATATATTTCTTAACGTGTATTGGCTATAACTTCCGACGTATGCATTCCACGTGGCACCTTGGAATAATTAAATTAAAACCCTCAACAATCTGCGTCCTTTGCACTTAATTTAATCAAAATCAAAATTCAAATGGCCTAACTATCGGCGATATTACGCCGAAAAAACACATTTACGGCAGATATCTTGCTATAACTCCCGATATGTATATCTCACGTGGAGCCTTCAGAGATCAATTTGATAGCCCTAACTGAGATCCCTCTATTGCAGTTAATATCATTAAATTCGGTAATCAACTGGCGAGAAAACAGATTATAGTATTTCAAAAATACATATTTACACCCGATATTGTGCTATAACTTCCGATGTGTATATCCCACGCGGAACCTTAAAATATCAATATGATAGCCCTCAAAGAGGTACATCTTTTAACGTTATTAAAAACCGACAGACGAAAAAATCTTTTCAACCGACATAAGGCTATATCAATATAACTCTGTGAACCCCTCAGATACCAAAATAATGCATCGACCATGATGTATAATATGGGTGCTGTAACATACTATAGAATTCCCAAACATTTGACAGGCTTCTTAAAGCCATACAGGTATTTCAACAGAAAAATTATTATATGGTGGCCGTAACTTAATTTTAAATTCGAACTGACTTGAGAATAAACTTGCTTACATTTGCTTACATTCTTTGGTGTACCATCACTTTTATAAAACGCGCATATCTCTAGAAGGGAACACTTTTGAGGCATGGGATCGGTCTCATTCGATGCTCAGATGTTGTCCACATCAAAAAAAAGTGAAAAGTGATTTTTTTTTTACCCTTAGGTCCCTTTCTCTATGCGCTGTCACATATATTCCTTTTGGAACGTGTTTTGATAATCATTCCTTATCTAATTCATCAATCTTCATCTCCAGTTTCATCATCACTGCCATCATTTTCATATTTTTCACCATTTATTGCAATAGACGGTGGAATAAGTATCGTTTTTTCGGTAGTTTGGTTTTGTTGCTAATTATCGGATTGGAGCTTACATGAAACCTGTTCAAAATATCTTCGTTCGCTGTAGGGTGCATGGTAATGCACCGTTACTTACAAATATATATAAAAATAACAATATAAACAACAACGATTTAAATTTAAACACAATAAAATAGTCACTGTTAGTTTTCTGCATTTTGAATACCTGTGAATATTTTTAAGAATAAATGTAAATACATAAATTGGCGCAAAAACGCGCAAGATGTTTTTCTTAATTATATAAGTACACACATTCTATTATATATATCTACAAATATACTAAAAATGCCTTTAATTAAGACCATTTTCCGAAAAATAATTAAAAATACTTGGACTACATTTTTACTGACAACCGATATGTATATTTGTTCTTAAATACCTGAAGTTGAAGGTTCCATAGCAATAATTTCGTTTTCGAATGGTTAAATAGAAAAAATTGTCACTTGAAACAACTGAAATATCACTTTCTTAGAGAGTTTAAACAAATCGAAAAAAATGTCCACTTTTGACGAAATACAGAAGAAGAAGCAAACAACATGTCTTACCCATTCTATCAATTAGTGATGTAGAATTTTGTGTACCAATATATAATCGGATATATCTATTTTCATTTTTCAATTTAGCGCCGTTATGTTAGTCAAATACCCCACTGTGCGACGTGTGGAACATTGGGTGTTGTCCACAAGAAGGCCAGTCTCGCGATTGCAAAACGGTAGGATCCGTATTTCGACAACATTTTATTTCAAAGAACGCATTGTTTGGGAACTTTGGAAATAAAGTTGCATTATTAATTTCTTTCCACAGAGCTATAATACTGACTTTATGCCAAGTTTTCGACTGGAAATAAGTGCGACTGTTAAAATATCGTATGCCTTAAAAACAATCCACTGCACTACACTTTAATAAGAGGTTCGTTTCCAGGGCTTACGAGTACTTACGAGCTATAGATAACGTAATATCTGCGCAAACATCTAATCAAATATGTTAAGAGGTACTGAGATCTGCGGCTAGACATAAAAAGCTATACCTTTAAAAAAGATCTAATTACGTGCGAACTTCTTATACAGATTTTTTTTTATATTTAGGACTTTATATTCAAAGTTTGTCGCAAATCGGATATCTCGCAGTAGGGAAATTATTTTTATTAACAAATTGAAATAAATTTTTGTATTCGGGCGAAAATTTAAAAATAAATTCGGACATATTTGTACATACATATGTACTTGTACGAGTATTTGGATGACTGTATGTACATGTCTCTGCACATACTGGTTCGTATTTATGTACCGATGGGTGTGTGTGTGCTTAAGCTTGTGACTCGAGCAAGTGTTGCGGATATGGAACCGAAGCTACGTCAACATCAGCAGCAAAAGCGAAACAAGTACGCAGAACAAAAACAAAATATCCAAAAGATACAATATTCAGATACGCGTCACTACGGACGCTATACAAACTTACACACACATGACGCACTTATTCAGCAAAAGGGCATTAACTCAAATTTTACAAATTTTAATTTTTTGTACGTAAACAATGCGCAGTGTTCATCCGCCATTAACAGCAAAAGGCTGACATCGCTTTTTCCACTCTTTCGTTTTATCAGAGACAAGACCCCCTCTTTATTTTGGAGTACTTCAAGGCAAAAAGTTTTTTGTCTGCTGAAAATTGGAAAACTTTGAGTTAACACTCTTTTGTTGAACACGAGTGATACAAGCAAACGGCAAATTATTCGTACTCAATGGCGTACATACGCGGATATGTGTATACTTTTGATGGTCACACAATGAAATCGACAGCTTTAATACATTCGCACACAGAGAGGACATGTTTGTTGCCACAACCGAATGTTTGAGGTTGCTTGCACCTCTTTCTCACTGCTACCGAATGATAGTTGGTGCTCTGTAATTTTCAGTAGGCGGAACTGAAGTATCGGTAGAACATATGAAGAGACAAATCAAGTACTCTAAAACAAAGAAAGGGCCATGTCGAGGAAATAGTGGAAAAGATGATGGAAGATTTTTACTGAAACATTATTACTACTACTGACTATAAATAACGACTATTCAAACCAAAAAATCCATTAGAGAATCCGTTTTTGGTTATGATGAATTTGAAATTATCTTTATTAATAATTGGTTGCTACAACAAACCGTTTGCAAAGCTATAGGTTGCCACAACCACCAGTTCCTTCCTGGTTTCTGACCCCTGGGCTTCAAAAGCCACACATTATATCCGATTCCTATCAAATATCTCATTGAGCATAACGTGCGACCCGCACCCATCTCTGGTGAAATTTTACCTCAAACAAAGGTCCTGCAGACAGCGGCGCGAAATCTTCTGAACAACAGAGTGGTGTAGGGTATCCGCAGGCCAGCGTGCCCGACTTTAATTATTTTTTACCCGTCGTTTTGCTATGATCATTTGATGTTATTTTTGAAAGAGTGAATTAATCCACCAGCTGGATTCTGGTTATTTGTCAAGTGGGGAAGCAAAAGTAAGTCAGCGAAGATAAAGAGAACACAACACCGCCAGGGAGACGCACGTTTATCTGGAACGGCTATTTAATTTGGAACGGCTATTTAATACTATAAACATATGTATGCTGCCGACAATGTCTGTACTCATTTAAAAATTTATATATGTGACGCGCAAAATAGAAAGGGACCTAAGGGTAAAAACCAGGTTTGTTCTGGAGAGCCATTTTAAAGATTTAAATACGTGTATCTTTGGTGTACCATCACCTTCATAAAAAGCGCTTATCTCTGGGAGGGAACATTTTTGGGCATGGGATCCGTCTCATTCGATGCTCGGATATTGTCCACATCAAGAAAAAAGTGAGAATTGATTTTTTAGGTCCCTTTTTCTATGCGCTGTCACATATACTGGTCATTGCATGATTTTGCATAAGAGAAGTATTAAGCCGAAGAGTGAGGACAAGGCGACACACTGAAACAATTCCTTCCATATTGACAGACTATCCGTTTGACAGAGTCTAGTACTGCTCACAGTTCAAGCGGTGAAAAAAACAACGTGTAAAAAATTTAAACGCCAACTAATCTACTTCCATTTTTAGCAAATTTTAATCTAGATTTATCGCAATTGAAAAAAAAATCTTTTTATATAGTTCAATATCGTGAATTGAAGGAGGAAATTTAAAGCATATTCAAGCACATGGATAATCCTGAAAAAGGACACATATGTCAACCATGGAGATAATTGGTCTAATAAGCTACTCCGTACGTTTCCCCACAATCCTTACTACTTCATGTATCAACAGTACTGGTAACTTTGCGAAGAATTGATTAATCGCGTGGCTATGGAAAAGCATTAGCCGTCCGGAGTCGGCTTGAGACAGTAGGTCCCGGTAATTGTGTATAAGAAATATATCGTGCACAGATCACTGATTCAAGATAAGTTCCCGGTTTTCTCACCTTACAAGAATGGCAAAATCTATACAAATATTAGGAACCTACTCTTCGGTTGGTCCGATGAGTTCCACTTTACTGTTTACCCCGTATAGTAAGGCTACAAACAGTAGGGTCAGGCATAGTAGCAGTCAACTTTGAAACAAAAACATTTGTCCAGAGTTACCAAGTTGTGTTCAAAAATTTTAAGTTTATCATGAACGTGTTTCTACAGGATGGAAGTGCTTTATCAAAGGTTATTGAGGTTATTTACCACCGAAAATGGCCCACTGTGCGCCATCGGATTTGCCCACAGCTATGCATTCATAAGATACTTTTGGTAGAAATAATCAACAGCCACCTTATTTGCTGACCTAGCAATTCGGCGTTAGTCTAAATTTGTCGCTACCAAAGCAAAAACTATAAATATTTTATAACACCGTCAGTTGAAGAAGTAAATTCAAAGCCCATTCAAGCGCATGGAAATTCCGAAAAAGGGGACATGTGTTCCGTGGGAGCTGTGTTCGATCTGAAGACACCTTAAGTACTTATAGCTTCAATATGTCGAAAATGTATTCTCCCCGTAGAATCGTTCTTCTATTAAATCTCCTTTCCAATCACTATAGGAGATCTTCTGTGCTTCTCGTTTACATTTCTCGATTCTTCCTTCGAAGCTTTGTATGCAGCACGTAATCATGTGCGTGCAAGCTAACGGAGGAAACTATTAAGTAGTCAATACGTCTGTATTAGGTACCGAATGCTGAAACATGCAATACATCCCTATGTTCATTTAATTTATCTGTAAGGAAACGTGATCTCGTAAACCCTGCTCTAGAAGAAGCCCCAAATTGCAACTTGGGAGCACTGAATTACAAGAAGTTTTCCGTTTGTTTTATAATAGGCCAGTGCGCATTAAATCCCTAACAGAGCATTCCAATTCACGCAACAGATGCCCGTCCATTTCACCGATTTATCAGATGTGACAATATCGAAAAACATGCCCACATTGTCACCCACCAATTTACTGATGACTTCGTGGCTGTCTGTCCCCCATGCAAATGTAGACATTTAAAAATAGCCAAATCAAAATTTCATAAAAAATTAGAGCCGTTCGCCAGCAGACGGATGGACGGACGGAACAGTTCTCCCAAATAACCTCATACGTACGCCATAGAGCACGACGCGTTGTGTCGCTGGCTTGTCACAACATAAATTTAAAGAAATTCGTCGTAGAGAACGAAGCCGCTACAGATTAACGTCTCATCGCTTGACAGCCTAACGATCGCAAACAGCTCGGAAAACATCTCGACCATTTGTTAAAGAATCTGTGAAATTGTTAATATCCATACAATTAATAATGCCATCATTTCTGGTTCTATGAGGCGCGCTTGCTTGCAAATGGCGGAAGATAATTTTTGGGTTTACTAGACGATCCCAACAATTTAAAATTGTTTCCAACCGGCAGTATGACATTAGGCCCCACGAAAATACCCCCCAAACCAAATAGGAAATTAGGCACCAAAGTTGGCGTCTTATTGTACTATGAAAATAGACTACACGAAATAATACCCCAAACATAAGATGACAATAGGCCCGAAAAATTTTATTGTGGCCTAATTTCGTAGTGGTTTTTTAAGGTATGCAAATACACCCCAAAAAATGCAAATATGGCCCAAAATATCGTGTTGTTGTTTTCTGTATGAAATTCGGGTCTATTTTCATTTTGGGTTTGGTGTGTAATTTCCATTTATGCGGTTCAAAGTGAATGTGACAACAAAGTACGAAAATAGGTCCGAAAACGTGTAGAAAATCTTTGGCGTACAGTTTCGGTTGTGTGTAAATATCAATATTTGACATATTCTCTTTTTGCTCTAAGTCATTTGTTACTATAAATAGTTTCTACGTGAATTCAAAAAGCCATACCCCAGATTTACTGTTTTGCGGTACTGTCCTAGCTGTCGTGTCTCCGTACAAGATATTATACAGGTTTATAATAAGATTCGGAGGTAATAAACTTTATAATTTTCAATAAAAAATCAACGTTTTTTTTCTTCGCCGAAGGAAATTAGACCCCAAAAATATTTAGTGTGGCCCTAAAATTTATCGAAATGAAATTGGACCCCAATGAATGCGAACATAGACCCCAAAATTTTTATGAAATTATGCCGCAAACATTTTTTGGGGTCTATAATCATAGAAACATTTGTGGTCTAATTGTATTATTAAAATATACCCTTAATAAAATATGAAATTAGGCCCCAAAAAAACACACAATTTCGTGTTGCTGTTTTCCATATTTTTTTTTTTGGGACTTATTTCGTTTTTACTTTGGGATGTATTTTCGTGGGACCTAATGGCATACCGCCTTTTCAACCACTCCGACAAATTTATGTTTTCGCAAATTTCATAGATATTGATATACTACTTGTATCATAAACTCACTAGTAGGTCATATTTCAAGATAAACGGTTACGACATTATCTGCGCAAATCATCCTAGTAATCAAGGGGATGCTGATCAATGCATACTAATGAAAAGTAACATTAAATACGAATATATTTTACCGGCAGTTAAAGAAACATATCCTCAAACGGAAAACATAAAACTTAAAAGCAATTCTAGTGATTTTGTAATTTCATCAATTTATTTTCCACCTCCACATTCAGTAAAATCCGATGATTATAATCGTTTTTTCACTTCCTTTGGTCAAAAACTCTTTGTAGATTGAGATTTGAATGCCAAGCAACAACTCCGAAAGGGTAAGAGTTGTACAAATGTTTACCTGGATGTTTCATATCAAATGGACATTCCAATTAAACCCATTTCTCCAACCGAAGTAAGTCGCGAAATCAAAAAACTAAACAAGAAATATACCAGGACTTTGACCTAAAGAATGCACAAATCGATCATTTCGATCATTCATCACATTCCCGTACAATGGCAATGTGCGGAAATAATAATGGTACCTTTACCCTGGAAAGCCCGAAACAGAAATAACTTCATATAGACCGAACAGTCTACTACGAATTGGTACCTTATCCGCCATATTCTCCGGAGTTTGCCCCCTAATTCCAGACCTAAAGAAATGACTCGGTGGAAAGAGATTCAGCTCCAACGATGAAAGTATTGATCAAGAAGAAATGCCTTTTTATGCACCTCGAAAATTTCTGTTTTTTTGGAATGGATACAATAATTTGAGAAACGTTGGACTAAGTGTATTGAGCTAAATGGATATTGTGTTGAAAAATATTTGTTTTAATTTTGCAAAAAAAAAAACTGTATTTTGTTCAAAAAGTCACGGAATTATATCAGACTTACAAATTAAGCTTTATTTTATCACCAGTACTTTCCTCTTGTTTATAGTTATGGAGTCCAGTGGGGCAACATATCTGATGGCAATTACTTAATGTTAACGCCTTTGCTTATGGTCGAAAGATAGATCGCTAAATAACATAAAGAAATAAAAATACAAACAAATTGTTTCAAATTTGTGCACGTGTGAGAGCACAATCAAAATCTGGATCGATTTTTTAAAATGAAATAAATTTTTTGGTATTTTTGTTTGGCGATTTAGGTCGACCGGCCGGCTAACTCTCTTGCATCCGTTGATATAAGCTTTATCCAGTGGATACTCAAAACAAAGTTCGACGAAGACGAAATTTAAGGCTGAAAGCGCCCCAAGAATGGAGAATAAAGGAAATTATTTAATTGTGATCCTTGAGCCTTTTGCGATGCGAGCTCAGTTGGGGCGATAGAAGAAGGTAAGAAGAAATAAAGAAATCATGTACATCCAAGGATCAATGAGTCAAAAATCAAACAACACAATAATTCATTCAAAATATATATGCAAGATGTCTCTAGTCGGTAATCTCCGGTTCAAAAACACATTATGTCATTTTCAATAAGTACGATTTTGTGTCATTTCGTGTTACATTATAACGGCAGTACTATCTGTGGTTGCGACTTTAAAACACAGACCGAGAATTTTATCGGAGATGCTTTTTGCTCGATATATGTTCAGAGCCAAATTCGATCCGGGTCGAAATTAGTATGTGGCATCTTGGGTGGGGAGTCCACATCGAAGCCGATTTCTATCAATTTCGGGGAATTTCGAGCAAATTAATAAAAACGAGAAAACGTTAATACTCTTTGTATGGGACATACAATTCAAGTCCTACTCCGAGTTCATGGGCAATTAATAGAGAAGCATTTTAATACGCGGCTGTTAAAAAGGGCAACTGCGTGTCCAATCACGGGAGCACCGCCCGACCCACCCTGAACATAGAAACCAAATACCTTATATGCCTTATATGCCGTATGGAACATGTGATGTTGGCATGGATCGAAAGACATCGTGGTGTTAAAATGGTCGGTGTCACGCACCCTTCAAAAACTGCATTTATGGCCAAGTATTGGACCGATATTTATAAAATTTGAACAGAATACAATCAATGACTATGGAACTATTATAGACTATGTTATGTTAAAATTGGACAAGGGGGTGTGACACCGATCATATCTTATGAGTTGCTAGAGATATGACGATAACATTTGAGGCATATGCTACTGGTATGGAGGGGAACACACTCAGGCTAATGGCAAAACTTATCGACAGATCGTTATAATAATTGACTGTGCTGTGATAAAATTGGCCAAAAGGTTGTGGCACCGCCATTACCACCCTGACCTTTGGAAGGTCTTTCTCGTAAACTAATATCGGTATGGAAAGAAAAACACCCTGATAGAAAAGAAAACGGTGCCACGCCCTTTTGACAAAATGTTTAAATTGCACCGAAGTGATAAGAGCTTCGACCTGTCCGAACTAAAGTTGTCATTATTTTACGCAGCAGTAAAATAATGACAACACTCTGCAAAATGGTGACACTGCTCGTGGACAATACCAGCATGTATTATGTCCACAGAAACATCCATTTTTTCTTTTTTTCTAAGCCACGTAAAAAGAATGTTTCAATTCTCAAATGATGTAATTGGCCCCAGTTTTGGTTCCTGAGAATGGAATAAATCAATTGCGACGAAAACAGGTTAATGTTTTATTCAAAAATTAACTACTAAAAGAGCTAAGGTCGGTCATGGTCGACGTCATTATACCCTGTACTTTTTGATGTGCAGAAAAGTCAATCGACAACAGGGGAAGTATTTTCGGTCCAAGGGTCTGTCACTCGTTTTTGGGGCCTCCAGATCATTAATAGGGAGACTTTATCGAAAAATGGACCAATATGGTTCAAGATTAGTTGTTTGTCCATCGTCCTATACTAAAGTATACCAAGTTTTATCGAAATCAGAATTAATATGGGTGTTCTATAGCGGTTGTATATAAAATCGGAAGAACATTGTACAGGGACGGAAACAAAACGTAGACCGATAAAACTCATTCTTATGAACTGGAACATTATGCTGCCTCTATAGCTAAAGACAGAAAATCGTTTGATCAGATGTGTTGCAGCTATATCTAAACCCCTTCATATTTTTTAGTTTTAATAGTGTTTGTCCTTGACCTTACAAAACCTACTCGTTCCAAATTTCGTAAAAATCAGACAACACTGATTACACCCTCAAGATGAAGCAGACGGACGGACGGACAGACAGACATCATTAAATCGAATCAGCTGGTGATTTGAGTCGATCGCTTCATAGGTGGCCTAGCTCAAATATTTTTGGCCGTCACTTACATTTTCCATAAAATCAACTTATAATACCCTGTAGCACAGAGTGTTGCAGAATATAAAAGAGGTATTCCGAAGACCTTAAAGCCTGACAGCTAAAAACCGGGTAAACCGACATGTCGGGTTATAGCTATTTTTAAGAAACCGATTGAGTCCAGCCTGTTCAGGTCAAAGTTTTCTGTTCATGTGCTAAACTAATAATTTCACAACAACTTTCATTGGCACTTTATTAGCTACACACAGAGTCTTTCTTCTGTCGACGTTTGATTTGTACTTTCTTCCCAAACGAGTCAGTGGTCGCTAAGGCGTTAACTTCAAAACTTTACGAGCAATTTTTGAAATTTCTTTGTATACAAAAACTGATTCGCTTTATATATCATAAACTGTTTAATTTGAAAATTTGTAGAAAAAAGTTATTTTAGAAATACCATAAGTGAGTAATAGCCGAGCTCGCTTTAACTCGCTTCTCCCAAAATTTGTAATTATTTAAAACAAAGGGGCTGTAACGCATATTGTCTTTCGTTTTCTGTAAATAAAATTATTTTTAAATTCACGTACAACGGTGTGAAGTGGTCGTGATAGCTACCTCCGAATTGCCAATCGCACAATATTGGCAAAATTTTGAAGTGATGAAAACGGCAATCGAACGACATAAATGCAGTCTGCATACTCGTACTTTTTCATCAATTTGTTAAAATGCTTTTCTTTCCATGTGATGGGCCGCAGTGGTGTAATGGTTAGTCTGCACGCCTATAACATAAGCAAGTCCGGCTTCAAATCCGCGTAAGGGCATCTACGCTTTTTCAGCGTCGATTGACTTTACGAGCCAGAGATTAATCTCTAATAGGCTGTTTCCACTACGGTCGCGTCCACGTCCGCGTCCACGATTTATCGATAATTTTTAATGGTGTTTCCATTGTGTTTTGCGTCCACGTTTGCGTTCAAACAGCTGTTTGTGTTTTTTAGGGGTGCGAAAAATTTTAATATTTTTGTGTTTTGACATTATCATGGAGTTAAATGATATTATTTTGCTAACCGCAGTGGAAAATGAGGACCAAATGGTTTATTTTTCACTTCGGCGCCAGTCACTTCCAGCTTCTCTCTTATCTCTTTGTGTATGTGGGTGTTTTTGCGAGCACCCCCCAGGCCATCAATATTTTCCTCCCAGAGGTCCAACAGATATAGTGTTGATACTGCTGTCCATTCCGTCTTTTTGAAATCTAAAATAATTGAAAAAATTAATATTATTTAAACAAAAGCAAAAATATTAACTTGCCTCCTGTTTTTTGCATTTTGGATGTTTATATTTATAATGATTAACAGCTGTTTTCATAGGGATGTGCAATTTGCGATATTGCCATTGATAGGTATGGGTGGGTTTCGACTGCAAAAATAATCGACATTATAGTAATCGCGACTTATCGATAAACGCGTCCAATATGAACGCGACTTTTTCCCATACCTAACTGCCTATGTTTTTTGTATAGGCTGTAACGCGCGTTCATTGATTTTTGGACGCGGACGTGACCGTAGTGGAAACAGCCTATCAGACATGTCAGTTCCAAAGAATGAGTATTGGAGTTACATCGTGCACATTCCATACTGATTCAAAAGGAGGGAGATTTTGCAACAAGGGCAACCCTATCCAAGATATATGTTACGTAATCAAAAGTGTGTCAATGGTCCGTCTGCCGCTGATTAATGACATTTTTAAGCGACACCTCGTCAATAAAATCGACGTATACAGAGTCATATGTAATGTTTTAATAAATATATCTCCAATGATAAGATCACAATTGATTGTCGCTCAAAGCGTAACTCAAGCACAGACGAACGCGCAGCCGCGTTTTGATTTTGTGGCAGACATGCTAAGTGGCGCACAATCTCGCCACTCATTGAACATCGATTGTGAAGACGCTTGCGGCAAGCGGCCAACTCGGTCCATTCGATATGCAGATGCATTCCAAAGACGGGGATTCACGAATGACGCTGTATGTGAAAAATTCCTCTTTGATAATGGTTGCTCATGCGCAAGCCGTACGCAGGATGCTTCAAATGGTCGAGAAATGTTTCCTCTTTTGCAAAGAACTGCAACGTCTGCTACATGACTATGCTGATGTGGCAGACAGTAGCAAAATTTGTAGCAGAAACTAGTCAACCACAACTAGTCATGTATGACCGTTTCCATCATAACAATCGTCATACGAGTAGTGAAACAGTTTGCACGCATAATCACGCTGCCACAAATCGTTTTAGTAGTTACAGTTGAAGTACGTCTGTAAAGTATGTAAAGTGTGCTCTTGTTTGAAGCATAGATTTTTCTAATGAATTCAAACACTGATGAATTATTGCAATAAAGGGTGGCCAGAAGGTTGGTTGCTACATTTCAGAAGCTAACAAAATTACCAATACCATTCTGCTATCAAAATTCTTAGTATAGTGTGTCATTTCATCATTCGCCGCATCAACTGACTAGACATACATATATGAAACGACATTGTAACATCGATATATCTAAGATGTGGTCAGATCAGATACTTATCTGCGACCTAATTGAGTATGCATACAAGTTATTGATCTTAGTAAAATTCCTAGACGATCTATCCGTCTTGATGGCTAAATGAGATTGACTTGTCATATGTGACAAATGGCAAACGTATATATTCATCCCATCATATGGAAGAGGGTCGTAAAATAAATAAATTTTGCCCCAAATCGGAATATCACATTAATATTACGTGAGGTTTTGACCCATAGTTCTAAGGTCCCTAGAGCGGCGGAAAAAATATTCTTTCGAACATGAACATATTGGTTCCCAATGCCATTGGAGTTTCCACACGGATCTAAACGGTTAAGAAACCCTGCCCTAGGATGATATTTACCATTTGAAATCGAATTGAGATTCGTGATGTAAATCATCACTAAATGTTTGAGTAGTGTTTGATTGATATGTGCAGCTAAAATCACCGCAAAATTCTTCGTTTTTTGGTAGCTTACATTCCAACTATCGCTTTCCAAAATGAGGCATACTTGGCTCGAGTGATCATACCATCCTCGAATATCGAGCAGGTTGCTGTTTTTTTTTTTTGCATTTGTGTGACTATTTGTGATGCTCGCGATCATTTTTGCTGGATACAAAACTTCAAAACTCGCTGTCACGTCGTCTCTTAATCAATTCTACAGTTTCAATATTTGCCTATGACAGATCAAGTGGAAGCAGTGGAAGGCTTTCCAAAATGAGGCATACTTGGCTCGAGTGATCATACCATCCTCGAATATCGAGCAGGTTGCTGTTTTTTTTTGCATTTCTGTGACTATTTGTGATGCTTGCGATCATTTTTGCTGGATACAAAACTTCAAAACTCGCTGTCACGTCGTCTCTTAATCAATTCTACAGTTTCAATATTTGCCTATGACAGATCAAGTGGAAGCAGTGGAAGGCAGAGGGACAGAATGGGTGTGTCATCCGCTCACCATCACACAGTTCCACGAGAATGTTGCGTAGATAAAATCTTTAAATTGGCCATGAAAATAAAAATTCACTCTTACCTCCACTAGTCCCTCATTGAGAGCCATCAGTAGATTTCTTTTACAACGCGTGTGTGTTGTGAAAAGAGCCATGCCAATTGTTGTCCGTGCCGTGGATGTACATATTTTAGCTCGTTTGTTTTACTTCGATCTTACTAATTTTTAAAGGTTTTTTATTCTTCTAAGTCACCTTTTAAACTATGAAAATATTCCGAATTCTCTCCAGCGCTTTTATATGTTTACTCCCTAGTATTGATATATATGGATCTACAGATTACAATTGGTAATTAAAAACATATTCATTTGTAAAAGTCTCGAACATTTTCTGGAGTGAAAGCGTCGTGATTGTTTGTAAAATCCAATTCCTGATTCCTGCGCCTTCTCTGAATAAATCTCAGTGGATGTCGTTATATTATCTCAATTCCATGAATAAGTTATTTTTGTATGGAGGCGGGCATATAGTACTTTAATACGAGTAGGATCATTTGTATAAGTATATTCCAAAAGGCAATTTCGCTCTATCCAACTCATATTGTCCACGTTTTTCAGCATGAACTTTTTGTAAAGAAGATATAATTTGTAAAATTACAAAAATTGAAATGCTTTTACAAATTTATTATTAAAATGTAATATTTGCTTAATTTTTTTATGAGGTCGGCATTCTTCTCGTCTTCTCTGATCACGGTTTGTATTTTATCAGGCCAAACTTTTCTCGAAACCTCATTGAGAGTTGTTTCTAAATTTCTCCCTTAATTTTCTTAGGTTCTTTTTTTACTACACACCCCTTTTTAAACTCTATATTTTATAATAAATGCAAAATAGTTTCTATTGGCCGGATATGCACTTTCATTCCTTAATCTTTTAATTGCATTATCCAGGCCGTTCACATCTTTTGGGGCAGCATTGCATCTACAGAAGTACATGGGATAGTTTGGTTAAAAAATATTTTGACAAAAAAAAAAGTTAACATTGTCGTATGCGCAACAGAATTTCCTTCCAATGTCTCATACGTCAATGCCACTTTCATACTTTTAACTTTCACTTAAGAAGGTAGAGTTATGCTAACAGCTGATTTTAATTTTTTTCTCGGAGTAATTTAAAGGAAAAATTCTTTATCCAACATTCTTAAATATCATCAAACATTCATAAAAATGTATTTTTGGCAATCTCTTGCAAATGAATTTGACAATCTGGTGAACTACGTTTGTTGTTGTTGGGCTGATGACTATAGCTTGTTTTAAAAATTGTTGGCTTTTTTCATTACACAAATACAAAAAAATAATTTTATGAGCAGAGTCAAATATGTAATTTTGGCAATATTTTTTTAAACAATATAAAGGGTGGTCTACCTGAAACGCACAGTGTTAATTGCTCATAAAACACAACGTTTTTATAGAATTATCTTTATATTTTTGATTATGATAGAAGGATCTATGACAGTTATGTGTGAAGCAAAATATCTGTTGAATGCTCGCCACGGCTTCGATGGCCTATCTCAATGACTCTGATACACAATGTCGTTAGTGTGCCGAATTATCTCATCCTTTAGCTCTTGAATTGTTATTGGCTTATTGACATACACATTTTCTTTTAAATATTCCCAAAGAAAGAAGTCCAACGGTGTCAAATCGCAAGATCGTGGCGGCAAATTAGTATCGCTGGGACGTGAAAGAATACGGCCATTGAATTTCTTGCGCAAATTCTATTGGTTCGTTGGCTTTGTGGTTAGTGGCACCATCATGTTCGAACCACAATCGTTCAGGTCCATATCCTTAAGTTCTGGCCACAAGAAGTCCGTTATCATCTCGATATAGCGAACACCATTCACGGCAACAGCTTGGCCGACCTCATTTTTGAAGCAGTACGGCCCGGTGACGTGGTAGCAATTCTGCATGTTAGCGAATCCACTGAGGTGAAAGTGTGTCTCGTCGCTGAAGATGGTTTTCTTTGTAAAGTCACGAATTGCATTTTGATTTGAACACCCATTTTCGTAAAAGACTTCAACAATCTTAATGCGCTGCTGAATCGTGGACCTCTCCATGGATAAATTTGTTAAACATTGAAACAAAGAAATATCAAATTAACTTGGCTCACAATTTACATCGTGCATCATTGTTGGACCATCCTTTAAATTATTAGATAAGTTCTATTAAATTTAAGATGAAATCTCGTTGAACAGGGATTTCAATTATAAAATAATGATAATATCGGAGCATCGCATTTGGCATCATCGCTCATTCGATCGATTTTCACCGCAACTCTCAGGCCGGTTATAACCCAAATCCGGAGGTACGTTGCTGTGGGGGGCTATATAATCACAATATCGAACGCCCTTGGATGACAAAAAGTCCGGTATAATCGAACGATTTTTAATGGGTCTATCACACTGTCGTTCGCGAGTTACAAATAAACGCAGACAGCCAACACAACGTAGTGTGGCGGATTAAGATAGATAAATGTTTCGAGGTCAACATACCTGCAACTCAATTCAATTATTTTGAAGTTTTGGCTGAGATTACGGCCAAGTTTAAGGGTCTCTAAAAAGTGACTTACGTTCAAAAGAAGGGACCAGTCGGTTAAAATCGGTTTAAGTACAAATCCATAATTCATAAACGAAATGACCCAAAAAATGGACCATCTACCCATGTCCCTAAGATTAGGGACAGCAGCATGGGCCAAAAGTTCCCAATAGCCGACCTTTTTTGTGCATTAGTAACGGAGGGTATATTAGAATCGGGCTGGCCGAACTTACCAACACTTCTAGTTGTATAACTTTGGAGTTTAGTTACAGCAATTATCGGATGTCTCTAAACGAAAACATTGGTCCATGGTTTTGAGTGAAATATACACACAGAGAACAAATGAGTTGGAAATCGCTCCGAACTACAAAAATTCGGTTGTATAAACCGACTTTCTCTTGCAATAACATAGTATTGACGGTAGTATGGTTCGAGATATCTTATGATGGTAGCTTCAAACATATCACGGAATTTACAGCCAATAAAACAGTTATACCAATCGAATTCAGTTTTACTATTGGTTGCGACAACTGGCAATTACGACAACCAAACAATTGTGATGTACATGTTACTTTGGTAGCAATAATTGGTGGTGACAACAGATTAGTTCTATGTAGTGACCAAACCCTTTTTAGCTGGCTGTTGTAACAAAATATTGGTTATTCCACCATCAACATTAAATCCCTATAATATTTTGTCTGTTCTAGTGTTCTACGAGTAGTCATAACCAAATACTTGTTTACAGCGAAAACGTATTTCGAAATCACCAAAAATTTATAAAAAAAAGGGGGTCAGACAGTTTAAATTTCTTGGTTTAGAATGCTTCCAAACTATACTGCTTTATAAAAAAAAACGAACTATAAATAAAACAATATTTTCCACAATATAGAAACAGGCTTGACTGTAATTGAGCGACACTACTCAGACTTGATCATAAAGAAACAACAACCAATTTTTTTGGTGGCGATCTATTTTTCCAGAGCTACGGCCACCCAAAGCTTGACAATAACTGTTGTTATATACCTTTTATTTTTTAGATTATTTTTAGGTCATTGCAATGTTTATCAAAACATCTATCCAAAGACGTATTTATATTTCTGATCAGTTGACCCAACCAATACTGTCAGTTTCCACTACTAAAAATTGCCTTGTACACAATCAACATTCGGTTGCAGCAATGGAATACATGGATAGTACGTGCAACCACCAGCATTCGGTTGACAAAAAATTTGGTTGTGGCAACAAATCTGTTCTCTGTGTGTAGGAATATAGGTTGGCCCCTAAGCGCCGTTCGCACATTAAAACTTGTTGTTGAACAATTTTTTACCGCCACCTTTGTTATCAAAAGTTTAGGTCTTTGACAACTGTTAAAAAGATTATATAACACGAAAAGATTTATATTTATTGGTTGTAGTGTGACTTTGTTCGTGCCTGGTCTTGGCATATATTTTACCTTAGTTTTAAACAAGGTATGGATAATAATTAGAAAAAAAGAAATTTTAAAATATATTAGAAAAAGATCGAATATTTTCAAATAAATGTAAAGCAAAATAAAATTTTGCACGTCGAACAATTTTTCGAAAACTGTTTTTCGGATTAAAAATAGGCCATATCACGACACCCCGTCTGGTACCTCCCACACGAATGTTCCATTACGCTTACTTTTGGTATTCTTGAAATATCTTTAATACTATCAATGCGATCTAAACCACAATTAAAACTTAATAACAGCGGTGTAAGGTTAACTAATAGGCTGTTTCCACTACGGTCGCGTCCACGTCCGCATCCAAAAATCAATGAACGCGCGTTAAGGCCCATACAAAAAACATAGGCAGTTAGGTATGGGAAAAAGTCGCGTTCATATTGACGCGTTTATCGATAAGTCGCGTTTACTATAAAATCGATTATTTTTGCAATCGAAACCCACCCATACCTATCAATGGCAAAATCGTAAATTGCACATCCCTATGAAAACAGCTGTCAATCAGTATAAATAAAAAATCCCAAATACAAAAAACAGGAGGTAAGTTAATATTTTTGCTTTTGTTTAAATAATATTAATTTTTCCAATTATTTTAGAATTTAAAAAGACGGAATGGACAGCAGTAACAACACTACATCTGTTGGACCTCTGGGAGGAAAACATTGATGGCCTGTGGGGTGCTCGGAAAAACACCCACATACACAAAGAGATGGGCGAGTAGTTGGGAGTGACTGGCGCCGAAGTAAAAAATAAACTGGACAATTTAACGAAAAAATACAGGTATTTTTTTAAATATAAATTATATACCAATATTTTTTTGGAGTTAAATCGATTGTGCTTATTGCAGAAAGGGGCAGGCGCTAGTTGGGCCACAAAAATATTAAAATTTTTCGCACCCCTAAAAAAACAAATAAACACAAACAGCTGTTTGAACGCAAACGTGGACGCAAAACACAATGGAAACACCATTACAAATTTATCGATAAATCATGGACGCGGACGTGGACGCGACCGTAGTGGAAACAGCCTATAAGTGAGAAATAGTTGAACTCCAAATAGGCATATGTGTCCGAGTCCCAAATTGGTCCAAAGCTTAAACACCGTTTCTGAATACCCATATATATGGGGGCGGTTTTTGGGTCCTAGAGCCCGTTGGCACCATGACCACCCCCTTCAACGGGAAGGTTAAAAAATCTATCACTTGTAAATATAACTTAATTCAACAGGTAATTAATTAAATTGCACATCAAAATGTCAAGATATTTAAATTTGATCAGGACTTTTTTATTCTGAAATCGGGAATTTGTTTAGTCCCTAAAAGAGAAACTGTTTTTAGTCCCTCAAAAGGGTACTTTTGTTTCTTTAGCACGATTTGGTCCATTTTCAATATCAACCGATTGCCGACAATAAGGCATATATCTGGTAAGTTTGAAAATATTAGCTCTTTTCCTTTACCAATCTTCTTGAAACTTTATTACAATCAATAATATATATCTAAATATGGTCGCACAAAACTATTTCTAGGTGGTGCAAACGGATTGATAAACTTATATATACTCCCATCCTATGCAGAGAGCATAAAAATAAATCTCTAGCTGGGTCTTACACAAAAACAAGTTTTTCATTAAAAGAATTTTTAGTTTTTACAATTTATGTTTTATCCTTTTACATAGCCGCTGACTTGTTGATATTCTTATGCATTATTTTTTTAACGATCAGCTACGAAAACTTCTTATCAAATCTTCCAACAACTTACTTAAGTCCCACAACATCAGATTAAGGAGCGGGGGGAACTTCTCTCAAATCAGTGAGCTGTGTACGATTCAATTCTATTACTCACTGACCGCGCCCCACTGTTTAACGGCGGCTCTGAACGGGTTATGCTTTTATTTTATGGAGAAATTTTTACAGGGCCTAGAAACAATTTTTTACTCGTAAAGTCTCCGGCATTTATCTGGTGGAAACCCGCCGCTGAAAAAATTATTAGATGTTCTTATCCGAAGTTAAACCTGGGTTTACGGGTTTACACGGCGGCTCACAAGCACCAATTATGTCAGAATAAAAATCCGTTTATTTTGGCTTTTATTCCACGTTAAATGTTTTTTTCTTAACACTTTTGATTAGTTTTAACTCCATTTCTTAGAACACCACTTTACGTATCTTTAATATTCAATATCTTTGATCTAAACAAAGAAAAAGATAAAAACAAGAAATAAAAGAAAAAATATGTAATCATTGTCGCAGACTGTCAATCATATTGGAAGCTGAACTGAACGAAGTTTGAACAAAACAAAAAAACCTTTTACCACAATTTGCGTACTTTTTTCGTTGGAAAAAAAACTTATTTTGTCATTTTGATTAATGTTACCATATTATTCACAATTCAGTTAGTGTTGCCAGATGGGCATATTATGTACTTATAGATATCTACTAGCCGATTAAGCTATTAAGCTCAGGCAAACACGGGTTTTGTGTGTATAGTGCAGATGTTACATTTGTTGTGATCAGTTATGAAGCGATAAAGTGAACTGAACAACTCTGTGCATCACAAACCGTTTGATATGAAAGCTTGGAATTTATAGAAAAAAAGGTCGCTAAAGGTAATCCTAGAACAACTTTTTCCTACAAACTCAAATTTTCCAAAACAAACTGCTTTCGAAGCAAATTGCAAATAGTTTTCTGTAAACAAACTATTTTGTACAATGGTGTGGAGTTGTAGCATAGTCGACCTCTTACTCGCTTAATAACCGAGCAATAAAAGAACACGCCCATTGTCAAGATATCCTTATTGACATATCAGCAGGGAGCACTCGAATATTAATGAACACAGCTGTACTTAATGCTTTGTTTTGCAGAAATGGCACCTGCTATAAAAAGCCGCATGGTATAAAAGAGATCCTGGAAAAACGATCGAAAATCGCCTAAAAACGTTATTTTTGGCAACATATTATAGTATGTGTGTGTACGCGTTAAGTTGGACTAAAACAGGTCCCACTAGTCAGTCAGTCCTGCGGCGGAATTATCCTACACCAACAACGAGCAACGTCAAAACAATAACAAAAGGTAATAAAGTAAATCATCTTAAATTAAAATCACAAAATAACCATCCCAATCATCACTGACACCGACAACAACGACAACAACATAATCTAACACTGCTCGTAAATAAATTTAGTAAAGGCGCACATACATACATACATACACACAGCCCCACGTTCAAGCATGAAAACAAAACAAGACAAAAACAACTACGCCGTAAATATGTATACGAATTTCTCACTCCAACTTCACGTTCGTCAACATTCACGCATACGGGAGTACACATACAATAAAGAGCCACAATGAAATGATGACAGCGGCCCCAATTCCCCCCGGCCCAAGAGAACGAAAACAAAAAGGTCACAAACAACAACGAATACATATATGTCTGTAGTTATGTCCATACATGTGTGGTTGTGAGAAGCACCAACAACAACATGAAAAAAAGCAACAAATAAAATTAAATGGTAAATTGTGTACACAGAAGCAAAACACACCACGCAGTGTAACAATCCAATCCTCAAAATATTAACAAAAACAACAGCCGTCACATGCGAAGCACATTTTTCGGGCTAAAACGACGGCCCTCCTCTCCCAGCCCACCGACTGAAATAGAGATGAACACTTTAAGTGAGCCCGAGCGCGAGAGAAATCGAGGGATGACAGCAACACAAGCTATGAAATGTCTTTGACTTCCGATGATTTTACACGATGTAAAGGAAATCTAGAGAAAAACACATTTCCCCCCACAACACCCAAACACAAGCTGAATAATAACAAATCGACGGAGAGCGCGAGAAAGTCCAGAGAGGACCTTACAGCACAAGGCGGAGAGGACATGAAAGAGCGTGGAGAAAACAAACACAAGCAGAAGCGTTAATCTAATTGAGAGCGCTACAACTTATGGAAGAGTAAATATTATGATTTTATATTTAATCATTTAATTTAAAACGTGCCAAAAAGTGAACAAAACAAAATGTACCAACACCAACAACAAAGCTCACAATCGTCAGACACAAACGAACAGCTGATGGTTTCACGACATGTGAGTGTGATGTTGTGAGGGCCATGGACAAGCAACATGTATCATCAATTATGTTTGATAAACGTTCGATGGCATACAAGTTCATAAGCAACATGTGTCTTGCAGCGTGTTCACTTCCAACATCGAACACAACGCGCTTGAACGCATATGTTGTTTCACTTTGCAGGCTGAGTCAACGACACAATATAAACACAATGGATGAGCGTCACCTTTGTAGACCGTAATGACAGCTGCTCTCGTTTATTATACACCATCGTCTCTCACCCAAGCAGACAGCCAGGGCTGACTGCCATTATTTCGGTAACTCCTAAATTGGTCGCTAAAAAGCACCACGTCGAATATCAAATCTCTATTGCAGTTTACCATTCTTCGATTATATAAGTAGTATGTACAATAATACCCGGTTTGCATCGCTTCGAAGTTGAGTTTTTCTAAAATTTTCTGTGAGTTGTAACTTGCGTCGTTTTATTTGATAACATAAAAAATCCCCTTATATTATTTTTAAGAAATTTGTTTCCCGTTCGCGTCTGGGGTCAGTAGACAGCGTTGCCAAATCAATTTGTGTATATATTTTAAATGTTTTTTGAGCAGCCTGTGTTCGTTTGCATAGCACTCAAAAGTGTTGCTATCATTCATTTTGAATGTTTCTTAATAAAGATGCAATGGAAAATATGAAGAAATTTAACAAAGTTAGCTTATTTGAGCAAAATTTCTTGTTCGTTGCATACATCTATGATTTGCACATACTGAAGGAGTTCGCATTTTTGTGTTTCGACGTTTAAGATGTAGAGGGAAAAAGAACTACCTTAAGTATATGACTTAATTAGTACATTTTATTTTCTATATTATAAATTCATATTAATCTCTGGAATATACGTTTTCATTTATGCAATTTAATACAAAATGGAAATAAATAATGGGTGATCCAAGTAGAGATACTTTTTTCAATAGCCTTTTTTGACAGATCATGTGTGAGTCGTGTCATGCTGCCATGTTATTTTTGTTTAGTATTGTTTGGCATTTCATCATGGAAAGACTTACGTCTGAACAACGTTTAAATTTCAAAATTCAAATTTTGTTCAGCGATGAGGCCCATTTCTGGCTCAATGGGTATGTAAACAAGCAAAATTGCCGCGACGAAGAGCAACCAGAAGAGATTCAAGAGCTGCCACTTTATCCAGAAAAAAACAACGGTTTGGTGTGGTTTGTGGGCAAAAATGATGCCGTAACCGTCAATGGCGTCCGTTATCGTGCCATGATAACCGACTATTTGATGCCTGAAATTGAAGCTCATGATCTCGGCGACATTTGATTTAACAAGACGGCGCCACATCCCACACATCGCATCTATCAAGGGATTTATTGATAGATATATAATTTACATTGTTGATATGAAAATGTTTGCTGTGAACAAGTGGACATATGAGACTACCGTAAAGCCGCACAAGAAAAACGACCGGACAGACAGTAACAACTGCAGAGATATTGACCAGAAAAATAGCCTACGCATTATAATAGAACAGTCGGTGGAGATCTCAAGGATGCCCCTTGCCACCGTTTTTGTTCGCAACTACTTTGGACGAAATAATGTTTAAACTTTCCAAAAAAAAAGGGCAGGAATAGTATGGAATCTCCTTCGAAGTTCTCGCCTTTGCAGATGATATCTGTCTCACAACTTCACCGATATGTACTGTTAGTACTGGCAAGCGCAGCGGGCATGGAGATTAATATAAAAAGACGCAAGTAATGAGCATATACAACTCAACAGACAATGATCCAAATCCAACAGATAGGAAATGGACTGGACATACTTTCAAAAGCCTTATGTCAGCATCACAATAACAGCATAAGAGTGAAATACCGAAGGCAGTCGAAGCCTAGCTCGACCCAACAATACCTGTCGAAGGACAGTCTTGCAATAACTGCAGCAAGATGAAACTCATGATGACGCAAAGACTATATGTAATGATACTCGTAGAATAAGATGAAATTCTTTTGTAGAGACCCTTGAGAAAGCTTATAAGTTCAAAAAAAAAACTATACATTTGAAAATCAGGCTTTTGTGATTGAAAGAAACTTTGGACTAGGCCTTTCAACTATAAAATGTATTTGTTTAGAAATGCCAAAAAATAAAAAAAATGTTGAAACAATAAGATGATTCATGTTCAGAAAGAAATGAGTTATTATTATTTTTTATCTTTTTGCTGTTATTTTTTTTCATTATTATCGGATCAAAATTATATGCAGAAAAAGCCGCGTTTTAAGCCCATTCATATACACTATAAGAAAAATGCCATAAAACGTGCATCAAAAATTTAAAAAATTTAGCATAAAAAATAAATAAATAAGCTAGTCTTAGTACTTATGTTTATTTTTTTACTCCCAAACTATAAGTAATATAGAGAACAGCTGCGATTTGCACCATCTTCATCTTTAACATCAATTAATTATTTTCATTTCCGTGGCTTATGGATAAAAATATGAATTTCTTACCGAAAATGTAAAAATATGCACTAACAATGCAGTAAGTAGCGTTTGATTGCAAAATGTTTGATTCGCAATGATATAAATTCAAGTTACTTTTAGTCTGACGACAACAAATATGCATCCTACTCATTACCGTGTCGATTTGCTGACGTACAAAAATATAATTAAATGTTTAAAATTCGGGCTTGTGAACAAATGTTCACCCTTATTAAAGTAATCTCTTGTTCAAATTTTCAACCAATTCAAGTATGTAGCACACCTGTAGTTACTTACTCCGGCCCACTCTAATGTGCATACATACGTATGCATGCTGGTTAGATATGTTTGTGTGCGCGAGTCGACGTTTGTGTCTGAACGGCAGCCGCTGCGTGGCGGATTCGTTTCTAGTTACGTTTTACGTTTTCTTTTTTCGGTGCTTACTCGTTGCCGTCTATCGGTCTTTTCTCCGTTTGCGTTTCAGTTTGCCGCACGCTCTTAACGTGCACGGTTTGAAAACGGATCGTTGTCGGTCGTCATGGCGAAAGATAAAATCAGCATTAAGTTCTTAATACACTTGGTTGGGGAGCGGCCCGCGTTGTGGGACAAGACGTCGGAAGCTTATAAAGACCGTTCGCTTAAAGAGACATCATGGCGAGAAATTTGTACGTTTATCAATGAGAATTATGAGCACATGGCACCGGCGGCAAAACAGGAATTTAGTAAGTTTTATGTGTTGTTGGTTTTGTGCCTATCAGAGATGGAAAACATGGTACAGTTGTACAATTTGTGATACAATTGAAGACTCGCTGGTACCGTGGTACACTCAATTAATTTTTGGTACAATTAACTATAGTTATGATAGTATTATTTCTTCACAGATTTCTTGTTTAAATTGAATCTTCAATTCATTTAAACCTATCATCCATCTGTTTCTTGGAAAGCAACAGTTGTTGGCAACACAAATCAAAGCAGTTAAAAATGTATCTTAAAATGATCGGTTTTAGATATGAACGATTAATTTTTAATTAGGCAACAAACAAACGCACACATTCGTGTTCTGAAAAGCTTTTTTTCTGTTATAAGTTCCAAGGGCTCTATAAATAAAGCCCCAAACTGAAAATGAAATAAAACCCCAAAAAATGGCCCTTGTTTCGCTGTGAAGCTAAGCCCTAATTCCTACAATGAAATAAAATCCTAAAAAGATGAAAAGTGACCTCAAACCTATAATAAAACAACACCCCATTTAATTTTTTTTAATGAACTAAGGCCCCATTTTTTGGATAGGAAATATAGTTATATAGTTTCTTTATTAAAAAATTAATTAATTATTAAACAAACACCGGTATTGTATCTTTAACAACTTGTCGGTAATATGGACATTTATAATGCTCTAATCCCTTGGAAATCGCATCTGCTTGCAATTTTAAACTGCATTCTTCGCAAACTTTGAGATGTTTGCAAGGCAGTAAAACAATATTAGCTATTCTGTCTGTTCAAAAAATACAGTCATGCTCATTGGAGTCTTCTACGTTAACTGGTTCCTCCCATTCGTTATCAGAAGATTCTTCTTCATCGTCAAATATATTCACATCTGGAACCATATCAACACATATGTTATTACAAATGTCATTCGAGAAAGAAATGCGGAGGCAGATATTTTCTCCTGTTCTAACAGAGTATTTGCTTCTTCAATTCTGGAAATTTTTTTCAACTAACATTGAAAAATGTCTGCTTTTTAAAAATTGTTTTTCTCGAATAATCCTAACGAATTTAAAAAAGTTTCCGTTTTTCTCTGCTAATCGCCAATTCGCGCGAATTTTTAATTACTACACCTTTTACACTCAAAAAAATTAAAGCTTTTTTTCTTAAGACCACCAATTTACACTTACAGAAAGACGTGTGTAAATACATGGTGCAGAAAGACAATTGGTGTGGATAAAAAATTTGCACTTAAATTTGTCGAAGTGTAAGAGGGGTAGAGATTCAAAATTCGCATCTTTTAATCTTTGAAAGCGCAATTTTTTTTGGTCTCATCTTGGAAGCTATATGGAAAATATTGATAAATAATCTGATAATGGTCATTCAAAATGTTATTACCTTTCGCATGTTTTTCGAAAAGAAGCTCCAAGCTATAGTAAACCGGTTAATCCGGTTTTTCATCGATTACCGCTAGCCGGAAACCAAAGTCAATTCCTCATTGCAGTCAAAGGAACTTTCTTATTAATTCCAGGTCTATTTAGAAGACAATATTATTGGAAAAACTGGGCCATAGTCAGGGTTACCATAAAGATTTTCCGGAGATTAAAAAAAGATCCACTAGAATATTCGGAAGACGTATATATGTGTATAGTACAAATGGATAAAAAGAAAATAGAAAAATTAAGAAACAAACGGTGACGATGGGCAAAATAATCATTTAGAAACTACTCGTGTAATTATAAAAGTGTTGTTTTAGGTTAGGCGTCGATAACTTAGACTGGTTAGTTAATCGCAATAGCTTAGTCATTCGTTAACAAAAACGGTGAAGAGACAGTTCTATTGTTTTTAAAAAAAAGTGCAACATATAAATGCAAACTCCGTCTCGTGTGCACGTTTTTGAAAATCGTATCGAAACTAACGTAACCCCATTTTGATTTTTCTAGTGTAGCTGCTGTTCGGATTTTATACCCTCACTTTACTGTGTAAGAGGGTATATATCATATGGTACAGACAACAAGTGTAACGCATCGAACATCTATCATATGTTTTGACCAAATACGTCTCATGACTTTTTGAACCATGTCCGTCTGAGCGGCTGGTTCGCACGGAACTTGCGAATGGAGCTAGCAATTCGTTTTCAATGTTGCATGTCGTTTGATAATGGGCATATAGATACACCCCGTGTGGTAGCTCCTGCACAAATGTATCGTTACGCCAAGTTTTAGTACGCTTGAAATATCTTTAATCCTATTCATCCCACACAAATGACAATGTTTCAGTGCAGGTTAAAACCCATAGAACTTGTCACCTTGTGTGTGTGAAATTCGCTAAAATCGAAAACTCCAATAAATTTTCATAACGGCTTTATGTGTACGAAAAGAGTGTATGTATGACACGCCGCATTTTGATACCTATAGACAAGGAGAAAAAGGGTGCATCTAGTGCTTCGAAATTGCAAAAAATATTTTTTTTTATAGTTTCTAACTGTTTTCTCCATTTTTGGCCTATTGTTTTACACATTTCCCCATTTGTTTTGATTTCGAGGGCTTTATGCACTTGGGGAAAACATTGCACATTGTTATAAACTAAAATCTCGAATTTTCGATGTAACATTTTCTAAAGAATTACGAACAATACTACAAGGAATATAAGTAATAAAAGGAGGACAAATTTTACTTGTTTGAAAAAGGAGGGAAATTGGTCAAAAGGGAGAGAATGTATGGTAACCCTGGCCATATTCCATGTTTGATGTATTTCACATAAAGGGTTTTGCATGATTTGTCCTGCAATATATGCGGCCCTATTTTAATCAATTGAAAAATAACCACTGTCGGCAAATTTTTGTCATTTTGATGTCTGCATAAAAACGTTCGTACTCAATTTACATTATGCCACTTAAGTTACCACATATTAAACGCAATCTTCCTCACTTTTTCTGCAGCTTTCACTACATCAGATTGGCGCAAGATTTAAAAGCTACCATGTTTACAAATACCAGATAAATCGGTTTCACCGGCAATGCGAGAAAGCTTGAACTGAGAATAGAGTATTGACTTTATAATTAACCGAAAATCACCTAATATTGATGACACTCAATTACTTTGTCAACTGACTAGATTTGACCAAGTACAAGTTTGGCGGTAGGTCATTGACCAGTAAATATATGCCCGATCTAGAAGGTAGGAACACACAATGTTTGCCTTGTGAGGTTGGTCTAGCTGTGTAAACTATAGGCGCTGAATAGGTTCCCTTGTGATCCTCGGTGAAATTGGCATATACTTTTGTTCCATTTTAGTTCGGATCTAGTGTACGAACCAAAAGAATAATTTTGGAACAATTTTGTGGTCATTATGGCACAACTGAATTTTTTTTGGAACTCCATCACTGGTGCCTATCAGTGATGGAATTTACAAAACATTAAATTGTACCAAAATGACCACATAACTGCACCAAAATTAACGTAATTGTACCAAAATTAATCTTTAAGGTAGACAAACTAGATTCCAAATGAATTGGAACAACAGGATTTGCCAATTACAATGAGAATCACAAGGGATCTATATTTAAAAATTTAATCTAAAAAATATCCTTCATCAGACTAAAATTCAGGAGATGACTATGTAGGGACATTTCATTTGAGTCTGTTTATACCGTAAGTAACTGGAAACACATCTCTGTTTTCACTATTCGGAAATCGAACATCTGATTACGAATTTTCCATGTAAATCATTGGTCGATATGCAGGAGCACCGGATAATCTAATCAAATTCGAGTTAACACTCTGATATAGAGAGTTAGACTAGTTAACTCAGAGAAAATCATCCCATTTAAATAAATTTGAAATTTTGATTAGCATAACTAATTCCGCCGATGAACTTCGAGAACTAAAAATTTTGCTTTTCTGATAATCTCGAGAGGAATGAGCACTTGCTTGGGAAATACCATAGACAGTGCTGCCATTTTATCCTTTTTCTGGCTAAATCTAGCATAAAAATGGTTAGATTAAATCTTGCCGGAAAATTTGTTGTCATTCTTTAATAGATAGGACTAAATGCAATCCTATGGGAATCGAATTTTGCTCGGGACACGCTTGGAATATTCTTTTGTTAAATAGATTCGTATTAAACAGGATCAAAATTTTCTTGCAGTTTTTGTAAAATTTGAGTGGAGAATATGTTCTATCAGGATATGCAAATATACCTATTTCCGTCGTTCCAATGTAGAACATAGGGCCATAAGATACTAAAAGATATTCCACCGGTGCCATTTTTGTCGATTTCGACAATCGCAATACCAGTGGTCGAATTAGGAGACATATCAGTTTATCATAGCCTTCTGTCAAGAAATTTATAAAATAATATTCTGGCGGCAGTAAATTGTACCAAAACTGGATTGAGAGTACCACGGTACCCACGAGTGATCATTGGCTTGGCTGCGCTTGGCATGGGTTTCCCAGCCACAGCGTACACGCTCACAATTTGATAAGTGATGGTGATATTACACCGAGGAACAGGCTTCTTTAAACTAATGAATTGTTACATAAGCTTAATTATGTAGAGAAAAAAAGATGTTGACTTTAATCCGTGTATGTTCTGATCGCAACCCAATCGCCCTCTTACGATAATTGTGCATAGCTTTTATAGACAAGCCTTAATATAGCAAGTTTAATTTACTTCCCAACATACAATATAATGGCCAAATAAAGGATTCAAAAATAGTATTATTTCTCTTCTACTTGCAGCAAAAATGGTTACAAAAAAATGGACACACATCCGTGACTCCTGGGTTAAATCAATGAAATATGGCTACGATGATCACACCAAACTTCCACCTAAGCCCTACGTTTACCACGACGAACTGAAATTTCTTCAGAAAGTGCTCAAATATAGACGTCGTCGGTATGATCTCTCTGCGACGAGTTTCGAGAGATACTATGATGGCAAACAGGACACAAATCAGGGATCCATCGACGATCATCACGAACCAGACGATGCTGTTAAACAACCAAACGGTTTGTCGTTAGCCGTAATAACTGCTGAGGAGGAAGTTGATGATGACTGGCCATTAGATGGCATGGAAACTCCCACAAAAGACGACATCAAACGCGAACCGAGTCAAGTGAAGCGTGGCAGCGAAACTGAAGCACACAATCAGAGGCCACATCTGAAAAGACCTCGTTCAAATGGTTTCATACATTATGAAGCTGGTGCAAGTACTTCGAGGAACCACAAATTAAACTTATGTGACAACCGCCACTGGAATTTCTTCAAGGGCATTTTCCCCTCCGTTAATACTCTCGATGAAGATCACACGCTTCAATTCCAAGCAGGTATTATCACGCTCCTACAACAGTTGAAAGCATCGCAAAAGCAAGTTCAAAAACCACACACCTCGAAACGAAGGCGTCGCGGCGACGCCAATAATGATCTAGATTATGAGTGGCCCATACACAAAGTGGACCTATCGAAGCGTTATTCAACGAGGTCAGCAAAGAGTGCCACAGACCCCTTTGCAGGCGAGGGAGAAGATGACAGCGATGGCGACGACAGTGAATATTGCTCAGAGAATTTTTGAGAGTATAAGTACATATTAGGTGATTTTTTGAGGTGAAGAACTTTATCTAGATATAAATTAATAAACTTATAATAATAACATAATTTCAAGCTGAAAAACAATAGAATGTCATTTGGCATGATTATAATTTCGACTGGCGCATTGTAAAAGTCGAATTTTCAACCGCTGATAGTGGATCCGTATGTCGGCAGTTTTTTGGCCAATGTTTTCTTTTAAGGCGTTCATAGCAACGGCTTTACGTAACTCCAGAATCTTAAGATTACACGATCGCGTTGGCCAATTTACTGGCCCATTTGGAGAAATGACGCTCTCACCGAACATTTCCTTTGATAAGACGACGGAGACACGCAAAAACACGGTTACATCCAACTCTCCAAACAATGTTGCATTAAATAATCGTTAAACTGCGGTTTAGTAACGTTCTTGCCACTCTCATTTCCAACGATGTATGGGCCAACGATACAATCGGAACACCGAAAATTAAATCGTAGATAGTCCTAAGTGTTTCGCTATGTGACGGATAACAGATAGCCTTGTTAGGTTGTAATACAATCGGGCCAGGTCACCCTTAATTTATTCACACTTTAACTCTCCACTAGAATGTCTGAGAGATGAAATAACAGTGAAATGACATCGTTTTGTTTGTATATAGTCATTAAGGATGCCATTATAACAAATGCCATAGAAGCGACTGCGTTATCTCTTATAGGCGAACTTTAACGATATCGAATTATCGTTAGAACGACTATCGTGTTTTGAGTTCGATATGCATATCACAGATTTTGAACATCACTTATCGCAATGTACTTCCCATACTAAGTAGAAAGTCATATTTGGGTTGGCCAATTGACTGGTCCATTTAGAGCAATAACGCTTTCACCGAATGTGGAAATCTATTCTTTGGAAAATAGCCATGGGTAACATGCTAAATATTTATTAGCAAGATAGTGGCAAGATGTGTGGGTTACAAAGTAATTGCACGCATTTTTATACAGATTCTTTTTAAGGAAAATTGATACGAGAACAATTAAAAATGTCCCTCTTAGGGACAAGAATAAAAAAGAAAAGAATAAATCACGACTTACCTTTGAACACTTGCCATTACACCTTGCTGAAAACCTGAAGGTGATTAAATTGTAATGATTAATTTAAAGAAAAGTTCAAAGATGAGGTTAAAATGTATTGATGGTAAATTTTTTATTTAGTCAATAATTTGCGAAATATGCGGTTTATTATCAATATCCCCATTACCTAAAGTAAGTAATTTATTTTGTTTTAGCAGTTTTTTTATATCTTTTTTAATCCTCCATTCGGTACTTTTAAGGGTTTTTGCAGGTGTAGAGTGGGCAAAGTACAGGGTGGGCCAAAAGTTACCGTGGGGTTTAAACTTCAATAACTTTTTCGTTTATTAAATTTTTTCTCTCAGATTATACGCCCCCGTTTTCAGCTTCACAATGATGGGCTCCTTCTAGAGCATTTTCCAGAACATCTTTCAAAATTTGTGGCTGTAGCGTTCGAATTTCTGCAACACGGTTGGCCTTGAGTTAAGGTATTGTCTCGGGCTTGTTCACATACACTCGCTCCTTCAAATAACCCCAAACAAATCTGACAAATTTTGTATCCTTAACCGATATCGTTTTTCATTGACCGTTACTACACTTCCATATTCATTCCCGAAGAAGTAAGTCCCAATGATATTTACAGATGTGATCCCACAATACTGTACACCTTATGGGTGCAATTGGCGTAGAAAAAAATGTATGGTTGACGTGACAATTTTCGAAGAGCACTATTGTTGGGTATATTGTAGTGGCACAATCATACTGTGATCCCTATTTACACTCAACCATACTATGATCTCCACAACCATAGTATGATCCTCATAACCATAATATGTTTCACATACAGCCATAGTATGATCCTCACAACCATAGTATGATTCACACGCAGCCATATTATGATCCCTACATACATAGTACGATCACACACAATAATACTATGATCCCCAAAATTATTTACTAGAATTGGGTTAAGTTTTCAATAGATTTGAATTATGAAAATTATTTAAAAATACATTAGGTTCAAAGAAGTAGGAGCGATTTATTTAACAGTAGCAACAATTAGTTAAAAAAACGTAAGTGTTTTATTAAAAATATTTTAGTTAAAAAAGCCTAAGCAGTTTGTTCGAAAAATTCCAATAATAATTGTTACATTTCAACAATATTAACATTGCGGCAATCATAATATTGTCAATTCAAAAAACAATACTATGGTTGCGACATACTATACTATGGTTGCGACATACTATACTATGGTTGCGACATACTATTATTGCCGTGACCATATAGCTCCCATATTGTTTTCTTTGCGTGCAGAACCTACAGTTCTGCTTATTAACAAAGCAATTCAAATGGAAATGAGCTTCATCACTTTGCGTTAAAATAATTGATCGCTGATTTAAATAATATAATTCTATTATTCTGGTTCTTTATTCAGTTGTGAATATATCCAATATTTATTCTCCAAGTGCTATTTATAAGGGGTGGTTACATTTTTAGGGCCGATGTTGATTTTGAATAAAACACAAATTATTTAGGAAATTATTGTAATTTCTTTTTATTATGATACTTTTATTGCGAAGAACATCTTATTATTGGTATGGTTCAATTATGTATGGAACAAAATATCGGCCAAATGGAAGTCGCGACCTCGGTGGCACACCTTCATCCAGTGGTCCAAATTTTCGATGACGCTCAGGCATAATTGAGGTTATATGCCGTTAATGTGCCGAATTATCTTATCCTTTACCTCTTGAATCGTTGCTGGCTTATCGGCGTACATCTCTTCTTTCAAATAACCCCAAAGAAATAAGTCCAACGGTGTCAAATCACATGATCTTGGCGGCCAATTAACATCGCCACGACGTGAGATAATGCTGCCATTGAATATGTCGCGCAAAAGAGCCATTGTTTCGTCAGCTGTGTGGCACGTGGTCCTGTTGAAACCACATGTCGTCCACATCCATATCTTCCAATTCAGGCCATAAAAAGTTCGTTATCATCTCACGATACCATTTACAGTTACTGCCTGACCGGCCTCATTTTCGAAAAAATAAGGCCCGATGATGCCGCCAGCCCATAAACCGCACCAAACAGTCACTCTTTATGGGTGCATTGTTTTTTTCGATAATCACTCTTGGATTATCATTCGCCCAAATGCGACAATTCTGCTTATTGACGAACCCAATGGGATGATAATGTGCCTCATCACTGAAGATGATTTTCATCGAAAACATATTTTTCATTTTCATAATAAGCCTGAATCACTTTAACGCGTTGCTCAAATGAAATGCAGAAAAAATCTTGACGTTTGGTATCGTTATCGGTGTGGTTCACATTCAACATCGGCCCCTAAAATTTAACCACCCTTTATAACCTGAAAAAAAACATGTAAAATATGGTCTCCCCGGCCGACAATAGCTTCTTTTATATGTTTTTTTAATACCCTGTCAAGTTTTTGTGGACTAATGAATAGAATATCACTTGTATTTTTCACATCTGCGTATGGTGTATATACCCTTGGGAGGTTGCTTACCAAATATTGCCAATGTCTAATTTAAATTATTCCCTTTATCAGTCAGGACTCTTGTCAAGTTACATGTTTTCCATTACACACAGATTTATTAATTATTTCCGACCGTCATTGACCTACTGCAATACTTTCAAAACTTATCACTTGTCTTCGGGTAAGCTTGGACTTTTTCGCACCAATTTCGTACATCATATTTTATATAGGATGAAGCAGCGTTTTAACAGGCGCGACATGACAAAACCCGACCGCTGTGAGAGTTTTGAGATTGTTACTTTTCAATTTCGAATTGAGCATTTTCGTATTTAAAATTTGATTTTTAATCTTTGCTCGATTTACTTGTAAATATTGGACAATACAAACAAGCAAGTAAAATAAAATATGGTCGAGTTGGGTCTGGCATGCAGCAAAAGCGGATATTATAGGCTTCTTTGATTGGTGCTCGGTGGTGCAGGTACGAGTAAGTGCTCCTTAAGGCTTCAACATCAAATCATAGCAAAGAACACTAGACAATTATTTCTATACAGAAATCAAGCCATTCTACGCCTCATTAGAAAAAACTTTACATGTTCAATTTTAATTTATTTGAATAAACTTATGATTCAATGCTAAATGGCAATTGGCGACTGTGCATTAAAATATACTTATAAAAAGAAGCAGTTTGGAACTAGCGAAAACGAAAATTAAGAAAAACTCGAAAATAAAAAACAGCAAAAATCATTTAGTATTGTATTTGAATGGAGATGAATATACCATATCGGAGAGATGGTTTATGGGGCATAAAGCTGTAATTCTTACTTCATTTTCCTGGGCTTCCTAAGATAGATCTCCTAACCAGTTTACTTCATCCAACTTTCTTGTAGTGCTTATTTAAGTTTTTGACGAGAGCTACCGGAGTAATACTTTTTCAACATCTCTTTGCACCAATCCATACGAATAACAGTTGTTTTTAATGGTGCTTCATCGCCAAAAGTCGAAACAAGTGGATTTAAACACTATTTTCTCGATAACCCACGCTGAAAATCGTAAAAAATCATCGCACGAAAATGTTCACGGAATAATTCCATTTTTGGACTTAGATAAATTTTTCAACACACTGTAAACAGAACAATTAGCCCTCATATAATAAAACGTTCTGAGTAAAGTTATGCTAAAAAACGTCAACATTTCCATTGTCAGGACCCGAAATATAAATAGCAAGCCTCGTACAAAGGGCCACCTTACTCGTACTCCATCCTTAAGGTGTGAAGCCAAGGTTTCTTATCAAATTGAGAACAAACATTCCAAATTCTTGCAGTTAATTGTCCCCGTTCTTCTAGTCGTTTTTAACGTTTTTTGGGGTAAAATTTCGTCACTTTGGTATAATTACATTTTCCGATTAGGTTCCCAGCAACAGGGTGTGAGCTCGTATTCCTCAATAATTTGTTCTACTTCCCATAGTATGTTGGGCGTGCGTTACACACCAAATTGGAAAAGTTTTTCGCGCTAGTATGAGTTTTTTTGTGGGATCTCATCATTCGCTCCTGTTATAAAAACACGAAGCGATTCACACAAACACATTTTCGAGCATGTACACATACACAAATGTGTGTGGAAAAAACCTGGGCTCATACGTTCATACCATGTACGAAGCCTGGGGTCAAGTGTCTCCATGTCAACACTTTTGTCTACTATTTTGCGTCTACGTCTACAATGTTTGACAGCTGCATATACATATGTGCTTCTTGATTTGTTTATTATTTCATTTGTTTTGATAAAAGTGAAATTAAAGATTTATAAAGGGAGAATATCATATACAGGGTGAAGCGCGGATATTTGCTTATTTGGGAATGAAATAAATAATATGAAGCTTAGAAAAGTTTATTTTATATTTTAATTATATTGAATAGTAAGGAAATTATTAAATTACATGGTTTTAAATAGAGTATCTGACAAATGTAGGCCTTCGCTATCCACACACTGCTGCATGCGTTTTCATAAACTCTAACAAGCATGTCGACTAGGGGTGTTCTTATTTTGAAATATCGGATTTTTATAAACCGCCGGGCAGATTGTTGTTCCTTTTATATTAAAATGGTGAATAAAACAAATCTGGAGTAAATCCGATATGTTTTAGTGGACCCGGAAACGACATCAAATATTGGAATTTTTCAAATATAAAATGTGGCACGTTACCCCAAATGAGGTATTTGAAATATCAATTATAAGCCAAAATAAATGTTTTCTGTTATGCAAGAAGTCCACTCCATAAAATAGACCTTTTTTAAGTTAAAAAATATAGGTGGCTATTTTTTTGGCGAACCTAAACCGCAATCCACTTTATCACTCTACCAACTATAGTAGTTATTATTGAAGCTTTAAAAGTATATGCGATTCGAAAAAGAATGTATTGTTTAGAACACTACTGTTTGCGTAGACTTTTCCTGGAAATTATCTATTTCTCAACGAGAGACGCTGATGGTCAGGCGCGGATCCAGAGGGGGTCAGGGGGTTCATAACCCTCCCACCCGCAAAAAAACAGCCCAGTTTGCTTTGATTATTTGGTTAGTTTTTTTATTTTTGATTTTTTTCTTTTCAATCCTGCGACCCCCTCCCCCTCCCCCGGGACATTTCCTAACATTATCAGGAAAACGGCAAATGTCATTGTTGAAAAATCCGTAGTTCAGTTGATTTTTTCATTTGTAATGTGTGTGTTGATCGGAGTGTATTGAGTTCTAAAGAGTGAAATTAATTAATTTGTAATTCAAGTGGTGTTTTCAGTATACATGTATAACAATTAATATGTCCAAAATATCATCGAAATCTACTACTGAAGAAGCACCAAGCACTTCAATCGTTACAACACGTAAATCCATTGAAAATTTACAGAAAATCGACTTAATAGGGATTGTTTCTCACCAAATTACTGGCGCAAAGCTTCCGTCAAATCGTCAGGTCTTGCAAGTCCTATTCTACAATATGCGTTTTGTAAATCTTTCAGCAAAGCAAAGTGCAAAATTGGCAATCGATGCAGTTCAAATATTTTGGCATCAAGCACGTATACCGATTCGAGAAGGGCATAAGTGTATTGAAAAATTACTAAAATTATATGAAAAGTGGAAAAATTTTCAAAAAAACAATCTCTGGGAAAAGATCAAATGCCCAAAAACAAGCCGTTGAAACATTTGTTGAACATCTGGATGAGTTATTTGATATTGCCGCCGCAGATGCACTAGTCCAAATTGTTATTATGGAAGATAGGCAGTTTCTAGAAATGCAAAGACAAAAAGGACGCCCTGGTTGCATGGCTGGCGTGGATATGGCTTTATGGGACCGAGAATGAAAAGCACAGGAATGAAAAGATAAAAAAGCTGCGCGAAAAAGGAAGTACGAAGAAGAAAAATCGAGTCAAGCAGGTATGTTTTGTATATTAATACATTTTAGATTTGACCGTCCGGTTTTCTATAGACGTTTCTCAACTTATGGAGTGGTCTGATGAAGATAGTGTTGTCAACTTACCGGTTAACGACACATCTATTGACAAGGAAAACCTAAGCTCAAACTCTGTGTTAGGCAAAAACGGGGTCGCAAAAGTTTTATTACAGCTCGGTTAGTAGCAGCGCTAGACAATGCCAAAGTGTCTGATGGAATGACAGTTCACATCCTTATAGCAGCAGCAGAGGCATTAGGACATCATGTAGAGGACCTTGTCATTAATCGTTCAACTATTCATCGTTTACGCCAAGAAAATCGTATAAAAGAATCTAATGAAATTACGACTGGATTTAAAGACAATTAAGTTGATTTTTAAAAATGTTTCAAAAAAAGGATTTTTAGCAGAATCTCATTACTATTTATAGTTAAGTAAAATTGGTTCACTGGTAGCTCATTTCGACGGAAAGTTTATGAAAGATTTGATTGGATCCACAAAAGTTGAGCGGATTGCAATTTTGGTTAGCTACAACGGCACATCAAAGTTTCTTGGTGCACCGAAAGTGGAATCTTCAACTGGCAAAAATATTGCAGACGCAGTTTATAAAGTTCTAGTTAAATGGAATATTGTTGATCAAGTAAGCGGCTTCTCATACGATACAACGTCTACAAATACTGGTATCAACACAGGCGCTGCTGTTCTCTTGGAAAAAAAATTGGACGTAGTGTAATTAACCTACCTTGCCGCCACCATGTGTATGAGATTATATTGCGCAGCGTTTTCGAAACCAAATTATATTCAGCCTCTGCTCCAGAAGTTTCAATATTTGAAAGATTTGCAAAATCATGGCCAGGTTTTAAGAAAGAATTATTCAGAAGTGGCAATGAAGATACAACTGTTTGTCTACAAATAAGTCCATCTGAACGTGAAAATTGTGTAAAGATTTGTTTTGATCAACTGACTAAATCTCAAAATCGAGAAGACTATACAGAACTGTTACAGTTGGTCTTAATCTTTCTTGGCGCAGAACGGTATAATTTTCGAACGCCAGGTCCAACTAGTCATGCACGCTGGATGTCACAAGCAATATATTCTTTAAAAATATTTCTATTCCGTGACCAATTCTCACTTACGAAAAATGAATCAAATGGATTACGTGATATATGTATTTTTCTAGTAAAACTTTATATTAAAGCCTGGTTCAGATGTACGAATGCCATAGACGCAGCGCTTCAAGATTTGACCTTCATTCAAGGTGCTATAAAGTATTCTGAAACCAGCCCAGAAATCTCAGCAGTAATACTTAAAAAATTTAGCCACCATTTATGGTATATTTCTGAGGAAACAATAGCTCTAGCCTTTTTCGATTCAAATATATCTTTTGAAGAAAAACGTAACATGGTTGAAAAACTTAAATTAAAAGAACCAACGGTAAAATTAAAAAATGGGCGATCCTATTTCAATTTAAAAGACTTCGAAAGATACTCCATAAGTGATTTTGTATCAGAGAAAACAAAGTGTTTCTTCAGTCGATTTAATTTATCCCTGGAATTTCTAGAGTTTGATCCTTCAACTTGGGAAACGTCGTTTGAATTTGAGGAAGGCTGGACATTCTGTAAGGATTTATTTGTTGTAAATGATACAGCAGAGAGAGGAGTTAAATTCATTCAAGATTTTAATAGAATATTAACAAATGATGAAGAGGAAAAACAACTGCTGCTCCAGGTTGTTGAGGCATATAGACACAAATATCCATCGTATAAAAAATCGGATCTAATAATACATCCATAATATCAAGGCGTATATATCCAGAAAACTATTCCCTACTTCATTTTGATTTTTTTATGTTTACCAAAATTATAAAAACATTTTTCCAAAAAAAATTTTCAAAATTGCCCATGTTGTTTTATTTATTCGCATAGAGGCATATTGAAGTCGTTTCCGGGTTCACTAAAAGTTATCGGATTCGTTCAATATTTAAGTTATATCATTTTTTAATATAAAGGAACAAAAATCTGCCCGGCGAAATGAATTCAGAACACTTTGAAATTTCGCCATACAAATAAGAACACCTCTAATGTCGACTGGTATTCTGCCAATTTCAGCCTCAATGTGGTTAATTAGGTCCAAGATGTTGGGACGGTTGATATACACATTCGACTTCAGGTAACGCATGGGGCTAAGTCTGGTGAGCGTGTCGGCCAGTTCACATCACCCCTTAAAGAAATAAGCCGTCCAAGAAACATTTGCCTCAAACAATTTATGGTAACCCTCGCAGAGGTCTATGGTGAGTTCTCTGGGGTTTGTTTCACTCCAACACCGCATATTTGGAGGAACAGCGAATCGTAAAAGAAAAACACGCTGCACTGCAATGATCGAGTACGCATTTGAAAAACACGCTTCAACACAAAATGGCCTCTCCTCACGTGTCCAATGAATAGTGGCAACTGAAAGGCAGACGAATACAAATCTCTCGTCAGCCACTATAAGCCACGCACACCCTCCACTCTCTTCGTCCAACAGTGCCGCTACAGCCTGCAGTGCAAAGAAGCAAATTCCGCGCTCCACCCTATTGTTCGTTCATTTACGTGGCAGTATAGTTTAGAAGCATTAACCGTCTAACCCAAGAAACTTAAACGGTCCTTTAATTTTTTTTGTTTTTATATATATTTGGTATAACTGTGTTATTGGATGTGAATACCGTGATATGGTTGAAGCAACATCGAATGTATCTCGAACCATATAACCATTGATACAGTGGAATGTTTTATATAAGTCGGATACATTTGGTTGGGTATGTACAAAGGATAATACCAATTTTGACTGCGACAGGTGATATATCTTTTCTAATGATGACATTTAAGAATGGTTTTAAAAATCCACGTGCCAAAGGCGACGGAAACATAAATCTGACATGAAATCACGCCTTGGATAAATGGTGACATGACAAAGTTGATCGATTTGAAGGAATCTTTATTGAAGGCGGTTATAGGCGATTAGTAAAGTGGTCAGGAGGCATGTAGGGACTCTATGAACACTTTTTGTGGATAACTTTGATTCTATTCGACATGAACCAACTTAAGGTGGACGTTTATTACCGAACATCTTGGAAGGAATACAAATAGATCGGTCAATATAAAAGATGATGTTGCAAGTAATTTGAATACTTATTTTTTGAAATCAGGATACAATCTGAATTCGAACATTGTCAATTCTCCTACTGTCCATTGTAATTCCTTAAGGACCCTGAACAATCATGACAGTAGGCTTTACTTGATTTCCGTAACACAGGCTGAAATTCAAGTCGTTATTTCGAAAATAACGACAAAGAAGAGTTCAGGCCACGTTAATATTTCTCCTCGTACAGTTGTGGAATAGGCTAATGCTATAACGCCATTTTTGGTAGAAATATTTAATAATAATTTAACTTAGTATTTATGCTAACATTTAAAGATCCATAAAGCTTTACCGACTCCGATGGAACCACATTCTTCCACGGTGGAGAAATACCCTATTGCGCTTTTGCTAGAAAATTAAAATTGTTGAAAATTATTACATAATCAGATTTCCACATTTCTTGAAAGTCATAACTTGTTGAGAAACCATCAGTATGGATTTAGGAAAGGCTGTGGTACGGAGGAAGCTGTGTACAAATAGTTAATAGCACTTGTAACAGTCAATGGAGAGCGAGGCATTAAAGGTATTAGCAAATCTTCCCATTACTTATTCCACAAGTCTATTGTACAGAAACGCTTTTCCTTCTGTAGTGCCCCTTTATGGTATATAAAAGATGAAACTCGTAATGTATGTTTTCGGATGTATACATTACAGCGGGCATCATACAATACAATTTTCTACACACCAACGAACATTTAATACCAGGAATAACACTAATTTGAGAGAAACCAGATGTCGATTTGAAATTACGAAACAAAGAATTGAGTATAGAATTGGCAGTTTTAAAAAAATCCGAACTTGCCTCAACAACGTTTATAAGGCGCTGAGGCTAGACAAAATTTGCTGATGTTCTTACTATTTCATTTAGAATTTCATTTAATTTTTGAAATATGTATATTATCACAAGTGAGTGAAATGAAATCGAAAAAATATCAGATAATACTCTCTTTCTTATCACCTTCACAAAAGAAGCGTTTTCCGTTCCAAACATCTCGGAAAATTATTTAAGGACCCTAAGACAAACATAATTAAAAACAATAGAAATTTAACAACAAAACTAATCAAATGTATCCTTGCAAACATGGTACCAAATAACGTGTTCGTGTCTCTAGGCCAACTGTAACGTACGTGTCTATATATAAAATTAGGGATAGGAATTACGGATAGGCCAATATGGCCACAGGAGTATTAAAAAATGATATTTCGTCACGAATCGGAATATAGCACAATTCTACCCTACATGAACATAGGGAAATTTCCTCAAACATTTAAATACACACTTACTTCAAGATTCGTCTAAATATCCGGTCTACATCTAGGGAGCCTTGGTTTTTTAAAATCGGTCCCTTCTTATTTTCATGGTCCGCCAATGGTCCATGAAAATAAGGTCAATCATTCCTGAATTTACTTATTTAATGTAAGCTTATCTTTTTGAAAGTCGAATATGCAATACTAACTGGAGAAACTCGGCCTTAATTAGGGTATTGCTAATTGAAGGTGTCGAATATTTATGGAAATTTCCATTTGTAATACTTTGAGGTGAGAGTTTTCATTATGTATATTTTTGGGCATTGCAATAGCGTCCAATAGCGTGTGTGTCCATTAAAATCTGACATGCGTACACGCAGAGAAAAAATATGGTTAGTATATGGTCACGCCACAATAATATATTCTCCGCAATAAAAGTATGTTCGTCGCAAACAAAGTATTGTTTTCTGAATTTAATTTTGGCAACAGTATGATTGTCGCAATATTAATATTGTTGAAATGTCACAGTGGTATTATTGCCAAATTTAGAAAGGAAAATATGATAGTAGCAACCATATAGACATAGTTGGTGCAACAAAAGTATTGTTGTTTGAAATTTACGTTAACAATAATATCATTACGGCAATCATACCGTACGGTTGCGACTATGAACATAACAAAACAGGATTTATAGAGCACATGTGTTTGCGTATGCTATTTTTGGTATACCAAAAAAACACATGCACACGATACAGTGCATGGTTGTTGTCCATTTTTAAAACCACAATAATCGGAAGGTAGTTCGAGGGATTTCTATTGTGTTTACATTGTTCGGTGAAATACTCTACTGCCGACTGGTTCTCGTTTATTTAAAATCTGACTGCACTTAAGTATACAAATACTAGCTGACCCGGCCAACGTTGTTTTGCCTTCAAATTTTATTTTCACTGAAAGTCTGGTTCAGTTGCAAAGTCGTGGTGGATTCATATTTTGAAGAAGAAATGCAGTTGCACCGTGCAAATGACAGTTGCACGGGATACAAATTTGATTCAAATAACTTTTACTGGAGCCGAAATAATAGAATAAGGTATTCTGATCATTTTATTGAAATCTAAAAAAAGAATAGAACAATAAATGTATTCAATTTAAGGCTGCACGATACACTTCATTTTTTGATTTCTGCATAAATAAATAGTGAGGACGGTTTCCCAACTCGAAAACATGCCCTGTGAAAAGCATGACATTTCCAGATTTATGCCGCACACTTCCAGCGGCATAAATCTTGAAATGACTTGTTATGGTCACCGCAAATGCAAGTTTCAGTGGGAACTGAATTCGTTTGAACTGAAATGGCAAATCAGTTGAAGTCAAGGGAATTCGCGGAATTAGACATTCTTCTCCTTTGAACGGCCCTTTCACTATCACATTGTTCATTAGCTTTATCACAATCAGGCGAGTTTCATTACACAGTTTTGGTGCAGATTTCGTAGCATAATGATGACAGATCCAACTTTAAGAAACAAATGATGAAGCCGCCAGGCAAATCTAAAGAGTTTACGAATTCCACTGAATATTTGACAACATCGTCTTCGTTTTCAATGTGATCGATCGATTTGTATGAAAGCTATTCTCCCGGAATTTGATTTCAAATCGTCCAATTTAAGTCATTGAAATCAGTATTTTTCGCTAATAAAATGAAGCGTGCGCTCAACCAATGGTAGTTACGATGTTCGGATAAACATTAGTGATGAGTTCATCTTTGGTTGAAATAAATTGGCAAATGGTAGGTGCAATCGATATTAAACCACTGGAAGTATTTACTGGAATTTCTCCATTTACGATTCTCAGCAGTTCTTTTAAGAAAACTTCTGCGGTTCTCAATGGAATAGTTTTCACGTATCGCCACAAATAGGATGACTTCAGGCATGCATTTAATTCATCTGATTTCGGAATCACGGGAAGTGTTTGTCGGAAGTCGCCTGCCAACAGTATCCTCACGCCACCAAAGCGATTATTATTGTTGCGCAAATCTTTCAATATTCGATCGAGTGCTTCTAATGATCGTTTGTTCGCCGTCGTGCACTCATCCCATATTATCAATTTACAATTTTTCAACCCTTTTGCAATGGCTGATTGCTTTAAAAAGTTGCCAACAGGGTTTTCGTTGATGTGCTGGTTTAGATGAAGCTTTAGTGCTGCATGTGCGGTTTTTCCACCTTCCAACAGTGTTGCCAATTCCGGTAGATGCTAAAGCAATACCACTTTGAGCACGTATTGCTGCTAACATCAATGATAGCAGGAACGTTTTCACTGTTCCGCCGGGCGCATCAAGGAAAAATAGTCCAGCATTTCCATCATCGACAGCCTTTATCAGTGTATCATACGCACTCATTTGTTGTTTATTCAACAGTGGAATATTTGTTTGTATTTGTTGTTGCAAAGTTATTGTGTCGTAGGAACGCTCGCGTTCCAATTCACGATTTAATCTATAGGGTGATCTTCAACAGACCATCGTAACCTAAAATTTTGTACCGATTGTCAGCCTTCTAGCTCAAAAAACAGTTTTGTTACGCCTCCTCCGCCCACACTCCAAAATTTCGATTATGAACAAACCCACAGAAGGAAGTATCCAGTTTTCCCCAGTCGTTTTCAAGTTTTAAGCGGTGTCGCAAAGCACATTTCATTTTTATATACTTAATGAAAAAAGAAAATTGAAAAAAATCGAAAATAAACCTGTCGAAACACGCTGGGTGGTAAAAATCAGACATTTTCAAATTTTGATATTTTGAAGTTCTTTTTTTATTTTTTTTTTTTATTTTTTTTTTAAAACCCGTGCTGAGAAAAAACCTTTCCAACAAAGTACAAATCATCAAAATCGGTTTGGCCAATCTCGAGTTATGGGATTACATCGCTTCGGACACTTTCTTTTATATATATAGATTGGGTTCTACGGATGGTGAAGTAGCATTCACCCCTGCTGGCAACTCAAAGTATTTTCGACTGCCGTTTCTTGAATAAAATGTTCAATAAAAACATGGCCTCAAATCTGGCTATGAACTAATTGTATGGCAATTTTAAATAACTTGCTTGATAAAAATCTCTATTTTTGAATAACAACATTACCGAATAAAATATCCTAATAAAATATTTTTTAGATCACAGTATGGTTGAGGGAATAATACTATGGTTGTAGGGATAATAGCATGGTTGCGTGTGAATCATACTATGGTTGTAAGTATCATACTATGGTTGTATGAGAAAAATAATATGGTTGTGAGGATCATAATATAGTTTTGGGGATTGTAGTATGCTTGAGTGCGACTCATAATATGGTTGTGGGGATTATAGTATGGTTGTGTGTGAATAATACTATTGTTGTGTGGATCATAATATTGCTGTGCGACAACCATATACCCAACAATAGTATGATCCTCTTCGAAAATTGTCACCCTAACCCTACTTTGTTTCTGCGTATAGCATTACGTCCAGGCCAATAACGTCTAGCTCTAGAATGCCTTTGTTCCCTTCCCCACCATCCGATTGAGTAACCTGTTTATACCTCTAAGAAATATTGAGAAATGCTAGCATGAGTGAATCACGATAAACTGGAACTCCGGCATTGGAACATTATTCCGGTGCCTTTTCCACCCACCCATCTCTAGTAGTTTGTCACTTTCCGAACTGTATCAAGTCGTCTGTTACTCGCTCCTAAACGGGGTTTTCGCATAAATTCCACTTTTAAATATTTCAACAATTCCCTTTCTGCTAAATTACTGTCTGCCATCTTCTGCTACTTCATTCGCACTGCCGTCACCTCGGTCGCCGCTTCAATAACAACATCTATCTACATGTACGAGTATATTAGGAGCAAAGTCTGGCTATGAGACCGCGTCTGCGAGTATGTGTAGCTGTGTATAGGTGTGTGTCTTTGGTCTCAATGGAGACCCCCCCCCCCACCCCGCCAACTCCGTATAGTTGTATTCCCTGCTTCTATCACGAAACAAATTTCTCATGTACATTTTTATAAAATATTTTTTTGCTGATCCCATTTTGCTGTTGTCGTCGTTGTGGCAGACATTTGGTTGTTTGTGAAACGGTTTCTCCTTTCGTTTCTGTCATTGTGTACTGCATCTGTATTGTGTGTGTGACTGTGTGTGTGGGTTTGTAACTTTTGTAAAGAGTTTTCTTTTCCAGCTCATGCAAAGGAAAGCATTTCCATTTAACTCCTTGACGCAGAAGGGATGGCGGCAATGGTTCTAAGACGGACTGAAGGAGAATCCTAAGACAACCCACCCAAGTTTAAAAAGTTTCTTACATTTTCATTTCATTGAAATTATGCTTCATTTCCTTCTTTTTTTCAGTCGCAGAAAAAATGGGAGTGAAATACTTTTGAAGTTTCTCTTCATTTTCTTTTCCAGTTTTCTAGATGTTTTAGTTGAACTAAAGGGCTCTTTGATGGTAAAATATCAGAGATTTGTTCTTCCAGGAACGTGGAGTTGCCGAGGGTTGTGCTATGGCGCTGGGACGTATGAGAGCTGGTCCAAGGACTACGCTGCGTGTGCATAACGTTTTATTTATTTATACCCTACATCTTGTCAATTTGACAATCGATTAGTCGTAATCATAGAATCAATCCTTTTGAAGTCAACCACAAAACATTTTGAACGTTTCAAATTTGTGCATCTTAGAAAATATAAAACTAGCAAATAATATTGATCAAATTGAGTTACAGCAGATTTGAATTTATACTATTATTTTCTGTACCCTAGGATCGTTGGTCCTGTTTCCATCGAAACATACCTATCCAAATTTAATCGAGATAATTATTAATACACATGGGTGCTTAGCGGTTTTACAATAGTGTGGACCAACGCAGGACATTTTCATCAGAGTCGCTTATTGTTAACACAAACGGTTATTGTCAAACAAAGTCAAATGTCATCAAGAAAAGATAAAAAAGTTACATTTTCATCAATTGTAATAACGTCCGTAAAAAAGTATTTCCGACAAAATTCTTTAAGATTGGAAGACAAATGCGACCTGTTGCTTGACTCTAGGCAGACAGCCGACAGACGGTTCGACTGCCAACGAACAACAAACTAAGGACGAATTGGATCCATTTGGGGAAAACGTGCCTTATTGTAGCATAAAAAGGAATTAGTTCATCCATAAACACAGTTTTCGTAACTGCAATAAGGGATTTATGGATGCTTCCTTATGTACCTGTGGTGCGACGGTGAGTGTAAAAAATATACTGAAGCAAAAAACGCTGCTCACAGCGCAAAGCCACTGGGCATAACAACAGCCGGTCCCACGACAGCCGGTTCTATGGACCGGATTGACCCGAAGCAGCAAATCTTCGGCCAAGGGCTGTCACCCCGGCACACAGTTGCCGCTACAACAACAACAACAAGAGCTGCACCGACGAGATGGCAAATGAAAAGTGAAGAAGCGTATATACATAAAATGTACAGAAGTATAGGGTGATCCATCTAGAGGTATTTTTTCACAACAAAAAATATAAAAATTCGTATCAAGTGTGGAATCTTTATTGGTAATTTGAAAGGACATTTTATGGCATTTATTTTTTGAAAAAAATTTCCTTCAAATGTCGGCAACTGTATTACGGCAATGAGCGTTCGGTGAGAAACGGGGAGATCCGCTGTTTTTGACCAAAATTTTGTTCAGTGATGAGGCCCATTTCTGGCTCAACGGCAAAATCAATAAACAAAATTGTCGCATTTGGGCTGAAGAGCAACAAGGACAGGTTCAAGAGGTGCCATTAAAGCCAGAGAAAACGACGGTTTAGTGCGGTTTATTCATTTCGGACTTTTTACTACCTGAAATTGAAGCTCGTAATCTTGACGACACTTGGTTTCAACAGGACGGTGCCACTTGTCATACAGCTGCTCAAACAACAGCTACGATTCATGTTTTGGAAGCCAACATTACGCGTGTCATTAAAGCCATACCGGTCGAAATGCTCGAACGAGCCATCCAAAATTGGACCCTCATTGGACCCAATCGGACACTTGATTTGAATTTTTATATTTTTTTTGTTCTGAAACAATACCTCTAGATGGATCACCCTATAGAAATGATGCTGAAGCGAAAAGACAAAAAGACTCACTAAACAAAAGTTCACAAATCTTATACTCCGTTGACAAAGAATCTGTCGAATACCGATTATAAAAATAGTTAACATGTCAAAAATGCGTCTAAGTATGTCATGAAGCCGAAAATTTAATTTATTCTGAAAATGTAGCAGCAAATGATACAATGTCTATTACAAGAAATATCTTACAATTTTACCAAACTCTTTGTAACCAAATACTTTTTAGAATTAATAAAAATGACAAAAACTAAACAATTTAAGGTTCCTTGCCCTTTTTTATATCAAACATATTAAAGACATTAATTATTCGGATATTGTGACTCCATTTAGTTATAAAATAAGCAAACCAGAAGCTTTAAAAAATAAATTATTAGAAAGCAAATGAGAAATCAAATCGGCATTTATTTGCAGTTGCTAATGTAGAAGTTTTCTGACATACAGTTGGATATTTAAGCAATAATGTAAATGACTATTTTTACCTGTATTTATATTAATATGCCCTGTATGTCTACATGTTGCCTCAGAGCATTTATTGCACTGAACGCAATTATTCGAATTTAACATTGATGGAAAAGCAAGTTTATTAACAGGTTAATAGTTGAATCTTGTCACTCTATTCTCTCAGCTCCCAATTTAGTTGGCGCAGAACTGGAAAGGTGTATTTCAAATGCAGATCTCATTCAAAATTACAGAAAAGAAGTTACAAAAAAGTAACTAAAAATACAAACAAGTGATCTTCCTTTTTTTATTTTAGTTTATACAAATGAGTTGTTATTGGTTCATTTTTGTTGTTTTTATTGTTGTCTCTTGGAAAAAAACACTGTTAATAGCTTGCCACTTTTCAACCAAAATGTGCCACTTTTTTGAATAAATCCCCTTTTTGGGATACTTTTTGAATATTTTTAACGGTAACACTGATCTCAGTCAGAACTTTAGAATTACTCTATAATTTGTCCATATTAATCATGCGGGAGTGAGAGCTTAGTTGAAAAAATCGTTGGTTGAAAAAAGCATGTCTGATAACACTGTGACGAGGGTTCTGCCGGAAAAAGTCATATCGGTCAAAAAAAAGGTAAATAGTCCCGCCCGATAGGTCTAAGAATCGAGACATTTCGATTTGAACTTTGTAAATATCGGGATATACTTATATTGCATTGTTTTTATTGCGGGATATACTTATATTGCATTGTTTTTATTGCGGTACATTATTACACTAAGAAACTCCTTTGTCGAGTTTCTGCGTGAGCGTATAAAGATATGGTCGAAGCTCTGTTGGAAAGACCAAATCCATGACTTCACGCGCACAAGATAAAAGAGTTCTGAATTTGACCTAAACGCGACTAAAGATACAAAACGTTCTGAATAGCAACATACTGATTGAAATACAGATAAACTCATGTTTACCAGTGCGTTCAAGTCATCTAAATGGCTCTTACTCAAGATATTTAAAAACTAGCAGATCAATTAGGACCGTCTTCATGTTGTACTCGTAGTACCGAAAAATATCAAATCCGTAAGGAAAATGGAATTTATTTTTTGGAAAAGAAGGTAAGTAAGTCAATAATGTATGATCAGTTTATTAAATGAATCTACTTGGTTTCGGAGCCGCTCTTTGAATGTTGTATGAATGTTCAAAATTTTGAATCGATTCGAACGATGAAATACTGCAGAAGGATTTGCTGTATTTCTCCTACACACGAAGCAGATGCGGTGCTTCGGTCTCCGATTTAAATGTATGCGTGTTCACATACACACACCTATTCCGAAACGCAGTCGTTGACAAACGAACACATTCGTGAATTGCCAGCAACTTAAAATTTGTGAGTAGTCACGAAACCGGCGTCAGTGGCCAAAAGGAACAGGCCAACAGGAACAGACAGCAATGCTGATTGAAATGAGCATGAGCTATAATGCACACAGGGATACGTATGTTATAGAAATACCTACATACATACTTGCTTAATCACAAGGATTCACACACACATACTCACTGACACAGTTCCTAGGAAAGTGGGAAGAGACACGAAACGTAGATACACAGCGAAAGGGAAATTGAGTGAGGCCTTCTCATGAAACACTTTTCAAGAGCTGTTTTTCGCAGTTGTGTAAGTCCAAATGGACAGACGGTGTCCAAATGGACAAATTTGAAAGATCCACCATAATTCTGGTTTCACGTGAAGTGGAGGGTCTTTGTGTTTTCAATCATAAACCATGCCTTATTTTTAACATTAGGACCTCGCACAAGACTCAAAACAGAATTTATTTGTAATGGTAAGAATCAATTCGCTCTTATTCATGGGAGTAAAAATGGCCTTATCTAAAAGTTTATTGACTAATCTTCAGGTGGATAATAAGAAATTGCTTAGCATTTTTTATAGAAGACCTTTTGGCATGTCTTCTAAATGTTCTGCCAATATGAGAAAATGTATATGTGACAGAGCATAGAGAAAGGGACCTAAGGGTAAAAAATCAATTTTCATTTTTATTCTTTTTTTGATGTGGACAACATCTGAGCATCGAATAAGACCGATCCCATGCCCCAAAAGTGTTCCCTCCCAGTGATATGCGCGTTTTATGAAAGTGAAGTCGACGATTCTAAGCCCAAATAGAAAGGGACCCAATCTTTAAAATGGCTCTTCTGAATAAAACTTTTCATCAACTTTTCACTTTTTTTTGATGTGGACAATATCTGAGCATCGAATGAGACCGATCCCATGCCCCAAAAGTGCTCCCTCACAGAGATATGCGCGTTTTACGAAAGTGAAGTCGACGATTATAAGCGCAAATAGAAAGGGACCTAACTTTTTAAATGGCTCTCCTGAACAAAACTGGTTTTTAGCCTTAGGCCCCTATCTATTTTGCGCGTCACATATGGCAATCCTTCAAGTCCTTGCGTAGACCATGCAGTTTTCGCTGGGTCAACACGTAGATAAAGTATATATTACATGTCTGTAAAAATGTTCATTGGTATTAGCCCACGGACGAGCTACTTTAAATATGTGTTTGTGGTGGTAGTTTGAATATTTACACTTAATATGAAAACATTAAAATGAAAATACGAGCACAAAAAAGAAAAGTGTGCTGAGTGTGTTCTGAAGAGTTCGCTCCTTTTCAGTATCCAGGGCTGGAAGCTTGGCCTTAAAAATGGTAAACACCAGACGAATTGCCTGATAAACTAGTATTACAAAAATTGGTAACGAACAAATAAATCTGAACAAAAAATGCCGTGAATGTCTTTTCTCGCTTCAATTGATCTTGTTCTTTAAGCAATGTACGTTTTTTTCATAAGCATAACCGCTAGGCTGATAAGAGAGATGAAGTTATAAACAGTCTCGCTACGACTCTGGTGAACCTTGTCTGTACGAGTACAGTCTGATTTTTTCAAGCCTCTCGTTTTAAGTAAACCGGTTTTCTATAACCCCTGTGATCAGCTGTAAAAAAAGTACTGTCAATTTTTCAAATTTCTGGTTTCATTGGAAAAATTAACCTTTGTTATTAAATAATGGGTTCAAAATAATGACATGGACGACATTTGGGTTCAACAAGACGGGGCCGGATGTCACATAGCCTACGCTACCATCGATAATATACGCACTGTTTTGAAAATCGCATAATCAGTCGAAATTGTGATGTCAATTGGTCGCCTCGGAGCTTGCGATTTGAGCCCTTTAGATTATTTCTGTGGGGAACCGTAAAAGATAAATGTTACGGAAAGCATTCAGAGACAATTGAAGCGTTGAAATATTGAGCCGAAGTTGCTATTGAAGAGATTCGACCCGAAACAATCTAAAGTGAGCTGAAAAATTGGGTTGATCGGATGAGGTACTGCCGAGCCAGTTGTCGTAGCCATGAATGATATTGTGTTCCATTATTAAATGACTAAGCTTTATATTTCGAATAAAACCAGAAATTTAAAAAGAAATTATCAGTACTTTTTTTACAGCTAATTCAATTTAAAGATGTTAAATTGTTCACCCTGTATTTTATATGCTCAGTAAGCGTTTTGCCCAAGTAAATGGATACCATCCATAGAAGAAAAAAATCGCATGTTTTCACTCGAACACTTCTAAATTGCATCAAATCCAGTTATTTGAACACAGACTTGTCATAAATCTTAAGTCTTTCACCCGCAATTTCCCGGGATGTACAAGTATTTCCTGAGAAAGCTGGTCATATTGCCACCCTGTCTACTTTATGTAAAAAAACTGTAAATGTTTTTTACTGTATTATTAGTGCGGAAGCATAAGGGTTTCTGGTGTGGCAGTTCTAATAGTGTCACTTATCGTTTAGATCATTTAGAACGTTTTTACTGCTAACCGACAGAAAAGTTGAAATGCGCAAGAGCCCAGTGAGAAAGCGGACTGACACTGGTATGCAGCGATATGACATCAAAGTAGAGAAATAAGGCAAAACACTTTTACCAAAAGTGATTTCCCGGCAAAGTACACGCAAAGAAAAAATATGGTTACTATGTGGTCACGGCAACAATAATATGTTCTCTACCATAATAGTTTGTTTGTCGCAACCATGCTACATTGCTGCCTCAAAAATATATGTTCAATACAAACATATTTGTAACATTTTTATCTCCGTATTTGCGCGGTCTAATACAACACATCAAATAATATAGGATGATGATAACAATTTGCGGTCTTAGGTCGGGTGGACCACAGAACGGAGGTATATTTGTATGGGGGCTAAATCAAGATTTGGTCCATTTTCAGCAACTTTTAGAATGTGTGCACATACCAAATTTGTCGCGAATAGGTACGAGGATCCCAAATCGGCGTATTCATTTGTGTGAAGGCTATACCAAAACTATAACCAAATACTCCCAATTTTAACAGCCACCGTCACCAGCCGAAAACAAAATAAGGTCCAATGTTTGATCTAGATCGGTTCATATTTGCGCCCTGCACTTTAACTACAAGAACAGATGGACAGCCCGACAGACGGACGACAGAAAATAGTTCTGGTTCGATCGGAATTTCTTTAAGATCTATCACGCATTTGTCTAGGTATTACAAACTAGCACAAACTCATTATACCGCTGTACCAAGGTAGGGTATAAAAACGTAACGTCAGTCAACGTCCGCGATGTAATTTTGACTGACACTGTATCGTTGCTCATCATTGCTTTGCCTTTGCATATGATAGCCCAAGTCCGAGGACAAGGCGACTTGCTGAAATATTATTTTCCATGTTGACTGATTGTCCAACTTTTTTTAAGTCCGAGGCATTAACTTTTGTTTATACACGCACGTCTGCTGTCAATATCCGAGCTTTTGTTTATGAACTATTTTTGTTTTGCCCCGATTTTTTGCATGATTTTAGAGTCAGAACATGATGGTGTGTTAAAGATCAGGTGGGGCCAATGCGACGTTTTTGCACGAACGAATTATCTTGGCCTCCTTTTTGTATAAAGCCATGTCTATTAGAGCGCCATAAAACAAAAAGTGTTTTTTTCCGCTCCCCGTTTTTTTTCTAGTATATTGGGCATCAAAAATAATATCCGTGCAAACATTTTTTCAATCGGATGGAAACCGGCCAGTCCGTCACGACTTTTAGCCTTAAAAATGGAGTAAAACTAGTTGCAAGCTTTGGTGAGCTATAACTCGTAAGCCGGATGACTTTCGAAAAATACACCTTAAGCATTTGTATTTTTCCCTCCCGCAAACATTTTTCTCTTACACAATTTTTGACCTAGCTATGACCCTTCATGGTGTTCTCAGAGGTCAAACTTCAAATTTGAGTCAAAATTTTTTTTAAATGCAAATTAGTAATTTTATTTATAAACTTGATGGACTGGCCGGTTTCCATGAAAACATTTTTGCATGGATATTATTTTTGATGATCTATGTATTTCATGGGCGCTCTAATGTACTACTTATATATACAATTGAGACTGACACACACAGGATTTCAATGGAAAATCTTTTAAAATTTGAATGATAATTGATAGCCAAAATCCAATAGATTTAGTTCTGAAGTGCGTATGCAGTAAAAAAGGATTTTTATGTCATACATTCATCTAAGCAACAAATTTCCTATACTCATATATAGCACGTAAGAAATTACTTTCTTATAAACAATAATTGCTTTTTAGACTAAAATTTTAAAAATGTAAGGACAAACGATGCCGCAATAATTAAGGTTGAGACTTTGTGCCTCTCTTAAGTTTTGCATCCGTTCGATTGTTGACAGTAAAAGTGAGTCATTTTGACAATGTCATCGTCAATAAACCAAATCAAAAGTTTCGGCTACCTTAACATACAAATTCTGAGTAGCGGAACTTCAAAGTTATTAATTTATGTTTAAACTAAGTAAAAAACATATATGGTCGGAAAGGCCAATTTATCTTGATTTGACTACAAGATTGGTAGGAGTATTCTAAATCTGATTCGTTTTATTGACGCCTTAAGAGAAATCAAAGCCTGTTAAGAGTATTTATTGTATAACTAAAATTCTACAAGTATTTTCAGGAAGTGCCAGTGCACAAAATATTTAACGTTTGTGATGATTGAATACTAGGTGTACACGCATCCACAGTCATTCGGTTGGCATGACAACAAATCTGTTCTTTATATGTGAAAAAACAGCCGACCGAAGTTTTTTAGTCCAACAACATTTTTGTAGTTCGAACCGGATTTTAACTAATTTTTGGAAACTGTACAGAATTAATGAGAGGCAGGACCATATATCGAGACTGGAGTTGGAAAGAAGTTCGACGTTGGAACATTAACTGATGTCTACCGATATCAACAGGTGGGCCGAACATCTACAACATAGAAAATTTCACTAAATATTTGATTTTTCTTCGTCCATTTTTTTATCGTGAGAGCTGCACCTCTCGGAAAGCCTGCTCTCAATATTACTGGTCCGAGCCGGGATCGAAAAAAAACCCGGACCTTGGATCTGATCGTCACCGTCATCAACCATCCCACTTCATATATTTTCTAAACGCCGTAAGTATCTCGATCAAAAAAAAAACAGATAAGAATATATTTAAAGAAGCCACCTATCACAGCTTTAGGTGGCTTCTTTAAACGGTCCATCATCAACGCAGCAGCCGCTCCTGAATACCCGAAATAGGCCAAATTTCGCAGCAGAGGTGCGAGTTAAAATTCGTCGCTCCAACCCTGCTGGCCCTAAAAATTACTAGGTTGATCAACAAATATAAGCGAAACAAATAGCTATTTTACTTAAACCAATCCAACTTTTTTCACTAGGCACTTTTGAAGTGTTTTCAAAAGTTTGGCCAAAACATGTCAAAATGAGACGTTTTCCCATACAAATTCAAGTGATGAAAACGTCTCACTTTGACTTGTTTTTGTACGAAAGAGGAACGAAAACGTTTCGCACAGGCGATGCCACCTTAAATAAAGTGTGTCATCTCCAAAATAATCGACATTTTTAATTAAACGTCAAACATATTTGGTTAAATAGATATTTTATGAAGTAAAAGTAAAAATGAGCGTGCTAAAAGAAAGAAAAACTTAAAAAAACATACAAAAGAAAAAAAATTTGGGCCGAAAGTGAAGAACGTATGCTTATTGACGTATGGGGAGAATACGTAGACCAGTTACGGGGAGTAAGAAAGAATGGGCTGCTATAAGCAAACATAATGTGTGTCTGCGCAAATTTTGTATGCGACTTAAAATTTGTACTCGTTCTCTTTTACATTGTTCTATTGTATCATCGAGCACCCTCAATTCCTCTTAACCATCAAGTAATAAATTAAAAAAACACGCCTTTAGCTTTAATTTAGCCATTTGTTTAAGAAAAATATGTATTTCAGTATTTTCATAGTCACCACGTTGTTGTTTGTTTGTAAACAATAATGAACTGTCAAGCGAAAACCAAAACGAGAATGAAAACGACCACAAATTGTGTGAAAATTGGTTGAGACGTTTTGAAAAGTTTCGAGCGAAAACGAGAATAAATGGCCTAATGAAAATGCAGTATTATGTTCCGGAATTCGTCAATTGTGGACAGCTGTCAAATCGCTCTCTTACCCTGGAAGAATCCGCCACGATAAGGCGAAAAGGAGAGTATTGCGCCGTATCCGCGCTGTCCGAGCCTAAGAGGCACCACCACAATTTACCGTTGGCGAAGTTGCCCGTTTCATTCGCAGGTGAGGAATCTCAATGCTTATGTAAAAGCACCTGGATTCCCCGGAAGAAGAGTACGTGACCAAAGTGATGAATCTGTCGTTAGCCACTCATTTAGTTCCCGATGCCTGGGAAATGGACAGAGTGGTACCTATACTGACGCCAAGCAAAGCGTCAATCATAGGTAGCTGTGTCATCAGCATGGGTTTCGCAAGCAACACAGAACAGAAAATGCTTTACACGCCATCACCACACGTATAAGTCGCGGCCTTTACCAGAACTTTTGGTCCTCGTGGCTCTTAACCTTTTCAAGGCCTTCGATCATGCCAATCTGTTCGAGAACATCGCAGAAATGTTAGGTCGTAATAGAAAATCGAATCTCCGTACAGATAAACATGGAGTTCCGCAGGGTGGGGTTGATACCATCGGCACTGTTTAATCTGGCCTCAGTACCTAAACGTAACACGCTTCTTTACTACAGAGAATATGAAAGTATCAGCATCCAAATCATCACTCACACTGTTCACTGCATCGACCGCAGAGGAGCGGTTGTCACTTAGTTTGATAATCGCTGACGTCAACATGCCGATTACCAACTATCTCGAAATGCTTGGAGTCACATTGGACAGCCTTGTTCAATCTTCTGCACATGTTACAGCTATCTGCGATAAGCGTAAAAGTAGAAACAAAGTCCTCAAGTCACTAGCTTACAGTACTTGGCGAACCGACAAAGAAACCTTGTTGACCTCTTACAAAGCGATAGCTCTGTCTGTAGCGAACTACGCAGCGTCGTGTGGTCGGCAAATGTGAGTACGACGCAGTGGAAGAAAATTTAGACTTGCTAGAGTGCCGCCATGAGAACATCAACAGCGGGTCACCTTAGGTCTTCTGAGGACCATCTACATGAGGAGACAAAGGTCCTTACCGTAGCTGCTTGTGTGTCTTCGCAGCATTGTCTCAACCGCCATCTTATGGACAGGATGCCTCCGCCCATGCATATTAGGTACGATATTCATGATCTTGAGTGAGAGGTCCAGCGATACAAGAGAGAGCCTTTAGATCATCGGAACTACCAAGATCTAGTCTGAATGATATTCACACTGATGAAGTCACAGTAGCAGTGTCTAGCTAAAACGTGAATATAGTGCTAGGCAAACATCTCCCGGAGATTTCACCAGAGGAGAGAACTGTACCTCGGTAGACGTTCCGGATGCTGTCTCGCCTACCTTCAGGGACCACATGTTGTGCTGCACATCTTCAATGGTGAGATTGAGATGTGGGGTTGCAATGGTTGTTGTTACTGTAACAGTTTGTTTTGAAAAGGTCCATATTAACTTGGCTTTGACATTCCTACGACACGGTGATTTCGTCGTGTGAAGCGTGACCCATTCGAATGTACATACATCAGGACAAATCGCACTCCACTCACTGCTGAACTCCTGCTACCAAAAGCAGAGGCAATGAATACTATGTAGCCACCAAATGTGTGGGACTACTGTGCGAAGAGGCTGCTATGGGACGACTGAGGAACGAACATTTCAGCGCACGAATTTATTTCCACAAGAAACTGCGGGTACATGATGACGGCATGTAGTCAGCCACTGCCGTTATGTTGCAGGGAGTCCTGTGAAATCATCAAGAATCGAAAAACAAAGTGCACACTTTAAATCACAAACAGGGAAGGGAGACTTTCCACAACCTAAGTGCTATATCGGAAAACCGCTTCAGCATCTGGTCCAACGCAGTGGAAGTACATATTCCACTTTGTTCCTCCCATCCATGCTTTAAAACTCATAGTGTGTACGAGTATATAGTAAAGATATATACATTATACAAGTATACAGTTTACGACAACCAAAAAAAAATGCTCACCATTTGGAAGGAGAAAATAAACGAAAAGTTATAGTGTTGCATGTGCAAAGTTTGAAGTTGTTGCAAATGCAACAACGAACGAAGTTCCACAATAGAAGGATAAGGCAAACTAGTAGTTGTAAAAACGAATAGAAAACAAACATGACTCGTTAATTTCGTCAGAACCGAATTTAATGACCCTCCACCCTATATACCCTGCGCATTGACTTCATCATGGTTAGCGCAAGCCGATATGCCGTTGCAACGTGTTTTGGCCAAACACTTTCTCTTTATTTAGTGTTCCTAATTTTCGTGAGCAAATACTTTTCTGTTGATCGGATCAAATAGTGAATAATTATGACTACTGCTCGTATTGATAATTATGACTGTTTTTCTTGTTTAGGAAAGTTATTGTATAGGAATAATCGCAAACAACTTGCAGCTTCGGTTATAACGCATGCCTGTGCATATGCCCTCATTATAGTGGCCTCTCTACCGATTTGAAAGTAGCCCATAAGTACAAGTAATTAGTCATGAATCTGTGAGACATTTTCATTGTTTTCGGTGAAATCGGTTGAACATATATGTGAAAGGTATATCTTAGTCTAAACCGATTTTCTCAAATATTCTCAAGGACTTGTGATAAAGTTTGTGAAAATCAGACGACAGTTGCGATCTGTAGTTTGATTACAAGTTTAGATGGACAGACAGAAGGACAGGCAGGTGGGTCTAGCGCAAATTTTTTTGGTAGTTTCTGACATTTGCCAGGAAACTATCTTATAATAACCTGTTTCACAGAAAGCTGCAGTGTATAAAGTAAACAACAAGAGAGCAGAAATTGCAGAGAAACCGCAAATCGAATGTCCCTAGCGAAATATCTGCTACACGGTTATGCAGTTCGCCACACATTCATCATCTGCTTCGTCAACGGCAGGGCGCTTGTAGCTTGATAACGATCAAAATATCAATATGCATATATACATTACCTCAGGGTCTTAAAAGGTCACAAATGGCATGACTTGCTGAATACACTTGCCATCCTGTGGTGAAGCGCATACAGATTTACGGAAAAACTTCGCTGGATAAAGTTGGAACAAACGTTGGTACTTAAATTGAAAAAATGGCAACAAAAAGTTGCGGTAGCAGAAGCAGCATTTACATGGTTCCATTTAAAGGATTCAGCACTAAAGGAGCTCTTATTTTTGGTTGAATCACCATGGGAAAAGGATGGAGGTGTAGCGATTCTTTATGCTGTTTGTTTCGCTGCCGCAAATTGTATGGGCTCCCAATAAAACAGGAGGTAAATTCCTCTCTATTTATACAAATCTTAAACTTTCTCTTTACTCTCATGTATTTCGTTCGAGGGGTCTAGAGAGAGCTCACCATAACTTGTCACAGCTCATATTGCAGTCGGTCTACATGTCTTAAACAAGAAAAAAAGGCTCAATCCAAACCAAACTGGCGAAATGTATACATTTTTCAATTGGTACGCTATCGGTCTCTAGGTCAACATTAAACCAAAGTACATTTGTAGGGTCCTAACTTGTTCCTTTTTCCAGCACTTCGGTGTGTTGGACAGAGAAAAAGTCAAGTGACAAATTTAACTGGAGCCAGACGCCGAAGCATTATATATATTCCGCCGTTTCAAAGCCATACATTTTTTAGCTCGAAAATTTGAGGCTCTACCGAACATATAAGGTTAAGGGGTTAAGGAATTAATTGTAATACAACCAATTGTTTGACCTAACCATTATGTTATGGTATCGTCTTTATTTATGTATGTTTAAAGAACAATATTTTTTACAGAAATTGAGGTTGATATTAGAAATAGGTTGATATATAGAAATTATAAATATGTGACGCGCAAAATAGAAAGGGACCTAAGGTTAAAAACTAGTTTTGTTCAGGAGAGCCATTTTAAAGATTAGGTCCCTTTCGATTTGCGCTTAGAATCGTCACCTCACTTTCATAAAACGCGCATATCTCTGGGAGGGAACACTTTTGGGGCATGGGATCGTTCTCATTCGATGCTCAGATGTTGTCCACATCAAAAAAAGAAAATTGATTTTTTTTACCCTTAGTTCCCTTTCTCTATGCGCTGTTACATATAGAAATCAAAGATTTCTCAAAAACTGCTCAAACGATTTCCTCCAAATTGGTATTAAATAAAAGAGCAATTATTCTTTATTATCTCGGATGTGACGTGAGATTTTGTCGTTACAGGGTGTCCTGTGAGAAAGTTGTAGAATATCTTAATTTCAACTCAAAATTTCAATAAATTATAATTTGTTACCACTAACAAAAACAGTTAAGTGTGAATATTCATCTTTTTAATTTTTATTACTTCGAAATAGATGCAGAGCTTATTCTCATATGTAGTATCAGTTTTTCAATCAGTCAGTGTCACTGCCATCGGATATGGAAATTTTTTTATAATGGTAAGCTTGGGGTTTTCAGAAGGAAAACTAAACTGCGGCAACGCATTCGTTTTTTTTCTGGGCTGCTCTCATTTAATACCACACTCGATCCGTGAAATTAAGTGATCTCTAAAACACACCTGTCAACTTGTTCTTTGGCTTATCAACATGCAAAACTTTTCTATATGAGATTTTGAGAGACACAAATTCTAAGAAGCGTATCCACGCATGTATCGGGGGTTATGGCATATTGCAAGCTTCTAAGTTTTGGTTTGAATTTCAGATAGCAAATATTATCAAAATATTTTAAACTTCCCATCTACAGGGTGGAGCGCGGTAATTTTCTTATTTGGGAATGAAATAAAAAAATTATAACCCTTAGAATTATTTTATATTTTAATTATATTGAACAGTAAGGAAGTTTTTAAATTACATGGTTTTAAATAGTGTATCTGGCAAGCGTCGACCTTCGCTATCCACACACTGCTGCATACGTTTTCTAAAGTTTTCATGAACATTAACAAGCATGTTGACTGGTATTCTGCCAATTTCAGCCTCAAAATTGTTAAATAGGTCTACCAAGGCGTTGAGGCGGTTGATATACACCTTCGACTTCAGGTAACCCCAAAGGAAACCATCGCATGGGGCTTAGTTTTGGCAAGCGTGTCGGCCAGTTTACATCACCCCTCAAAGAGATAAGCCGCCCAGAAAACATTTGCCTCAAACAATTCATGGTAGCCGTCGCTGTGTGTGCAGTGGCACCTTCCTGTTGAAACCATATTTCCTCTTAATGTATTCTCTTAAGAGAAGGCTGAGAATAATCCAGTATCATAGTCAACTACCGTTTGAAGTTCACAGTTACGGCAAGACGGTTATCCTAAAAAAAGTGCGGGCGAATGATGCCTACTCGTGAGATGGCGCGCCACACAGTGACGCGGTCCGAATGCAGAACTCGGGTGAAGTTCTCTGGGGTTTGTTCTACTCCAGTACCGCATGTTTTGTTTGTTTACGAGTGCGCATTTGAAAAAAAAGCTTCAACACAAAATGACCTCTCCTCACGTGTCCAAAGCATAATGGCAACTGAAAGGCCCGTCTCCCGTCAGCCACTATAAGCCACACACACTCTCCACTCTCTTCGACCAACTGTGCCGCCACAATTTCGGTATTCGAATCCATAACTTGGGATTAGTTTCAAATTTGTAATTTTTGAATTTTTTGCTGCTTGAATATGTTTTCCTGCAAAACGATAATGCGACAAACAGCATGATCCAACAAGTCCTTAAGTGGGACTTGCGCTTCGGTTTATGTAACAGTAATTCCCTGTGGCCCACAGATGGATTTTGCGTCCCATACTTGGATAATGACTTTTGTTTAACTCCCGAATGGTGTTGTATTGCAGTTTTGTGAACGAGGTTTCGAGCGGTCCGAACAGGACCTTTAATCAGGAGGGATCCTAATGTGGGGCATATTTGAAAACATAGCTGTATTGGTCCAAATTCATCATAAAAGGCTTTTGATCGCTCATACTTGGAGAAAAAATGTTAAAAATATGTTTGCATGCAAACAAATATATGTTTGGAACATGCTACACACATTTAAATGTTTGTATTTTAGCATAAAAGTTTTACACAAACATATTTTATGTTTGGCACAGCATTCAGAATATTGAAATATCATATCAAATGTTTAAACACAAATATTTTTTTATGTTGCTAGTTATTGTTCGAGTTGAAAAGTGTTGTGGAAGCAGAACGCGTTTGGAAAAAACTGGTTGTATAAGTGAAAGTGTTTTTGTACATAAAATAAAATAGCAATTAGCTTGTATAGACTATGGAAACCCCCAATGTTTTAACAAAAAGTGAGTGTTCAAATATACATATGCACATTTATGTTTGGTAAAATTGCTACAGACATACTTATACCTGTATTAATGTTTGCTTTGACCCAAGTATATATACTTTATGTTCGGGGGATGCTCCAAACATTTATATGTTTCCTGCATACATAACAAAAGTTTTTCTTCGTGTGTACTCCTTGGTACAGGGCCAATATGTGACACCAAATCCTTAGTTCAAAGGTAGAAGTGACCTTCTACTGACAACTCATCGTGTGATTCTTAAATATATTGATTTTAGCCACGTCCTCGGACGCGTCATACACCACAAGCAAGTAAGCCCTGCTAAGTTGCTTTTTTAAATAAAATAATATTAAACTTTACCATTCAGTTATTCGTCCTTAAATGGCCCGAAGCATGGGTACCTCCGAAAGCGTACGAAACAGTGTTAAGCAGTATAAACGTCGATCGGAGCACGCACGCACCCTGCCTTGAATGAAGTAAAGAGCATCAACATCAGCGATTGTGCTGGCAAGGATATGTAGGTCAATTGAAAGCAAACGCTCCAGATATAAAAGCGTTAGCGGAGACAGGGATCAACGAAACTCCGATAAGAGAACCAAGTGAAAGAAGATGCATAAATCCTCGGCTTTAAGAGCCTGTTGCTGGAAGTCTGGCGTAAAGTATTTTTCAATAAAATTTTCTAATTCTTTTATTCATGAGGTGTGTGTGGGTTTGCTACCCGTTTGTCCTTGATACTAGGAAACTGTACTATTGATAATCCAAACTTTACTACAGTTTTCTCCGCCAATACGAGGGCTGCTATATATATTTCTGGCCTTATAATGAAAATGCGAATATTTATCTTAAAAAATGGTTTTTTTGTTTTTCAAAGTATTCTCCAGCGTGATTTATACACTTTTGCATGCGCTCAAACCAATTGTCGAAGCACTTTTTCCACTCCGATTGAGACACCTCCAAACACGCTTCAACAGCATCTTCGATCGTTGATCACGCATTATTTTCTTGATGTGTGGGAATAAAAAGAAGTCATTGGGTGCCAAGTCAGGGCTGTACGGCGGATGACCCATCAATTCGACGTTTTGGCCGGTCAAAAAGGCGCTGATTTGAGCCGATGTTTGAGAGCTTGCATTGTCATAGTGCACAATGATTCGTCTTCTCTTGTTCGTTTTTCGAAATTCTCCAAAGACTACAGGCAAACAAATTGTGGTGTGTCACTCCGAGTACGTTGCTCAAGCGGAGACCAGTTTTGCCGAAGAAACAGGCGACCATTTGCTTTGTTGGATTTGGCTCGTCTTCGAAGACCACACACGGTCGATTGCTGTTTTTTTTCGGGCTCATGCGCATAGATCCATGATTCGTCACCTGTGACGATCTTATGAACATCTTTGGAATGTCCGCGATCGTATTTTCTTTGCACCAATCGACACGAGCCTTTTTTGAGCGATTGCCAAATTGTGCGGGATCCAACGAAAACAAACCCTTTGTACGGCCAGGTGTTCTTGCAATATCGAATGTATGCTGGTGGTAGAAATACCCAAGGATGCCTCTATCTCACGGTATGCCACATGACGATCTTGCATTATCAGTTTACGTACGGCATCAATGTTCTCTGGCACAACGGCCGTTTTTGGACGACCTTCGTCTTTGAGCGAGCGACGGCCACGATTGAATTCATTAAACCAGTTTTCACAGTGCTATGGGATGGTGCTTCATCGCCATACAAAGATTCAAGTTCATCGATGCACTCTTGTCGTGATAATCCACGTCTAAAGTTGTGAAAAATGATCGCACGAAAATTTTCACGAGTTAATTCCATTTGCCAGCTTGATTTTTTCAAGTCACTGTAAACAACACAAATGATGGTCGTACGTCTTCTTACACAGAATTCGCCGCATTTACTACGAGTATATCTAAAGCGGGATAAATTGTGTTCGGTACTTTTGAGGGGCCTCTCCTACAATTTGTGTAGTTCTTTGTAACATTTACAAGTGGGTGCACGTTGATGTTGAACGGTGTTTTCATTTAGCAAATGCTTTTTGCCTACCTTCCATCCAGACGAATAGATGAGAAGAAGGACGTAGCGACGAGGGATGCACACATACATTTACATAAAACCACGAATAAGGGGGCACGGATAACAGTAGCAACACACTACAAAGAGGAAAGTGTGATGATGCAGTCAGGTCACATAGCACAAGGACATTCCATAATAAATTTGTGTATGTACAATATAAATAATGTAGAGGAGTTTCACTGTGAACGTGGGCATGGTAGTACTGTATCACTGCGAGGTGCAAACTGGGCATAAACATGCCTTCCAGCAGGCCTTCATTTGTAGGTGACAGTATTTCGATTCCATGATTGTTGAAGTTGAAGTTCCTCTTCTTAAAGGCCTTACCAGTTCCAGCTATGGGACTAGATGCGTTCGGGTATGTAAACCGAAAAGTCGGCGGGAGCCTCTGTATATATATTTGTGTGTGCGCGATTTAAGAGCGTATGTAAATAAATTTTTGATTTCCTTTGTTTTCATATTTTTCGTTTTTATATTTTTTCGTTCTCGAAAAAAACATCTGAAGAGTTTTGGGTTGTGTATGCGTCTGTCAGACAGCCCATTTCATTGGGAAGTGCGCGTGAACCCGTACTCTCGTGTAAAGTTAAACACATTTTATTATGAACGTAATACACACATTAGGGTGTACCGAATTCTCTTCAGCTCTAATTAAGCTTATTTTCTTTTGCTCGCATTTGCTTTTTCTGTTTTAGTTTGGACTTCTGGGATTAAACATATTTGAGAACTTTAAAAGTATTTTTTATTATGAAATCAATTTTAAATTCCGATCAAATACACTCAAACCTGTTTTTACGCGAATTCGATTTAATGCAATTCCAACTACACATTGCATTCAGTTTTTTGTCACGGTGTGCTTTGATTTGGAGGATTTTAAATGAAAGAAGTAGTCTGGTTCACTACGAATCTTACGTTACGAAATATTTTCAACAATCATAACAGCAATCATAGGGTGATACGATAACAATCCAAATGATCTAACGAAGACGGGATCGAACAAATGATTTGTTAAAGTTTTGGTTTCACTATCTCTGCGCTTTCGTCCGTCTGCACTTACGTTTGTCAAACTTTGGGTTTGAATTGAGCATTTGCGTTCGCAACGTTCGTTTTTAGTTGGGTTAGTAAAAATTTAATTGGGAGAAATTGGTCCAAGTTTTGAAACAGCGCCCACACAAATATGCATCCCAAATTGGAGTCTAACCGACCTAACAGCAGAAAATGTTATCCGATTTTAACGAAATTTGTCTTGCGCCATAATTTTGCACAGTGGATCGCTCCAGGATGGTTATACTACCAAGTGCCAGTATATATTTTTGGAATACCTTATATTAAGGGAATTGCTGCAAGTAGAGTTAATTGATTTGACCGACATCACGCCTGTCAAAGAGCTGCCAAGTTAAAAGGAAATCAAAAAAATATATATTGTACAATCCATGTGATTTTCCAAATATTATAGCACGAAAGCGGAATAGGTGATAGCATTGATAAAAATTACACTGCAGTAGCATATACGATTAAAAACAAGTAAAAAGAAGTTAAAGTCGGTCGTGGCCGACTATGAGTTGACTTTCACCACACCTCTGTCTAGTGCTTGAGCAAGGTCGGACTCAACATGTAAGTGTTAATTAATTGATACTCATCACGTACCATACAAAATTGAGTGTGGTGGGGTAAAATTTGTGTCTTCTAAAGCTGTAGATCCGCAAATCGAAGTGACCTTTGTAAGGACCGATTAGGTGCAATGTTACAAGACATGCGAAATTTGGTAGGAATCGGGTATAATATGTGGCTTTTAGAGCTGTAGTTAATAACATCGGCAAGGACCAATGCCGACCAGTTTCACAACAGTTTATTAAAAGCCGCTCATAATGAACCATGCAATACTTGGACATGATTGGCTGTAAGTTGGGGATTCTCTCATCATAATACCCTGTACCACAGTGTGGTGTAAGGTATAAATAGAAGACCTATGGGAAACCTATTGGAGCTGAATTACAATATACATCAAAATGTTAAATAGAACATCAAAACTACTACCCCTTTTCCAATTGAAATTGAGAAACGTAAATTGAAATTGAAAAAAAAACAAATTGAAATTGAGAGATACAGATTGAAATTGAGCAAATACAAATTAAAATTTAGAAAATACAAATTGAAATTGAGAAACGCAAATTAAAATAGCGAAAATACAAATTGAAACTGAGAAAATACCAATTGATATTGAGAATATACTTATTGAAATTGAGAAAATACAAAATGAAATTGAGAAAAGATAAATTTATATTGATTTCTTGTCAACCTCTTTGGGAAAAATTTGTTAAATGGTGTACTGATCTGATTTTCGCAAGGGAAATTAATATTGATTATTTCGTGTCAACCTCTTTGTAAAAACATGTTAAATGTTGTTCTGCTCTGTTCTTAGCAAACTCTTGAGCAGACCCATTTTGTTAATTGTGATGCATTTTAACACAAGTCCCGATCTTCACAGTTTTAATTGGGATATGCAGCTGTTGTATTTTGAAACACGGTTGCATTTCTCTTCCCATCGATTTCTTAGCTAATTTAAATTTTATTTTCGTTATTTCAATTTCCGTTTCTTAATTTCAATTCGTATTTTCTCAAATTCAATTGGAAATGGCGTAGAAATATTGCTTGAAAAAATAAATATAGAACATATTTTTAGCTCGTTTGTTTTATTTAGGTCTTTTGCTTTTACACATTGAACAGGGATTTACCGGATTAACCGACCTCTGTATTTAAATAGAAGATAAGAGTTTAACAAAATGGAAAAGTGACATTGATTTTCGTGGCTGCACACTGCTTTTATCGCGATTTCAGGTCCGTGACGGCCATTATCAGAAAGCATCTCGGCTATTGTTGAAAGAAGACCCGAACTTTGTAATACCAGGCCCTCACAAAACGATTGAGAACTCTATCAATGTCATCACTATCACTGTTCAAAGCATGTCTTCTATTTAAAAATAGATACAAGAGGTCTTGAGTCGGTTAATGAATAATTAAAAACCAAAAATAATTCTAAATTTCCATAAAAAGGGGAAAATCTGAAAGACAAGTTAAACGTTTTTATACTGCTTGTCAACATGTTATATAGTAGAGCTTCTCTAGCATGGAATGAACGATCCATAATAAATTTTACTTTTGGAATGATTAACTGACTGTTACGAGTGGCGTTGCTGAGTACAAATGAATTTGCGGAGAACAATGGAGATTAGATTTTCTATATCTATTAAAGGAACAGCCTAAATAGTCATTCACAAAAGGCGATATGTGAGCAAACGGTTACCAGAATAGAAAGTAACGCATATCTTTTCTACTTTATATATTCATTTTACTTTGAGCAGTTGTAATTCCGTGACTTTTCCAACATTCCTCGTAGTTATATGAACCAAGTACAATCTGTCAAATTTTAAGAGAGAGTTCCGTCATTTAGTTTGTGTTTAATAGCTGTTCAAAACATACAACCTCGTAGATTTTGTTAAAAAAAGCCGTCAAAAAAAAGCCGTCAAGAAAAAGCATGATTAATACTATTGCAGAGCAGAGTATCGAAGAAGACCCGAATGAGTCCATCCGCCATCGCGCGCAGCAATTAGAGCTGTGACTATCCACTTCATGAAAGATTTTGCGAAAGGATTTTGGTTTGCGGACTTACACTGTCCAACTCGTGCAAGAAATGAAGCTAAACGACCATCAAGCGCGTCGCACGTTCGGTGATTGGGCGCAGCAAAACGAGATGGCCGCCAATCCTGACTTTTACAAGAAAATTTTGTTCAGCGATAAAGCTCACTTTTGGTTGAATCGGTACGTTAATAGCCAAAATTGTTTATCAAGCCCAAACCATGCAGTTCTGACGTTAAAAAGTTTTCAATTATATCAGGATATCGCTCCCCATTGACAGATACCCTTACGCTGTTTTCATTTTCACCAGGTTGTCACTTTTAATGGATGCAAAGGCGACTGATGAATAATTTGAGGGGTTTCCATTGCCCAGAACCGACTATTCTGTTTATTCACATATCCATTCAAATGAAAATGTGCCTCGTCATTCATTACGATTTTTTCATGAAAATCGGGGTTTTCATGGGCGAGCATTAACATCCTCTTGGCATATGTACCGAGGCTTAAACCAAATCTCCAAGGGGAAAAGGTCCTAATTATTGGTTGTCGACGACGGCTCGTTTGTGGCAACTTATAATTTTTGGTTCGGTTTTACTGCAAGGCTTTCTGAAGAGGGTTGTCACGGACCCGAAATCATGATAAAAGTAGCGTGCAGCCACGAAAATCAATGTCACTTTGCCATTTTGTTAAAAACTTGTCTTCTATTTAAATATAGAAGCAAGAGGTCTTGAGCCGGTTTAATCCCCGTTCAATTTTTGGTAACTTATTTTCCAACAACTGGATATGACAACAAATAAAATCACGCTAATAAAAACGCTTATAAAAATATCATTACAATAGCATTATTTTTGTTCTCGTAATAAAAATATCAAGCCACAATATATATTCTGTCGTACAGTAGAAAAGCATTTGTCAATGCGAACGAAAAAAATAATTTTTATTGACCGTCGTTATTGCTAGTTGTCCCGATCAAAGTTTTTTTTACACAATATTTTAGCAGTAGGAATATATTTGATATTTTCTTGTTTTTTAATAGTTTAAACATCACCATTCACCGAAAATCGTAATCTGTAACTGAAATATATTTGAATAAATATTTTTAATTTACGAATCTCATTACATTCAAATGATAAATACGTTCGTACAAAGCGTCGAAAAAAATAATATCGGTGAGTAAAGTACAAGAAGCGATATGGACATAAAATAAAATCAATTTATTTTGTTGTAAAATTTTGAAGAAATATGGCCGTGGTCTTTACATTGCACTTGGAGAGAGTTTGTTCTTACAAATCCATTCAAATATAGCGACAACACAGTTTTGGTAGTTTTGGTTTGCTGTGCTGTGCAAATCTTCGCAGCATAGCCTTAGCATTTCGCATCCGGCAATAAAAACACAATAATTTATCATTGGTTTCCTTGTTTTTCAAATTATTCTCCTTTATGATCAATACACTTTTGCATGCGCACAAACCAATTTTCGAAGCACTTTTTCTACTCCGATTGTGACACCTCCAAAACATGATTTTTGAACGCTTCAACAGCTGCTTCGGGCGATGAAAAACGTTGACCACGCATTTTTTCTTGATGCAAGGGAATATGAAGAGGTCGCTGGGTGCCAAATCAGGGCTGTAAGGTGGATGGCCCATCAATTCGACATCTTGAGTGGTCAAACAGCTCATCGTTTCAGCTGATGTGTTAGAGCTCGCCGTTTTCTCTAATTATCTTTCGTCATTTCTTCGAACACTGTTGGCAAACAGATGGTTGAATACAATACCACACAGAATTGACCGTCCTACGTTCCACTAAAGGCACTGCAGCAACTTGGCCGGTTAAACCGAAAAAAACGCAATCATTTGCTTCGATGTACTTCTTTCACAAACAACTTTTGTTGGATTTGGCTCGTCTTTAAAGACCCATACGGTCGATTGCTGTTTTGATTCGGGTTCAGATGCATAGATCCATGATTCGTCACCTGTGACAATGTTATACACTGCTTTTAAGCTACCGCAGTTACTCTTTTTCAACATCTTTTTGCACCAATCCATACCAGCCTGTTTTTGAGCATTCGTCAAATTATGTGAGATCCAACGAGAACAAATTCTGTTCACGGCCAAATGAACGTGCAATATGTTATTGATGCTTGTCATACGAATGCCCAAGGATGCCTCAATCTCACGGTATGTCACATGCCGGTCTTGCTTATTCAGTTCACGTACAGCATCGATGGTTTCTGGCAAAGTGACCGAAGTTGGAAGTCCTTCACGAAGTTCATCATGGAGCGAACGGCGTCCGAACTGAACTCTTGGTACCAGCGATTAACGGCGTCCCAGACTGAACTCTTGGTACCAGCGATTAACAGTGGTGTTTCATCGCCAAATTCGAAACATGTTGATTTAAACACTCTTGTCTCGATAACCCACGCCGAAAATCGTAAAAAAATTCACGGGATAATTCCATTTTTTGACTAAGCTGAATTTTTCAACAACTGTTAACAAAACAATTCGCCCCCAAATGACAAGGTTCTGAGTGAAATTATGCTAAAAATGCAAAGTTTCCAATGGAAGTTCCAGTTTGCATCTGAAACAGTAGTATTGTCAGGACCCGAATTATAAATGCAACCCTCGTATGACGGTGGCTATGCTGTGGGACTGTCAATCAAACAAGATATGAAATGAAAGTTGGACGGAGACGACTATGAGAAACCCTACACCACTTTGTGACTTCTAAATTGAGGCTTATTGGTCCATCATTAGATATTTTTCCGAAAATGAAGAGGTAGTTGGCGTCAACAAATTTAATTAACTATGGCTTAGTTCGTGGTACTTTTTTCGGTTCGTGATTGATTAGAACTGCATCGATGTTCCACGAATCTTAAATTCGGCTCTACCATAACTTACAGTTTTGAATACTTGCACCAAAACTTAGAACTCATGAACTAAAAGTTAATAATCGACAAGGTATAAATTCCCACTTTTCGCATCTTAGTACACTCTAGGTATAAGTATGTCAACAAAAAGTAACAATAATAACATGAAGCGTAAGTAACGCTGAAACAAAGTCACTCATAGGACCTCGACCCATATACAATTTCAAATCGTTACAAGTGAAATGTGCTGTCGAAAAGAAATGTGCGACCCGAAACCTTGTCACTGGCATTCGCGTGACATACACATGCAGTGTTACATACAATCGTACATGCACAACCATCCAACATTCTTGGGGTCGATAGAGGGAGCCTAAACACATGACATTGGCCAAATACCACCTCTGCCGTACTTCTGAGCCACCCGGGTTTATTCGCCACACCACTTGAGTTATTCCAACACTCACTCGGTGGCCTTGTCAATGTGTCACCGTGAAAGTTGAGTGTTTGCGGCAATGGCGATTTGCTGGTGTAACAGCAGGCTAGTGGGTGGCACTGACAGTAGTCACTGAGCTGTACATTTGCCTAATAAGTTTACGGAATGAACTCAAAGTATTAAGTACAAGTACAAGGGCACATTCGACCAGCAAAATTGGTACGATCAATTGGTTATAACAAATAAATTTCGTTTTACCGACTTGAAGTGCTTGTTGTCCTAAGGAGAAAAGCAATATATTTTAAACCAAATACTAAAAAACCTTATCGACTTTAGCAATTTTGCTGTACTTATTTGAACAAAATGAAACGCAAATCGTTGGAAATATCATTCTCCGAATCAGAAACGAACCCGGTATGGTAGACCAATAAAATAAAATGGTACAATTTAATGTAAACCTTGATTTGGCTTCAAAGTTAAATTTGTATACACTTCATCATACGAAAGGATCATAGGATAATACTCACACTCACAACCATAATATTCTTGTACCACAATCATATACCCAATATTAAAATGATGCTCTTTTATTCAGTGATTAGGCCCATTTCCGGCTCAACGGCAACGTCAATAAACAAAATTGCGCAACTGGAAATGGTTCAAGAGGTGTTATTATACCTGGAGAAAACCACGGTTTGGTGCAGTTTAGGGGGGGCTGGTGGAATCATCGTTCCACATTTTTTCAAATATGATTATGGCCGGATCGTAACCGTGAATGCTGCTCGTTATCGCGCCATGATAACGGACTTTTTGCTACCTGAAATAGATCAGTTAAGTTGGTTTTTCAAAACGCAGTTAATTTCACGTTTTGGCACTGTGAATTGGCCGCCTAGATCGTTCGATATCACACCCTCAGACTTTTTCTTTGGGGCTCCATAAAAATTTTATATTTTTAAAATGTTATTTCTGCGTTTCTATTTTCTTAATTTCAATTAAAATTTGTTTTGTATTTTCCATTTGTGTTTTCTTTACAGGAAGTCCATTTAGCGACTAACTGGAAAGCATTTGTTTGGAAAATAGAACCGAGTAGGCAAAATTATTTTACATTCAAGAGACGTTGGCTCAAATTTAATAGGAGACAAAAATACTTTTATATTTTTTAATATTTTCAGTACCAACATTAAAATATGGTTAAATGATTGACTATCTTTACAACACCAGATGCAATGTTGCTACTTTTGCCTTCGGAATAGTTGGATTGAGGTTTTATCTTAAACGAGTCTTGCCTAATCTCCAAGGGCTTGAATAACTTCTTGCCGGCAAAGGATCAGATCAGAACAGCTTCTTTCGTTTTCAGAGTTATGACTTATTCCAATGCATCGACAGTTTTATGGTGCTTTTATATCTATCACTGACTTATTTAGAGTCCATCGCCGATATTACAGACTTCCGCCGCGTTGCTCTAGCAATATTTCTTTGTTGTACACATTCCGTCAAGATACGCAATTTTTTATAATTATTATGTGGTTGGATATAAAAGATGAAATACTGTATATTTCACTACTAGTATACCTTTATGTATCAGTCTGAGGGCGAATCATAATATGAACGCGTGTCACATTGTTGTTGTTAAAGCACCTTAAAAAAATAAGATCACCACAACTTTTTGGACAAAATTCCAAAACACTGGAAATAAAGTTTAAAATGTTTCCAAGTATCTCACGCGAGAAAAATCCCGGGATGCAAACCTTTGTCTAGATCAGGGATTAAAATGAACGGATTGTGATCGAGCCATCTGAGCCATTAACGGCTCATGGGCTTAGCGTTTTCTGCTCTCTAGATGAAGTAAAAAGTGAATACTTGTTGTGAAGTTTGCAGAAGCTCGGGAGTGTCGAAAGAAACATTCAAGTGTTTCAGAATTCTTAAGCAGTCCATAACTGTCAATGCTGACTCGAAAGGGCAAGAATGCACACTGATTCAAGTTATTAAGGTATTGAACAGTACTACCGGTTAAAAAGAAAATGGTTTAAACCAATGTTTTTACTTTTTCAACTTATTATATTTTTGTCGCTACAGATATTAACAAAAAAAATCTTCAAAGATCAAAGCCCTCAACTGTAACAGCGGAGTTGGACGCAGCTAAAAAACCCATACCGAGCAAGGAGAGATCTTCCCCTGACCCCAGATTCGGTGTTCTACGCGAAAATATCAACAACAGAATGTTAGCGAAAAGAGGAAAAAACCTGAATATCACACACCGACAAACGTGAAGGAGATTAAATTCAAATAAATCGACATGGTCGCCTGGAAATGAAAACATTTCACATTGTTAGTAACTTCATCACTACCATCAAAAGCAACAACGGCATTGGCATCGAAATGGGCAACAGGAGTTCCCGCGCTGCAACAATGCAGTAAACGGGCGGTATGGTAATGCATGCTGAAAAGAGAGTTGACTTTACAGTGTTGGGAGCTATCACAATGAACCAAAATTAAGAAAGTCAGAGACTCTTAAAAACTGTCGTTTCGTAGGACCAATAAATTTGGTCATTGGACCAACTCATTGCTTGAGTAAAAACTAATGACGTAATTTTTGCAAACTACATAGGGATAAATAGGTTTTTTTTCCAAAGCAAGAGCATACCGCATCTGGCTCTAGAGCTGAGGTCAGCACCATAAATCATAATACAAGCGTAAATCTGTGGAAGTATTTGCACTAAGCCTTATATTTTCTCCTGAACCACATGCACAGAAAATATATGTTTACTACACGCAGAGAAAAGATATGGTTACTATATGGTCACGGCAACAATAGTATGGTATCTGCAATAACAGTATGGTCGTTGCAACCATAGTATTGTTTTTTGAATTTGAATTTGACAATAGTATGATTGACAATAGTATGATTGCAATATTTATATTGTTAAAATGTAACAATAGTATTGTTGCCAAATTTAAAAATGAAAATATGGTTGTAGCAACAATATAAATATGGTTGGTGGAACAAAAGATTTAATTTCATGGGTTTTTTGTTAACAATAACATGATTACGGCAATCATACCGGCAAAATTGTATTTTTTTAATTTGGCAATGTTATTTTGATGAATCTTACGCAGTAATAATAAAAATAATTAAATTTTTTCGAAACAAACTACGAATTAGTATAACTGAAATATTTTTAATAAATACATTTTTTTACTGTTTAATAAATCACTCCTATTATTACATAACTTACTTAATAAAATTCTCTATTGTTAAATAACAACTTACCCAATCTTTACAAAAAAATTTGGGGATCATAGTGTGATTGTGTGTAAGTCATACTATGGTTGTGAAGATCATACTATGGTTGTACGTTAAACATACTATGGTTATGAGGATCATAATATGGTTGTGGGGATCATAGTATGGTTGTGTGTGAATAATTTTATTGTTGTGAGGACCATAATATTGTTATGGGGATCATAGTATGGTTGTGTGTGAACCATACTATTGTTGTGATGATCATAATATTGTTGTGCCACAACCATATAACCAACAATAGTATGATGCTCTTTGATTATTGTTACCCCAACCATACTTTTTTTCTGCGTGTATATGGCAACGGCAACAATTATATGTTCTTTGCAAAAAAAAAAAGTACGTTCGTCGCAACTTTTCGTGAACTGTATTTTGACAACAGTATGATTGTAACAATAGCATTATTGTCAATTTTAAAAATATAGATATAGTTGTAGCAACAATATAAATAATTATGTATATGTAGGTAATGATTTTTTTGTTTTTATGTCAACAATTATATTAATACGGCAATCATACTGTATGATCTAATTTTTAAAAACTTGAGTAAGGTTTTTAAAAAATGTTACTGTAACGAATCTTTCGCAATAATAGTACTCTTTATTTGGAAATGAAAATTTTTCAAAACAAACTGCTTTGAATTTGAAGAACTGAAATATTTTATATAAATAAAACACTTACGTTTTTTTAAACTGATTTTTTCTAGTGTCAAGTAAATCATTCCTATTATTTAAAATTTAATGTTTTTTAAATAATAAATTCACTTACTCTATGACATGTTGTTGAAATGATACTATGGGTGAAAACAACGCGAAATCTTTATCATAAATATTCCTGCCAAAAACAAGTTGGAAATGTATGTTCATATTTTGAAGAGATCTATATTCAATAAATGGTTCATATGTACATATATGTATATTTATTGATTAATTCAATTTAGCGTGCACAATATTTTAATATTAGGATGTAAGAGTTAAGTTATAAATTTTAAGTTTTCAAATTAAATATATATTTTTACAATTTAACATAAATTCTAAATATATAAGAACGATCAAGGGAAAATAGTTTCAAGTACAAATCCCTTTAGTAAAATATAAAAAGTCGGATGGTAAAACAAAAAAAATCATTAAGAACATAAAGAACGTATATGATTATATGACAAATATGAACATTTTTCAATAAATTTCTCTGTTTGATTGCTTAATTTATCTTTACTAGTGGTACATCGAAAATAAATAGGAAATAATTAGAAAATTATTGTCATTTCTTTTTGTTATGATAATATAGGTGTGGTTCAATTATGTATGGATTACAATATCGACCAAATGACCGCAGCGACACACCTCTATTCGATGTTACAAATTTTCGATGACGCTGAGGCATAATTGAGGTTATATGCCGTTAATGTGCCGAATTATCTCATCCATTAGCTCTTGAATGTTGCTGGCTTATCGACGTACACTTTTTCCTTCAAATAACCCCAAAGAAAGAAGTCCAACGGTGTCAAATCACATGATCTTGGCGGCCAATTAACATCGCGACGACGTGAGATAACACGGCCATTGAATTTGTCGCGCAAAAGAGCCATTGTTTCGTTAGATGTGTGGCAAGTGGCACCGTCCTGTTGAAACTACATATCGTCCGCATCCATATCTTCCAATTCGGGCCATAAAAAGTTCGTTATCATCTTACGATAGCGAACACCATTCACAGTAACTGCCTGACCGTCCTCATTTTGAAAAAAAATACTACCCGATGATGCCGCCAGCCCATAAACCGCACCAAACAGTTACTCTTTGTGGATGCATTGTTTTTTCCACATTCACTCTTGGATTATCATTCTCCCAAATGCGGCAATTCTGCTTATTGACGAATCCACTGAGGTGAAAATGTGTCTCATCACTTAAGATGATTTTCTTTGAAAATTGATCGAATTTGAACGCCCATTTTCATAATAAGCCTGTACAACTTTAACGCATGGCTCGCTTGTGTATCTTTCCATTGTTCAAATTGAGTTAGTTGAAATTGAGAAATATCAAATGAAATGCAGAAAAAAAAAATTACCGTTTAGGTGTGGTTCACATTCAACATCGGCCCTTAAAATTTAACCAGCCTTTACAAGCCGAAATGTAATGAAGGAAAAGCTATGCTCGTAGTAATATTGTATTTTGACTCTATGCATTCCGCTTCTGCACATTTTTCATTTTTAATTCATTATTTTCATTTCGAAAAAAATGTCATCCCCAAAATATTGTTAGTTTCATTTTACAGTTGCTTCAGTCAAGACATTTGAGTTTCAATGTATTTCATTGCCTTTTTATCGAGTTTATATACAAACAAGGCACGTACGTTGCATAACATATTCGCTACTTTTTACATTAACAAATAGGTTAAAAATGTTTGAACTATCTTCTAATTTAATCATTTATCCCATATGAATCCAAATAAAAGATTAGATTAACGTCTCGATAAATTTAAACTTGTTGCTGTAAGCTGAGTAAAGCGCAAATTTTATATTAGTTTAAAATTTTTGTGCTACAACAATTTCATTCACTCGTAACACGTATTAATGCAATGCGAACGATAAGTCAAAAGATAGTGAGCTCCTTTATGATACGAAAAAGAGTGACTGGCTTTCGTTCGCAATCAATGTATTATTAATCTTAGCATCTGGAGTTTGCATATGCGTGGAATAATCCGGGTAATAATTTAAACTCATAGAGCTTCAGTGGCCAGCTTTTTTTTTGGTCAACCGCAGACTTACATATAACTAGAGTTTGAAATGCAACAATCTCCATTAAATAATGGACCACCATCCGATGTGTTTTAGCTTCGCCTAATGAGATGAAGATTGTTTGGAAGAAGATGAAGCAATATACTGAAAAATCGATTTTTCAAATGAAGCTCATTTTCATCTCGGTGCCTATGTCAATAAGCAAAATTGCCGCCGTTACCATCAACGGTGAGCGTTACCGCGCCATGCTCAAGGATTACGAATATTTTCCGTTCCAGCATGTTCTCTAGAGTTAGCTCCCAATGAATACCTCGTTTCAAAGTTTTAAAAAATGTTTGTATGATCAATACTCGAAAATATACCCGCCATATTCCCGCTCAGAGAAGAAATTCTTCCCGGCATATACAGAAGTTGATCTATAATTGATAGATTGAATATATAAGACATGTCCAAACCCTTTGGATCCGGCTATAAACAGTAGATCCCGGATCACTGCTTGGACAACAAATGAAGAAAGGCTGAATTTGAATTTATTGGTTGTTTCACGATCTTGGCATACTGACCTCGCTACAACGAACGACTGGAAGAAACGAGTTGTGCAGCAGAAGCATGTGAACACCAACTCAAAGAGATTTTGCTTACTTACAGGCCGCCGTCCGTCCGAGAAACTCACAGGACGGTGGCTGCTTGAGTTCGATGATTGTTTTGTGGCTGGTTGTTTGCCTGCACGGATGAGTCCGCAAACGGAGGCACCAGGACGGGTGCAGGCGAAATACGAGTAAGTTTGTATGTGTGTGCGCGTAAGTGGATTTCATTGCCAAAACTTTAAAGCCGGCAAGCATTCAAATTTAGCGTCTTAAGACTGGAACATTGCACTAACGTAATGTTTATTCTCATACGTTATATTTAACAGCGGCAGAAGCAGCGCCGACTACGATCAAGTTCTAAGTGGATGTACAGCGCAGCTGTAGCTGTGGGTTTATGAAAACATCGGTATGCGAAAACGGCATTTTGAGCCAATGCCAATGTGATCAATTTGCGAATATTTGCACTTTCTGCAACTCACAACCGAATGCAATGCAATGGGATGTGAAATTAACTGAAATTAAACTTCGTATGGCCCTATATAGAATATATAGGGCCATACGAGAATATACTTAGTATGGACATAAATACTGTCTACTTATTCGAAATGTCCGCCTTTTGCCTTTACACGCCTTAAGTCGCACTGACCAATCGTCGATAGCTGCAAGAACCTCGTCCAGTGGAAAATTGGCCACAGCTCGAACCAAAGCAGTCTTAAGAGATCCAATATTGGGGTATCTTTTGTGACAAACCTTGTCCTCTAAAACCGTCCACAATTTGTAATCCAATGGGTTCAAATCTGGACTGCCTGCGGGCCATTCTTCAGAGGAAATTGTTTCGAAGCCAGGCCTGAAACGTTTTAGCCTTATGGGCAGTCGCAGAATCCTGCTGGAAAGTCCATGGCTGGTTTTGAAGCTGGGTGATGACCCTTTTCCACCCTTGGGATCAGTTCAGATGCTTCCTTAGATGATCGCGCATACACTATTATTTTGCTTGTTAAATTTTTCCTGAACAGTAAACATTTTTTCATCGGTGAACAAAATTTTTCTGTGCAAGTTATCAGCGTGCTTCAACAAAAGACGTTTGCATTTTTCAATCCTATTTTTTAAAGCTGCAGTCAATAAATGGCTGCAAACGACGTACCGTTTGAAAGCCCAAAGTTTTAATGATTCGACTCATGGACCTTTGCGTCATATTCATCTTACGGGCCATGATTTTCTGTTTTCGGAGCGGATTTCTGTGAATTCTTGATTTAACGGCTTTGATGACATGCGGTGCTCGAACAGAGCGTGGGCGGCCAGACCGGTGGCGGTCTTTTACATCTCCAGTCTCCTCAAACAGTTTTATGCATCGGTAGACGAACATGCGGCTAATCCCTAGTGGCCGGAGCGTTTTGAAAATATCGCTTTTTTCATTTCATTATCTGACCACTCCATGATGAAAGTTGAAACCATTTTAAAATCCCGTTACAGACTAACGCTATTGAGGTTAGCTTTCAAAACCCATATGACATTGACGGGGTATGTTCAGTTCTACAATTGAAATGGGTGTGTTCAATGCTGTAACAGTATTTATGTCCCTTCTAAGTATCGAGTGTAAACATCGAATTGTAATGTATTATCGGTTGCATTTGTATTGACGACTGCAAACGTTTTGGTTGAGCTTTTTGCGGGGAGATTCTTAAGGGGAAGGTTATATTGTCACAACTTGAAATACACGAGAATAGGCTCGTGATTTTAATTAAATCGTTTCTACCTGTCATCCTGGAAAACGAGTACATGTGCCCCAAATCGGGATGTAGCTTCAACACAATGTCGTCGCATAATTTCCACCAACAGTACGACGCAGACATAAAGACAACTGAAATGTATCATAAGGTCCACTGGCGTTATGTTAGATTAACTCTTAAAAGTGACAAAGTCCGTGGAAATTTATAGGACCTTTTTTAGTGATTTTATTATATTTTAAGTTTCAAGACAAAGCAATCATAATAACGCTTTAAAAATTTCAGAGACTTTTGGACCTTCATATTAGAGAACTACTGACACCCAACCATTTAAGTGAGACACAACCCTTAACGAAGTGGTAAGTTTCGGCCATCAATAAGTAAAAGCAGGTACGAGTAAATTCCTACGAATGGGCAACATGCAACAGGGCAGTATTTTAAACTCATTTGGTTGGAGTGGAAAAACGACGAAGGAAGGCTATTTGTGCCTCCTATACTTGCAGAAGGATGTTTGAAAGAAAATGGGCCGTATGTCATCAATAAATAATAAACTGATTGTTTCGTTGGCTGTATGGCATGTAGCGCCGTCTTGCTGGAACAAAAGGTCGTTCACAAAAACATCCTCCAATTCAGGCACGAAAAAGTCATTAATCTTGGCCGGCTTAATTTCGAAGAAATATGGAGTGACTTTGTATGGATGTATCGGCGTCTTAACAATGGCTTGTGGATTTTCATTACTCCAAATGCGACAATTTTGGTTATTAACGTAACCATTCACACAAAAGGGAGCTTCACTGCTGTACAAAATTTTCTTGTAAAAATCAGGATTGGCGGCCATCTCGGTTTGGGCCCAATCACCGAACGTGCGACGCGCTTGATGGTCGTTCGGCTTCAATTCTTGCACGAGTTGGACTTTGTAAGCCCGCAAACCAAGATCGTTCCGCAAAATCTTTCATAAAGCGGATAGTCACAGCTCTAATTGTAGCGCTGATTGACTCATTCGGGTCTTCTTCGATACTCTGCTCCACAGCAACAATAGCGCCTTTGGTGCACACTGTACGGCGTCTCTGAGGATGCGCATTATCCACTAGAGTAAACGTGGTGCGAAACCGATCTATGTTGCTTTAATAACCGACTCTGCTGGGCGATTATGTCGACCGAATATTGCACACAGCGCGCGATGCGTCGCTCGAACTGAACCATTATTTTGGTAATACATTTCCACTATTTTCAACCGTTGTTCCGGAGTAAGTCTTTTTATTATGAAATGGCAAACCAAACTGAGCATAAATCAAGTGACAGCTCTTAAAATTTAAAACCACACGTCTAAAAAAACACCCGTTATTTAAGCTAGACCCGCCTTTTTGTGTGTCGCTCAACTCAGAATCACCAGTTGATTCTATTTTACGATATCTATCTGTCCGTCCGTCTACTGTCTTTCTAAAGCTTATTTTCATACTACAGGTCGCATTGCTACAGGTCGGTTATTTTCCGATCTTCATGAAATTTGAAATTATTTTAAATCTGATTCCGAAAATAGTTTCCATTCTTAGGGACAATGATAAAACCGGAATGTCGATGTTTCAAAACAACACGAAATGCCCTTTTTCTGAAAACCCCGGTTTTTGGACACTCTTATCAGCACTAAGTCATAATACTCTGTAGCACCCTGTGTTATTTTATTTTTTTTAGCTTAACTTAAAGAAAAATATGTAAAAGGATTTGAGGTCCTGCAGCTCTAAAAGCCACAAATGGACCAAAAGAGAATAAATTGTTGCTTGAATACGCTGTCTACCATGACGTCTTGACATAAATGCTCAAAAAATTCAAAAATAATTGAGAAACGACAATTGAAATTGAGAAAACCCAAATGGAAAAGCAAACGAAACGCGAATTGAAATTGTGAAAAAACAAATTGAAATTAAGAAATTAAGTTAAAATTGACCAACGGAGAAGTTCATATGGTCCGGTGGAGTATGGAGTCCTATAAGGAAGTGTCCTCGGGCGATTGTTGTTTAAAATGTATCTAAATGAAATTGCGAATCTTGGATTATCTGGAAAACTTTTCGTATATGCGGATGACCTTTGTTTCATTTACCCTTATAAACAAGATGCTTCTCTAATATCCGAATTTGTTATAGTCAACCAGTTTTTACCATAATATGTATATGGGCGCAGGAGGAATGCAAATTTCAAATCATGCACAGGATGGAGAACGGGGCATTAAAGGTAGTGGGACATTTTCCCACAACTTATTCTATTTCTTTAAAAAGCAAAAATTGTCAACTTGCCTTTATAAAGTCTTAAAGACTTTAATTCGATTAAAATAGAAAAATTAATTACAATTAGTGTTACTGATTTGCTCTTTAGGCAAACTACAGGTACTCAATCACCACATACGAGAACCGTGTTCTGACAAAGGCAAAAAACGAAAAATCAACGGTTTAACGGTCCTTAATATTATATTCTTAATTTCGATTTGTATTTTCACATTTTCATTTTGTATTTTGTAGATTTTAATTTGATTTTCTCAATTCTAATTTGTAGTTTTACCTAACAGTTTGATCGGGCCGAAGCTTATAAACCCTGCATCGAGGATTACGGTCTAATACGAAAATTTTGTCAAGGTCTAATTCGAAAATATTGCCACCAACCTCTTTTCTACTTGGTGAGTAAATGGTCGCTAAAGCGATAATTTTTAATCTTGAAAAAAACAACGCTAGAATTTCTGTGTAATAAATAACTCGACAATTCCATGCAACAAAACCGTTAAATATAAAAGCTTGGAATTCATAGTAAAACGTTATTCAAAAAATACTATAAGCAAGTAATCAGAACCGAGCCAACTAAAGGTCATTATTGAATAACTTTTTGTAAAAATGTAAATTTTCAAAACAAACTGTTTTTGGCGCAAATTGTTAATAATTTTCTTTAACCAAAACCATTTTTAAAATTTAGTGCAATGGTGTGAAGTTATCGCATTAGCGACCTCGTATTTGCTTTAGCCGAGCAAAAAACATGCCTGTTGCCTTTTCAAGTTCAGAATTGTTGATTTAGATGTTGGCATAATCCTTTTGTGAGGAAAATGTTTTCCCCTTGACCGACCTGGCCCATTTTCAATACCAACCGGTGGCTTCAATACAGCGACTTGTAGTTTGCTACGGATAGGTGGGCATGGCTGGATCATTTAATTTTACGACGATAAGAATATGGGTCTCCGAACAACACTTTTAGGTTGCACTCGAAATTACCTATGCTGGAGTGTATAAAAACACACTCGCAAATTGAAAATTTGCGAAAGGAAACATATGGACTGTTCCGCAAACTTGATTTTAATCCAAAATTCAACTATATACGTATCAACCCCGTTTTTCGGAAAATTGCGTAGCTTGAGAAAGAAAAGCCTGAAATAATATTAACATATTTTCAAATGGAAATGTTTTTTTTTTTTGCATTCAATGAAACGCCCTAACAAATATTGCATTAATTTAATCATATTTTCATTTTGTTACGTACATACATAAGTAGGTACGGATATGTGTACAAGAATGTAAATAATAATACTTTTATTATATTTATAATACAATGATTAAATAATGCAAACAGACAGTCAGCAAAAAATGTTTATAATAAAATACATACTTAAATAAGTAAATAAAATAAAAGGAACATAAACAAGAACAACAAGCGAATAATTTAATTGCCATATATGTTCGAGTATACCTTAGAGCGACTCACGTTATGTAAAAGTTTGTTACAGTTACAGTGCAAAAGTTTGTATAAACTTATGATACAAAGCGGATTGGGCCAATTAAAATAAATCACACGCTTATAAATAAAAAGAAGCATTTGTGAACCGCATTATACGAAGAATTTTAGGGTGTGACACATTAGGCCTAATAATCTAAAATCTCGTTCAAAGTTTTGGAACGTGATGATTATCCTGTGTCGTAAATACTGTTAAAATGTTTCACCAGCAATTGTGTGTTATCTTTTTTCTTTAAGCGATTCGACTGCATAATTGACTTCGACCTTTGACATAGGGATTCCGCTTAAAAGACCATTTGCATTTATATTGTATTCACATGGTGAATGTTCCTGATCAGTAATCAATTTTGATATACAGCAGAATCGCGTTATTCGTACCCCGTTAGTTCAAAAACCTCAGTAATTCGCAACAAACTGTAGGTTTCTTGCAAAAATCGCTGTAATTGTAAAAATTCTTAACATTTTAATTCCCTCGATAGTTCGTATTTATTCCTCTTATAAAACGTAATTGGTTGGTGATAATCTGATAATCTGTTATAATTCGTAATGGGAAGCATTCAACCAATCTTTCATAATCATAATAGTCAGCTACATCTGTCAATCACCTTTATTTTTTACGCTGTCAAGTAACACGCCAATTCAACCTTAACGTCCGTTCCGCTAAAAACATTGAAAAACTCTTTAATAGTATTTTCTTATTGACCCTCGTCAAATCGAATTCTCGTAACTGAAAATGGCTGGTCCCTTTTGATTACAAATGTTCGGGATTCTACTGTGTGATCCGTCCATGTTCGTTTTTTTTTTTGAACAGAAATTGAACATTTTTCGTTCTATTCGAACTTCCCGTATTTCTTTCGTCATCCATTCTTCTTGTCTTGATTCAGACTCTCTTTTTAACCCATTTTTATATGAACATTAATTTATATACTTAGTAGGGACATACATACTGTTACAACACTGAACACGCCCATTTCAATGGTAGAACTGAACATACCCCGTCAATGTCATATGGGGTTTGAAAGCTAACCTCAATAGCGTTAGTCTGTAACGGGATTTTAAATTTTTTTCAACTTTCATCATGAAGTGGTCAGATAATGAGAACCATATCGCTTTAATAGCGCTTTTCAAGTGTAAAGTGAAAAAAAACGATATTTCAAAACGCTCCGGCAACTAGGGATTAGCCGCATGTTCGTCTACCGATGCATAAAACTCTTTGAGAAGACTGGAGATGAAAAAGACCGCCACCGGTCGGGCCGCCCATGCTCTGTTCGAACACCGCATGTCATCAAAGCCGTTAAATCAAGAATTCACAGAAATCCGCTCCGAAAACAGAAAATCATGGCCCGTGAGATGAATATCACGCAAAAGTTTATGAGTCGAATCATTAAAAAAGACTTGGGGCTTTCAAACGACGTACCGGACATTTATTGACTGCAGCTTTAAAAAAATAGGATTGAAAAATGCAAACGTCTTTTGGTGAATCACGCTGATAACTTGCACAGAAAAATTTTGTTCACCGATGAAAAAATGTTTACCGTTCAGGAAAAATTAAACAAGCAAAATGATAGAGTATATGCGCGGTCATCTACGGAAGCATCTGAACTGATTCCAAGGGTGGAAAAGGGTCATCACCCAGCTTTAGTCATGGTTTGGTGGGGTGTCTCTTACGATGGGGTCACTGACCTGCATTTCTGCAAACAAGGATTCAAAACATCGGCCAAAGTTTACCAAGAAACCGTTTTGGAAGCTGTTGTGAAGCCTCTTAACAATTCCCTGTTCCAAAACCAGCCATGGACTTTCGAGCAGGATTCTGCGCCAGCCCGACTTAAGGCGTGTGTAAAGGCAAAAGGCGGACATTTCGAATAAGTAAATTCTTTTTGGATACAATATACATCAATAAATATATTAAAAAATATTTGGTCAAAAAACATTCAGTACTTTTTATTTTACTCGTACAGCATAAAACTTGTGTAACAGTATTTATGTCTCTACTAAGTATATTGTCTTGGTGATCGTTTTTCCTTACTAAGTTGCATCTATTGCCTTGTGGAGTATGTATTCTTGACAGACTTTTATAAGTATAAGACCACCTCCTCCTTTATTCCGTTCACTTAATCCATGTGGTCATTTGACGCCTGTTACTCTATCTCGACCAATGTTCGGAATCACCTGGGCGATGGTTAGTTGTTGTGTTTCCGTCATTTTACAAAGTTGTCTTTTCGTCGTAAAATTCTTCAGCTTCATAGTTTTTATCACACGATTTGAATTTGATTCATATTAATTGGTTATCCGTTTATTTTTTAACCAACTTAGTTCTCTCTGACATTGGTACATATAAGAAATAATGGCCGCTTACAAAGATTCTCACACCTTTTCTGTGCACTCCGTTTTGATTTCCGTCCACCGACTCCTGTATATGTTCCTATTTTAAGTCTATTCATTTCACATGTACTCGTAGTCCTATTGAGATTTCCAGCTTACAAAAATTTATATATTTTCTATTTCTTTACTTACTTACTTACTTAATTCCCACAACATCCCATTAAAGAACAAGGAGGAACTTTCATTAATCAGCGAGCTGAGCATGATATAATTAGTATACTCATTTACTCACCTAACGTCAGCTCCGACGGCTAATGCATTTTGTAGAGGAGTTTTTACATATGGGACAGCGCATAGAGAAAGGGACCTAAGGGTAAAAAAATCATTTTTCATTTTTTTTCTTCTTTTTTTTGATCTGGACAACATCTGAGCATCGAATGAGACCGATCCCATGCCCAAAAGTGTTCCCTCCCAGAGATATGCGCGTTTTATGAAAGTGAAGTCGACGATTCTAAGCGCAAATAGAAAGGGACCTAATCTTTAAAATGGCTCTCCTGAATAAAACTGGTTTTTAACCTTCGGTCTCTTTCTAATTTGCGCGTCACATATATTAGAGATAAATCTCTTACTCGTAAAGTCGTAGGCATTCATGTGCTGTATAACCGGCTTCTATGTTACTAATCTCTAAGAATTAAACATTTCAAAAACATCTCTGCTTGTTATAATGTCATAACTTTTTTAAAACTTATGACGTTCTTACACGGAGAAATAATTATGTGAAAATTTGAAACATGCTACAACCATCTGAATGTCTGTACTTCAGCGCAATAGGTCTACGTAAACATATTATATGTTTGGGACAATATAGAGAGGTATATCTATGTTTTTGGAATAACATAAATTCTGTGCTAGTTATTGTTCATGTCCGCATTTAGAGAGAATGTTTGGGAACAATACTACAAACATATTAATGTTTGGGGAAATTACTGCAAACATATTAATGTTTTGGTGCAAACAAATATGAGTTTGCACATAAGCATAAGAGGTTTGCTATTCAAATTTCCGGTCCTGGAAGTACGGTGTTGAAAACATTAATGTTTGGATGCAAACAAATAAAGGGTGGAGCAACTAAAATGCACGAGTAAATAAAACGAACTTTTCAGAAAATTATCTTAATATTTTTGCCGAAATATCCCATCCACTAGCTTTTGAATTGTTCTTGGCTTATTGACGTACACTTTTTCTTTTAAATATCGCCAAAGGAAGAAGTTCAACGGTTTCAAATCACATGATCGTCGTGGCCAACTAACATCGCTACGACGTGAAATGAAACGGCCATTGAATTTCTCGCCATAGAGAGAAATTCAAATGGTAACTACTGGTTCACCTCATTTTCGAAGAAGTATGGCCCGATGACAGAACGAACTGTGCGAGCATGCACAGAGGCTTCCTATTTTCCTACAGACCCGGATGCTGAAATTTGAGCGCAATTCTCCCAATTGTGGAAACATTTTATTGATTATGCTGAAAAAAACAAAATCATGAAGTGCGCGAAATTCATTTTGACGTGAACGCCCATTTTTGTAAAAGGCATCAACAATCTTAACGCGCTGCTCATGGTTGAATTTGTCAAATTCAGTTGAGCAAAATAAGTTGACGTTAAGGTGTGACTCACAATTAACATCGTGCATTATGGTTGGACCCCTTTTATATGTTTGCACACAAGCCTATAAATGTTTAGGAACGTTGCTACGAACATATTAATGTTTGCTGCAAACCAAACATACATATGAAGCATTCTCCAAACATTTAGATGTTTCCTGCAAAAAATTATTGCATCCAAACATATTTTTAACATATTTTTTTCTCCGGGTAGTGCTCAGTAAATTAATGACGTTACTGTTGTTACAATCGGTGTGGTCGTTGTTCTTCGGAAGCTGTATTATTGCGCCATTTGTCCATGAGTTGGAAAAGCGTTCGTTTGTCCATGCATCGGGAATATGGTGGTGTAAACGTTCTGCTGCAGATACAGGTTCGCCTAAAAAAGTTCTGGGCCAATACCATCTTTCCCATGAGCCTTTTTTTCTCATTAATTTTAATATGGCGCACTTTATCTCCTCCATGCCGGATGCTTTAACATCTATTCTGATATCCACCGTTTGGCTTTCTTCTTGATTTATCTCGACGACATTACTAATATCCAAAATGCTGTCTCCATCATCAGTTTTTTTGCTCCGGATTTGTGAGCAGGGTACCATTGACATCCTTTATTGCTTGGTTATAAGTTAGCCAATGTTGCTATCATTCATTCCTGCGGCTGATTTCGCTTTATTTTCTATACCTTAAAAGAAATTTCTCTTATCCTTTCTTAATGATGTCTTAAGGGGATGTGTTGGAGGAGGATCAAAAGATTCGTAGACGATAAAGAACGTCTTTACTAATAGAGCATTGCAAAACCATCGAACGAGAGCGCACAACAAGCCGTGTACTGAATACTGCATCCCTCTTTTTGAAGCAACCAAGCAAAACAGAATACTTTAAGTTCACATCCACCCAATTTGAAAATTTACCTTATTCGTCCGTTTATCCGATGAAAATTATTGCCAGGCGTCATGTGGAAAATTTTACTTCTTAAGATACGTGGACCTCGTTATACTTACCATTGCCACAATATAAGTGTTTCGAATTCGTTTATTTATTTTCTTCTTTGTTTCACAATATACTTAGTTTCTTGTATTATTTTAAAAGTACGATTATGAATTTATTTATAAATTGTACACAGGAATTGTTGTTGGTTTTTCATGTCTATAATTAATTTACAATAGTTTACATTAAAATTTTTATTATTTGTTATACTTGTTGCATTTTGCAGTTATAAAAATTTAATATTATTAGTTGACCTCGTTTTACGCCTGGCATGAAGTATCCGTATCTGTTAGTGAGACCACGGCGACTTCCATTCTGATTTAAAATATCTAACATTATAACAACATTGCTCTTCTCTACAGTTCTGCACTAAATGTCCTAGAGTTTATTTTAATCCATTGAAAACGTCGTTAAAATTAATTCTAGTTGTTTTATTTAACTTTATTTATGCAAAAATATGCAAAGCATACATCCAGATTTTTGTTAATGTTTGCTGATCAAAATGAGAATAAGGAGTGAATGCTCCCTTTTATACTTGTAACAAGCACCCCTTGTATAAAAATGGTTGTATGTAAAAAAGTATAAAACATTGTAGTCGGATTTAAGAAGCCCGAAACACAGAAAAAAAGTAATTAGAAATCAGATGGAACTAAAAAAATTCCGTAGCAAGAGAAGAATTTCCATTGGATTAACCAAATGTTTGCAATCGTAATGGATATTCGCTTCGACATACCACAAGGTGATAGATGAATAAGATCATCGTACTGTACACACAACTAATTTATCAGGCATTCTAATGAAACGCGGAAAACGAGTCTTATTCAAAAAAATATTTAAACATTTTTAACTTCAAGCCGGCCGGAGTGCAAATGATAATTAATTATCCTAAAATTACGCTACAAGTTTCAGCAATCTTAGCTAAAATATGATTTTACCACGTTTATATAAATTAGTTTTTAAGAAATAGATTTTATATAACATGATAGAGATTAAAGATAAACCGGATGGTGTATTTCATTGCCTAATAGCAAATTATATAACTCACTTTTCAACAAAATGGTATTAACTCAAAATCTTAACATTTTTATTTTCTCATTTCCTTCACTCCTTCATCGAAAAAACGATATGGAGCCTTGTCACCCACTTGTAGTAGTATCGAAATTGGTTTACGCTCGAAGTTGCATTCGACGTCGAAACCCGTGATGTACCCTGTAATCGTCTTTGTGTTTGAGTGTACTTGAAGTATATATACACAGAGAAAAAAATTAGAAATCAGTTGAAACTACAAATTATTTTCCAAAAAATCCAATTTTTTTAAGTTAAAATCATTTCTCATTTTCTCGACCCTTTCATCGAGAAATCGATCTGATCGTCCTTGTATTGTAATTGTATTATTTTTATTTGAGTGTACTTGAAGTTTATACACACAGAGAACAAATTAAAAATCAGTTGAAACTACAAAAACTCCGTTGTAAAAGAAGAATTTCCGAAGGATTATCCAATTGTTTTGATGGGACATACGAGATGATAGATAAATATGATCCTAGTATTGTACACACAACTAATTAATCAGTCATACTAATTAAAAGGTGGTTTAATTGTATGCTTTATTTTTGGTTTGAATAGGCCTTATAAAAATAAAATAATTTAAATATTACTTTTCCACTTTTTCCTCGACATGACCCTTCCATGTTTTAGAACACAAAAAGTGTACAAGCAAACAGTTTTTTGCCTCTAATGAAAATATTCAATGTTTTCGTCGAACATTGGTGATTTTGTTTCTGGTGCTTCGGATACTTCTATGTTCCACCGATACTTCTGTTACAATTCCTGAAAATTGCAGAGCACCAACTTACACTCGGTTGTACTGATGGAACAATCGAGGTGCATGCAACCTCAATCATTCGGTTGACATAAATATTCGAATGTGGCAACGAATCTGTTGTCTTTGTGCAGCTGTTCTTAAGCAAAGATCAGGTGTTCTAAATGTATGGAAATTCCGGTTTTGAATTACTACCGCACTCCATGACTCTTAGGAACAGTTCAGTTCTGAACCACATCAGGGAGAATAGCGAAACCGACTTTGTTGCCTCGTGCTGTATCAACGAAATTGACAGTTTCTGGATTTGATGTCATCACCGCCGTCTACACTTTCATCGTTGTCGTCGCCATCACCATCCAACTATGAGACTCCCCCGCAGTCTCTCTCGATACAGCATCAAAAAATACAACATCTTTCTCCACAGATTGCTGTTGCCATACCTGACAGTGCACATATTGATGTTGCTACACCTGACAGTGCATCAATTTTGCAATTTAAATTCAATGGTCTACGCAACAAAATCAGTGAGGTTATAAAAGTGTTATGTTCCCAATACCATCGTCATCTTTCTAAAAGTTTGTGAGATTTGGTCTAATTCAGGGTTGTGAAATCGGAGAAAAATACCGCATCAACATATATTTTTGTAAAATGTAATTCGGAATTGTCCAGTAGGGGAGGCGAATTCCGCGGAAGAGATTATAAAACTCAATTAGTTTTGAAATCTAATATACATATAACGTATATAACGTGTATAACGTGTCCCCTAATAGCATGTTGATGGAGGTAGTTAGTTAAGTACGTTAAGATGTACTCGTATGTATGCATATCTGGATCACCATTATATTATACAACGATCTAGTGATGTCTATCGGACTTCAGAGAGCATACCATTGTATCCAGTCAGAAGAAAATACTATTCACGACTTAACAGATGAGTATCTTATGGCTTCTTCATGCCGCTCCACAGATTTGGCAATTATTTTGTCATGCGAAAAATTCACAAGAATTATCCTTCATCAATTTATATTAGTCAATTTACACTTGATTAAAGTTGAGAATTAATGAAAACATATTTGTAACTGATTCTTCCACATTATTTGTGAATATTAATATACGAGTATGTATGACAGAAGACTCTAAAAGTAGTTACCTTACTGAAAATGGACTGAATAGTGAGCGTTACATATTAAACACCGTTTACTCGTTTAAATTTTTTAGTCAACAGTTGGTGTCGGTAAAATTATATTAATTCTCAATATTTGTAACACATTTAAATAATCAATAATAATGATTTTTTTTATATAAAACTGACAATATTTAGTTGCACTAAATTGCGTCGGCGTGAGAGGACAACAAGCACATGCCTCCTTATGGAAATGTGGCCATAGGTCGAGAATGTTGTCATACAGAGCGACAAAAAGTTCAGATTTTATTACAAACTACACTTCTATACAATAACACTTTTTCGACCGGAAACTTTAAAAATGCAAAATTCTAAAGATAGTGCGACATAATAGGGGACACTTGACAGATATAAATTCCAAACGATATTAAAAATATGCAAAACTGAAAATCTAAATATATGGAGTACGTATGGCCGGATTATAAGTTTCTTAATTTAAAATCAACCAGTTCACCAACATTATTTTGTGTTGTTGCAAACGCTGCATACCTTAACCACTCTATTTGTTATTGATGTGATTTTTTCATCTTAAGTTGAACAGTAAAAAATCTGATTACAGTTTATATTAAGAGAGCTATTGTCTATTATAAATTATTCAAAAAATCATTAATTGCATAAAAAATCTATTATACTTATTTGCAAAGCCTTAATATACATATGAATGTGTGTGTATTTATCTAGAAAGATTAAAACAAATGAGGAAAACAAAAGAGATACCTAAAAAAGTACAATACATATAACAACAATATTTTTCGATTGACGATACATTTTATTTGTTGTGTATTTTATGTTTAATAATAAAAGTGGTGCCTTACTGATATTCATCGTCACTACTCAACAACATTGATTTTTCATTGTAGTTTTGACTTATCGTTGCCACGCGTTGTCCGCCGGGCATAAATTTCCGCTGATTACCCAGAGTCTTCGAAGCCATGCAGCCGAGTGTTGAATTTTGGCTAGCTTGCGCCTGATTGGCGCTCTGATTCGCTGAGTTGACATCGTCGGGATCGTATGATGAAACTCGAATTCCTCGCGAGTTTTTGCCACCTATATTAATAGTGTTTCATACACATATACATGTACTTGTTTATCAATACAAACTTCTCCGCATTCACATTTTATAGCAAATAATAACTGAACAAAAAGAAAATCAGTCAACGAACATGCGAAATGAGGAATACACCAATTTAAAAAAAATATAAATAAAGAAAATTATAATACAGTTCAAGGCGTAGAAAGAATGAAATTACACTGCAACTAACACGATGTTCTCGAATTTGTTCATTTCGAACCAAGAAACGATAACTGAAAAACTGAATTACAGGGCTACATTGTAATTCAGTAAGGGGAGATTTTTCAATATGTTGTCCAAACTGACTATAAACAAAATGTGGAATCCAACAATCAATCAATTTTTCTAAAAAAAAAAAATTTAGATGTTGCATCTCTTTTTTCCGATTACCAGTTCTTTATGGTTGGTTTATTTCCAATTTCGCAAAAATCGGCAAACGGAATGACATATTCACCCTTTAGAAAGCCAGGTGGAAACACTTCGGTTTTTTTTAAGTTTAGCTAATTCAACTTTCGTCAAAAGACAATCTTAAATATGTTATCTTATATGCGTTAAGTCTCGCTAAGAAAATATAAATGTTAGCTTAAATCCGTAATAAAATGCACGATTTGAAAAAATGTGTTCAGGTTGACCGATAATCCTGTCAATTTATTTATGTTGGTTTGGTTGGCTTCTCTTCAAATCTACAATTTATGTTATACAAATAATATAGACATGTATTCAATACTAAAAAATGAAGAGCAATAGTCGGTAAAGTTAGATATTAAAAGAAATGGACAGCTAAGGTGTATGAACAAAATCCAAATTGCAAATAAAGCTTAAATAGATATATGTAGATACACAATTTAAGAGCATAATGCATGTATATTAAGAATGTATGTATGCGTAAGTATATAAAATGTTATAATATATGTTTATGATAACACAAAAACAAACAAAAAAACAGATTTAAACAGACGTTAAAGCCTTTATGATACCCTACACAACCGCATGCAGTTATATATGCTTCGGTCTGAATATTGAAAACTGACTGTCAAAGTAATGAGTTATATTTAGTTGGACAAAGATGGTGCTTATCGGCCATATCAGAGCACATGTAGAAAAAATTACTTTATAACTTCTTACGATACTCATTCTTATGATTACCGAGATTAAAATCTGAAATCGATAGGTGCATCTGTAGAGAAACTATTTACAACTGAGTGCCTCGACTTGTGTCGAGCTAAAAAAAAGTTGCAATCCTCTAGAAATGAAGATTTTTATATTGCAAAGCGAATCTCAAAGTATGTCGGCCCTAGAAGGCTGCATTCGGAGGTACTCCAATACGAGTATAGGGACATACAACGGTGAGATAACATTTTTGACAACTGGTAATACGTGCATAGTGTCAGTTTTCCTTTTTTTAGTTTTTGTAAACATTACCACAACATTAAAATACTCTGAGCCATTCGTATCACTTGCAATTAAGGTACTTAGTATATAGGTTTTTGTTAAGTACGTAAGCATAAAAGTTGTATTTGTCACTTTCAATTTAGGTACTAGTATACAGGTTAAGTACGAAAGCATAAAAGTTTTATTTTATTAAAAAAAAAACTAAATACACACGTTTTGAAATGCATAGTTCAAAAAATAACTTAAATAGATGTATATATAACGAAGATCTTGGCCAATAGTTTAGCCCAGTTTATCCTCGTATTTTTAGGGATGGCAACTACAATCAAAACCGGTGTTCGTTTTGTTTATATTTAATTTTATGATTTTATCGTTTTTTACGTGGTTTTTATTAAGGCAACTATGGTAGTGTTTGCTCTAATCCTCCCTCTATTTGTATTAAGACCTTTAGAGAATACTAAAGATAATAATTTACGTTTATAATAAGAAATGTATAAGTAAACTGTCTTTTGTTGCATTTTTTTTTTGATTTAAAAGCAAGTTGGCGGTGTGAAAGCATTTGTAAATAATTTTGATTTGTTTTCAGATTTGTCACTAGTCAATATTAAATTTAAGTTAAATTTAAAGTTTCTCGTAACGTTGAGATGAGGTCACTTCTGTAAAATTAAAAAAAAAAACATATTTTTGTCAATTTTAATTATATTTCTAGTAGTTTATGGAACTAATACAAGCCATAGGTGATGTACGAGAGTGAGCGAGTTATGAATGTTTAGTGACAGATTGTTACAGTTACGTTAGTATGTGTTTTTAATTAATGACCCGAAACTAAATATCGCAACATACTGAATCCAGTTAAATCAGCAAAATTATTTTCAATACACTGTGGAGAATGGCATTTTGGTTTGCAGTTACAGGGCTGTTGTTGTCCGCAGTTTTCTGACCTCGAAGGTAAAGCAAAAAACTTTACGTTTTTTCTCCTCATTGATGCATGAAAACAATGTACATATTGTACTATATTGTGTGTTGCATTCAATGTTAAGTTCCCTTGGTGGGATTTCATGAAACAGCACACATTCATGCAGCATACTTAAGTACTTATAGTTTTTACATATGGGAGTTTTCGAATTAGCAGTTCCAAATAAATGTACTTCGAAGATTTCATTATCTTTTCGAATAAGGTTACCCCATTCGTTTTAATAATTCTAATCTCAAGACCATATGCCCAACAAACAATTTGATATACTATTTGCTAAATGGGTAAATGCACTTTCTCAAAGTTTATATTTTTGGAAAAAAAATAATATAATTTAAGTTATTTCAACAAAACACAATTAAAAAATTCGCAATACAAATTGTTTACACTTGCCTACAATGGTCAACAGTATAACTGAATGCTAGACATAGACGGTTACACGTAAGAATTTGGTGCATTGACGTTGCAGAGATATGATGTGTAAATCTTGGTTCTTGACAATATACTGTTTTTTTTTTGCTTCAGGAACAGAGACCATTTTAAAAAATGCGAAACATTGTCCTAATAATCTTGACCTTGATTCCGTTATACACATCATGTTTTATACATGAAAGGTAAAAAAACAAATGCTATTTAAGAAACTTCAAACAAAAGATAATCACAATTGAGTAAAATTTAACTCTCTTTTCCAGATAGCCCTACAACTACCGCTGATAATTTTTAACAAGTACTATCGCTTTCTTCGGATTTTAAATCAATTCTTATCCCGAACTCAAATTTGCATATGACATAATATAGTTATTAGATGATACATTTTTGTGGCTATAAAGGTATAATACAGAACGTATCACTTCACGGTTTTTTATGGATACATTGCGCTCAACTGCAAATAGGGCAACTTTAAATAACCATTATTATAAACGAAACTTGGGCTCAATAGAAAATAGGGCAAAATTATTTATCATTATTATAAACAGTGCGGAATTAACTTCGCATTAAAAAGAAGCAACTTCACCACGGATGGTAACTTATCCCTCAAAATTTTGTATATCCTATACCAACTAGATTAGATAGATAATCAATACTTTTACATTTGATTTACTGTAAATGGCAAACCGCTTTTCATTTTCGATCAAAATTGCGCTTTGTGACAGCTGCACACATTAATTTTTGAGGATGTGGGCTTTGGTCGTATTTCTGTTTTAGATGTGCAAACGTCTTGTCCTCCTTTTCACTTTCGATCAAAATTGCGCTTTGTGACAGCTGCACACATTAATTTTTGAGGATGTGAGCATTGGTTGTAATTGCTGCCTTAGGTGGGCAAACGTTTTGTCTTCCTTTTGTGAATTTAACCTAGTACACTGTGGTTTCAGTCATCGGGTACGCTTTTGTTCTTCGAGATAGTACAAACTAGGTAAAATGTGGTAGTTCGTCAGATCGGTTCTAATGAAATTCTGCCGGTATTCATTAATTCAGTTTTGTAATTCTTAAAGCGGGCCATTGTTGCCTTGACCTTTCAATTGATCAATAATTGAAAGACTGCTCTTTCCTGACAGTACACTCAACGTACCAATTACAACATTATCAACGTTATCTGTTCAAAATGCAACGCCTGGAATCGTTTCTGTTGATGAACATTTCTTTTTACTCACTTATAGCCTTTCCATTTAATTTTTTATAGGGAAAGGGTAGTTGTTTTTGTAAAGACCAATTGAGATTTATATCATAATAGAGTTATAGGGCTGCAATCATCTAGCTTGTATTTGTAGTCATAACGTACTGGGCGAATCAATGTTGGCTGTTCAGAACGCACTCGCCGGATGAATGCCATGAGTCGTTTACAACATGAAAGATTCGATTTTGGACTTTCCACCAGGTGACAGGTCTTTAGATATCGCGATGTTTAAATCTGGTTATATTTTGCATTTCTAATCAAAATCGGCAAAAGCATACATAGTCAGAACCGATGTTTTCATCGGTGCGGTTCTTTTTGACCGTCGGGCCAAATTACAACAACAACAAATAACTTTAAACCTGCCAACACTTTTATTGTAGGTAAATGTCGATTTTTAACAAACAAATACTTGAATACTTTTGTCTTAAAATGATTCAGTAGCGTTCGAAACTCAGCTTTATTGCCATCTTCCTAAGCCTAAGCAGTGAGTGTGGCTTGCATTTCGATAGTATGTAAATTATTTAAAAACATAATAAAATCAAAGGATCGGCTGTAGGACTAGATAAGAAACTACAACAACTTAAAATGTTAAATAATAATATGTACTAACAATTGTAACACAAAATCGACATATATACAGACAAAAAGCAAATACTTGTAATGAAACATCAAAAATAATGCCTGATCAATTTAATTTTGACAAAGACAAGAATTTAATTTTGACAAAGACAAGAATTTAACAAAAAGCAAAAATAGATATATAAAAAATGATGCAAAGAGAGTAGACTACATACTGGAACATGACTAAGTGTCTCAGTTAAGTAGTAGCCCTAAACGTTTCATTCATTACTGCCGTATACAGACTATCCACCAGACAGAAACGCAATCCTCAACCTTAGTATTTCGTGTGGTATAAGTTTGGGTAAAACCTCCACTATGAATGGTAGTATTTACAAACACAAAAATCGAATAAAAAATCAAGCAAACAAACAAATGACAGGCTAGAAAAAATATGACACAAATATAGGATAATGGAGATATAAAGACCCTACCTAATCCAATGCGTCCCGTCTGTCAAATAAAATGTTGTAGGTATGTATTCAAATTTTCCACGCTTCTTCCCAAAAGGAAAACTAATAAAATATTATAGTTTGACACAAACAAACGGTAAATACTATGTTCCGGAACAATTTCCGTACCAAACGAAAAAAGTAAAATCGTGTACATTTTTCGTAATACGCCGGGCGTTTGCGTTTCGGTATTTCGGTAGTTAGTACGGTTATAAGAACTAAGTGAAGACAGATGAGTGTGGCACGCATTTGATTATAAGCAAGGTACATTGAACTTGTAAGTACAGCAAGTACAGCAGTGTAGTGAGATTGTCAAACAATAACAACAATTCAAAAATCTCAAAATTATTATGAAATTTGACGATTTTTGATATGCCATTGTTGTATTGTAAAGGAACTGACCACACATTGCAACAAAAACATGTCAAAAATCTGAAAGTTATTATGAAATTTGACGATTTTTGATATGCCATTGTTGCATTGTAAAGGAACTGACCACACATTGCAACAAAAACATGTCAAAAATCTCAAAATTAGTATGAAATTTGACGATTTTTGATATGCCATTGTTGTATTGTAAGGAAACTGACCACACATTTTCTTTACTGCAACAAAAACAATTGAATTTCTCCTCTCTGCTTACAAGCTCAATGAGAAAACAGAAGAGCAACGGATCAATCAAGACTACCTTTATGGATGTGATTAGATGATAATAAGCCACGAATATGAAATGATAGTAAATACTAGTAACAATGGAGTGGAGAATAAACAGTAACAAAGTGAAAAAAGAAACTTAAATTATATGTACATAGGAAGATAACATGCCAAATTTGAAATTAGGTTCTTGTTAGTTTGTGTAAACGTTTATAAGCGTATGTGCTGTGCTGTCAGTAATAAACACATAGTGTCTTAAACAAGTAAGCGAAAAATGCCATATATACAATGCAAACATATTTACGTAGATGCAGATAACTATTCAACATTTGCTATGAGGTTAAATTTGCAAAACTTTTACTTACCGGAACTGTATTGTGTGTATTGTTGATATTGTGGATGGAAATTGTGTATAGCATCTGTCATAATGTCTTTAGGATTCATAGTTTCCTGGAAAAAAAATCCATTAGAGATATTTATAATTAAGTTAATTTTTACTTTACTTTTAAGCTGCTCGAAATCGATTGCATCGTTACCGAACGGCCGTGACCATCACCAATACAACTGCGGGCGTAAACCTGAAATAGAAAAAAATCAAAATTGAATATGATATTGCTGGGCAAAGTTTCAATAGCTATCTCTGAACTTTGACGGTTTCTTGCACTAACGCTTTCAACGCTCTCGTTCCTTTAACTTTTCGTCCTGCCTAGTGCCAATTTTACTATGTACCGCTGTCATTAAATATATTTCGTAAGTTTGGAGCTGCCGTTACGACAAAAGGTGACCGCTATCGAGTCATGCTGACTGAATTTTTGTTCCCAATAATAAGGTAAACATCAACGACATTTGGTTTCAACAAGAAGTCACACCTTACGATACAGCGCGCTTAACAAACGATTTATTGCAAAATCAATTTGTTGACAAATTTATTTCCAGATGTGGTCCTGTTCATTGACATCCTCGACCATGCGATTTAACTTTCAAATTAAAAGCTATTTTCTGGATGTCGAAAGAAAGCTTTCGTTCGCTTTGTAAGCGAAATAAAACTGATTTGAGTTTCACTTACTCAACTTTACACGAACGATGACTCGATCGACTAGTCGTAAGAAAACTTTACGAAAGCCTTAAAGTCTTCATACAAAATTTGGTGTCTCTATTTCCAACATAGCGAATGGATATTTAAATTTGATGCACACAATTTGACAAGCGTAACTGCAGACCAACGAATACGCTCAAGATAGTGAACCCCAAATTTAATCTAAATTTAATCTAGAAACAGGCTGTAAATAAAAAAGGATTAAAACATTGCAGTAAAAACGGTTCATTAAAATAAAACCCAGAATACACATTGAAACTCAGAAAAAAGTTTAATCCCTGTTCGGTTTAATCCCTGTTCAATGTGTAAAAGCAACAGACCGAAATAAAACAAACGAGCTAAACATACTTACATGCACGGCACGGCACACAAGTTGACATATTCAACTAAACTCTTTTTACAACACACACACACGTTGTTGTAAAAGAAATCTATTGATGGCTCTCGATGTGGAGTCTCTTTAGAGCTGGCAAGAGTGAGTTGTATTTTCGTGGGCAATTGTGTGAAGAAAACTTGAAAAGTAAGGTTTACAACAGTAGTTCTCATTCGTTTGTGGAGAGCCTGGCCTTATAGAGTTCGGTTTTACTTTCAACAATTGCAGCAAGGCTTTCTGAAGAGGGTTGTCACGGACCCGAAATCATGATAAAAGTAGTGTGCAGCCACGAAAATCAATGTCACTTTGCCATTTTGTTAAAAACTTGTCTTCTATTTAAATATAGAAAACAAGAGGTCTTGAGCCGGTTTAATCCCTGTTCAATGTGTAAAAGCAACAGACCGAAATAAAACAAACGAGCTAAACAAAAAATTTAATTTACATTAAAGCAAAACATCAAACTTAAATAAAACAAATAAAAATGTCGTTATATTAGACCAGGCTGACCCCTGACTCCGCTATTGAAGTACGTGGCCGTTTTCAATGCCACGTAGGGTCATGGTTCCGACCATAGTCTCAGCCAAATTTTTATTATAAATCCATATTCGAAGTCGTTACACATTTGCCCATTTTCACCGGGGGTACCTTCTTTTGAACATATTGCCCGTTTTTAGGCCACTTCGGGCTATGCGTCCGAAACTAATCTCGGCTAAAACTAAAAACTAAATCCATATATGTATGTATTCAAAGAATATGTTGCTTTAACTTGAGTATTCATATACTGTTACCTTAATATAAAAAGGCCCCAACTCATTTTTTGCCCATGAAATGTCTGTACAAAAAACTCTAACTCATACAAAATCTGTAAATATTATTTTTTTAAAAAAAAATGTATAACTCTTAATTACAGATTTTTTTATAAAGTGTGACTTTATAAAGATTTTGTGCCCTTTTTATTACAGATTTATGACGTTTGTTTTCTTCTATTGCAAAGCTGATCTTACCGACCTTACGGTATGATTTGTTATGCAAATAATCAACAAAGCGTACCTTTTTCCGATACATTATTGAGAGACATTATTGAGACATTGACACAATTAAGACATTATTTGAAAGGCAACTTTTTTCCCTTTAGATAAGCTATAATCATGCTAAATTCAGAGTACTAGCTCACTGCGTTTGACCGCTATGATGCCATGACCGGTAAGGAAACGGACGCCCATGGTTATATACTTTGAAGGGTCTCCGATCGATATTACGAGGCATAGCGAACCGAATAACAATTTTAGTATACACTTATACCTCGATAAAGGGAAAAAAACACAGTTTATTTAAATAAACGGTAACATACTTAGTAGGGACATAAATAATGTTACAACATTGAACACACCCATTACAATAGTAGAACTGAACATACCCCGTTAATGTCATATGGGTTTTGAAATCTAACCTCAATAGCGTTAGTCTGTAACGGGATTTGAAAATTGTTTCAACTTTCATCATGGAGTGGTCAGATAATGAGAACCGTATCGCTGAAATAGCGCTTTTCAAGTGTGAAATGAAAAAAGCGATATTTTCAAAACGCTCCGGCCACTAAGGATTAGCCGCATGTTCGTCTACCGATGCATAAAACTGTTTGAGGAGACTGGAGATGTAAAAGACCGCCACCGGTCGTGCCCACGCTCTGTTCGAACACTGCATGTCATCAAAGCCGTTAAATCAAGAATTCACAGAAATCCGCTCCAAAAACAGAAAATCATGGCCCGTGAGATGAATATCACGCAAAAGTCCATGAGTCGAATCATTAAAAAAGACTTGGGACTTGTAGCTTTCAAACGACGTCCCGGACATTAAAAAAAAAATACGATTGAAAAATGCAAACGTCTTTTGGTGAAGCACACTGGTAACTTGCACAGAAAAAATTTTGTTCACCGATAAAAAAAAATTTTACCGTTCAGGAAAAATTTAACAAGCAAAATGAGTTTATGCGCGCGCGGTCATCTAAGGAACCATCTGAACTGATCCCAAGGGCGGAAAAGAGTCATCACCCAGCTTCAGTCATGGTTTGGTGGGGTGTCTCTTACGATGGGGTCACTGACCTGCATTTCTGCGAACAAGAATCAAAACATCGGCCAAAGTTTACCAAGAAACCGTTTTGAAAGCTGTTGTGAAGCCTCTTAACAATTCCCTGTTCCAAAACCAGCCATGGACTATTCAGCATGATTCTGCGCCAGCCCATAAGTCTAAAACGTCCCAGGCCTGGCTTCGAAACAATTTGCCAGCGTTCATTGCCTCTGAAGAAAAGCCCTCAGGCAGTCCAGATTTGAACCCATTGGATTACAAATTGTGGACGGTTTTAGAGGACAAGGTTTGTCACAAAAGATAACCCAACATTGGATCTCTTAAGACTGCTTTGGTTCGAGCTGTGGCCAATTTTCCAATAGACGAGGTTCGTGCAGCTATTGACGATTGGCCAGTGCGACTTAAGGCGTGTGTAAAGGCAAAAGGCGGACATTTCGAATAAGTAGACTCTTTTTGGATACAATATACATCAATAAATATATTAAAAAATATTTGGTCCAAAAACATTCAGTACTTTTTATTTTACAGCATAAAACGTGTGTATTTATGTCCCTACTAAATAATTAAAAAATACCATTACAAACAAGTCACTTAAATGTAACTAAAGATACATGTACATATGTGACGCGCAAATAGAAAGGGACCTAAGGGTAAAAACCAGTTTTGTTCAGGAGAGCCATTTTAAAGATTTAAATACGTGTATCTTTGGTGTACCATCACTTTCATAAAACGAGCATATCTCTGGGAGGGAACACTTTTGGGGCATGGGATCCTTAGGTCCATTTCTCTATGCGCTGTCACATATGTATGATCTTACGATTTTAAATAATAATATATATAATTTCTTTGAGTATGGATTATACTAACATCCCCATAGAAACTTTTTTATACCCTCATGGAGAACAGTTTTTTTCCCAATGCAACCCAAAAAAATTAAAGCTTTCTATTAAAACGCATACAAACTTAGCGAGACGTAGGAAAAATTTCAAAAAGTTGCAATGAAAAGGGATTCTTTCAAAAAGGTAATTAGTTTATGCCGACATATCAGTAACTCTTGAAGCATTGAAAGCGAATATTCAATCCACCACAGACGCCCCACGGCCAGATTTATTAGTGAAAGCAGTCAAAAAAATTAACTGATCGATTGGTCCATGTAACTTGTACCCGCATCGGACATATGCCGGAAATACCATAAAATTATCTACCAGATAGTAGTGAAAAACTTTATTCCAATCAAATCTGTCTTGTATTATCATTTTAATCTCTCAAGGTCTTCAGAAAACATCCTTTACAGTAAAACTCGTAGTATTTAATAAGACTGCAAATACTTATATATTACTAATTCCGTAAACATAGTTCACATGTGCAAAGAAGCTTGAAGCACTGCTCCTCCCCAGCCTGATCGAACACTTTCCTAGTGCTGATCATCAGCATGGATTCCGCAAGCAGCACAGCACGACAACTGCTTTACACGCCATCACCACACGTATAAGTCGCGGCCTTAACCAGAACTAGCCTAACGACAGGACGGTCCTCGTGGCTCTTGACCTTACAAAAGCCTTCGACACGGTCAATCATGCCACTCTGTTCGAGGACATTGAAGAAACGTCCCTTCCGCCCAGTTTGAAACGTTGGGACAGAAAGTCGAAGCCCCGTAGAGTTAAACAAGGAGTTCCACAGGGTGGAGTTTTATCCCCGGCTCTGTTTAACCTCTACCTCTCTAAAATTCCTGCACCACCAGACGGCGTTGAAATTGTGTCGTACGCTGACGATTGCACAATTCTGGCGTAAGGACCTAAAGTGGATGACATTTGCGAGAAAATCAACTGTTACCTCACTGACTTAGCACTTTTTTTCACTGCGAGGAATATGAAAATATCCGCCTGATGATTTATCAGCCACACTGTTTACTCGCAGCAGTCATCCTAACCACCATCTCTTGAACAGGATGCCTCCACCCAGGCAGATCAGGTACGATCTTCATGATCTAGAGAGAGAGGTGTAGCGGTATAAGAGAGAACCTTTAGATCATCGAAACTATACTGATGTCGCAGCAGCAGTATCCAGCTACCGTGTGAATGTAGTGCTAGGGGGGAACATCCTCCGGAGATTTCACCTGAGGAGAAGGTACTACCTCGGCAGACGCGCGTGGTTCTGGCGCAGCTGAGATCTGGATGGTGCAGCCGCCTCAATTCTTACGTTCCGGACATCTGTCCCGCCTGCCATCAGGGACCACATGATGTACTGCACCTCTTCAATTGTCCGGCCAAGCCCACTCATCTGACCCCCAACTCTCTGACGACGCATCCAGTTCAAATGGCGCGTTTTCTTCACCTGGATATCGAAGCAGATCCCCCATAGACGAGCAAGACTTCAAAATAAATATATTGTCGTTACAACAACAACAAAATGAGTTATAAGAAATAAAAAAAATTCACCGTCGGGTTTTGTTCCGACTCGCAAATGACGGCGAATTTTCAAACATGAGATTAATCTGTATGTCGTCTCTATAAAAAGCGCTAGCCGTTCGGAGCCGACATTGATGGTATATTAAATGTGTCATTCCGTTTGTCATACCACAAAATATTGATTAAAGACCCTATAAAGTATGATCATTTTTTATCGTAGTAAAATTCCAGGACGATCTAGGGTTATAAAAGTCGATTTTCGACTAATCGATTAGCGACTTTTGGGTATTAAAAGTTCAAGTCGAATTTTTGTTTTTAAAAAAAGTCTAAAAGTCGACTATTTGACTGTTAGACTTGTCATCCAAACAAAGCGTAATGCGTATTAATTTATGATGCAATTTCATTTAGATTCGCCGGTTGAGAAATGCATATGTATACGTTTTATATTGGTGTAGTGACAACGAGTGGCGAGGTTTTAAACGTAAAACATTCAAAAATCTTTGAGATTCTTTCAGAGCAATCAATCAAGTCGGTAAATATAATATAACTGCAATTATATTCAGCTGTATAACAAGTTTATTTTTTAAGGCGAACTAAGTAACACCGAAGTTAGAAATTCTCGAATAATTATTGGTACCCGTTTACTTGTTGTTGAAGTGGCCGAAGAGGTTGTGAGTTCCAAAGCCAACGAAGAGGATTTAGTATGCGGGTTCCTTGACAAGAGTGTAACACTAGGCGCATAAGAGGTCATTATGATGACAACGGTGTTTCAATACAATTGGGGCTAGTTCTGATGACAACGGTGTTCCAATGCAATTGAGGCTTGTTCTGACGCCAAATTTCTCAAAAAAAAAATAAATATGTTGATTCGCTTCGCCCAAAGGGCTGAAGATTGTTTTGCAGGAGATGATGAATTTAACCGAAAAATCGAATTTTCAGATAAAGCTCATTTTTTTGGTGGCTATGTCAATTAACAAAACACTCGGGAGGGGCCATTGGGTGGGGCTATTTAAAAATATGGACATGGAATATGGACATCAGCGTATTTGATTGTGACTTCTAAAGCGACAGGACTCATATCGGGAGAGATATTTGAAGTCGAAACCACACTGCCTCCATGTTCATATTTTCAAACAACAATCTCATGCACTTTTGCTCTTCGATCGGCCAACACCCTCGTGTTTTCTGAGATTCAAGTGCCATTGGTCAAACAAAATTGACAGTTTATTGTAAGCAAATGCCTTACCGCGGTATTGTTTGCATTTTATAATTCAAACTTATGTTTTCTTCGCGAGTGAATGTGTTGTAAAGTCGCTCCTGAAGAATATACATATATATACGAGGGCGACCGCAAAACTAACTGGCCTGGCACATTTTCTGTTTTACTAGCAACTTTTTTTGTTTTTTAAAAGCAATCTTTTATAAGCCATCTGTCAAAATTTCCGAAATATTTAATGATTATTTTCTTTGTTACAGGTGATTGAAGTAAACAAGTTTTATAATTTTTGAAAAATGGAAAATAAAGAGTTTCGTGCGGTAATTAAACACTTATATATGAAAGGTTATACGCCACAATTAATCAAAGATGAATTGGATTCTTTTCATGGTGATAATGCACCATCATACTCCACCGTGAAATCCTGGGTTCAACAATTTAAAATGGGTCGTTCAAGTACGGAAGATGAACAACGCTCTGGAAGACCGAAAACTGCTACTACTATTGAAAGCAGGACACAGTATTTTGGGATGCAAGCGGTATAATATTTATTGATTATCTTGAGAAAGGAAAAACTATAAATAGTGAATATTATTGTGCGTTATTGGATCGGTTGAGTAAAGAAATCAAGATAAAACGACCGCATTTAGAAAAAAAAAAGTTCTTTTTCATCAAGATAATGCTCCTTCGCACACTGCATTTTTAACTCAACAAAAAATGGCCGAATTACGATTTGAAATTCCTCCGCATCCACCATATAGTCCAGATTTAGCTCCTTCTAATTATTTCTTGTTTCTAAATTTAAAAAAAATTCTCGGTGACAAAAAAAATTCGTCCAATAGCGAGGTTATTGCTGAAACTGAGGCATATTTTGAAGGTCTTGAAAAATCTCATTTTTCAGATGGAATTAAAAAAACTTGAAAAACGTTTGATGAAGTGTGTTGAGTTGTTGAAAAATAAATAATAATAATAATTCCAAAAAACGGTTCTTTTTATGTTAGGCCAGTTACTTTTGCGGTCGCCCTCGTATATATTTATTTGTGAACTTTAAATCCATCTAGCGGAAAATACAACAAGGAAAATCTATCGAAGATATAAAATATTAATAGATGAAAAAGAGCCTAATCCAAAAATACATAAAGGTGCGGATACGTCTATCGAAAATCGAGATGCCCTACTGAGTACCGATGAGAGTACTGAAGAAGAAAACAGTGTCGTACCAGTAGAGAGCAAACAACAAACACGCTTGTAAGCAAATTATCGTAGTTATTTGGCAAAGACAACTTTCACGCTGTATCATTAAAAAAGATTCAATAAATAAATAAAATGTAAAAAACATTTTATAAGCCCAAACTTTCTATGTCCCTACATATTAATCTGATGACGTTTTTACCGATACTATCGATAGTAAATAAAAACTATCGACATTGGCGCCCAAAACAAACTATCGATAGTTTGACAGCTTTACGAGGGTTGCTATTTACATTTCCGGTCCGGCAATAAAAACACAATAATTTATCATTGGAAATGGTTTAATTGTTTTTCAAAATATTCTCCTTTAAGATCAATACACCTTTGCATGCGCAAAAAACAATTTTCGAACCACTTTTTCCACTCCAATTGAGACACCTCCAAAACATGATTTTTTAACGCTTCAACAGCTGCCGCGGGCGGTGAAAAACGTTGATCACGCATTTTTTTCTTGATGCTAGGGAAAAAAGAAGACTCATTGGGTGCCAAATCACGGCTGTATGGTGGATGGCCCATCAGTTCATCATCTTGAGTGGTAAAATAGTTCATCGTTTCAGCTGATGTGTGAGAGCTCGCATTGTCTTGATGCAAAATGATCCGTCTTCTCTTATTACCTTTCCTCATTTCTTCGAACACTGTTGGCAAACAGATGGTTGTATACCACTCAGAATTGACCGTCCTACGTTCCACTAAAGGCACTGTGGCAACATGGCCGGTTATACCGAAAAAAACGCAATCATTTGCTTCCACGAACAATTTTTGTTGGATTTGGCTCGACCCATACGGTCGATTGCTGTTTTGATTCGGGTTCATATGCATAGATCCATGATTCGTCACCAGCTTTTGAGCTACAGCAGTTAAACTTTTTCAACATCTCTTTGCACCAATCCATACGAGCCTTTTTTGAGCATTCGTCAAATTATGTGGGATCCAACGAGAACAAACTTTTTTCACGGCCAAATGAACATGCAATTTCTTATTGATGCTTGTCATACTAATGCACAAGGATGCCTCAATCTCACGGTATGTCACATGTCGGTATTGCTTAATCAGTTCACGCACAGCATCGATGGTTTCTGGCAAAGTGACCGAAGTAGGACTTCTTCACGAAATTCATCCTGGAGCGAACGGCGTCCGAGACTGAACTCTTAGTACCAGCGATTAACAGTGGTTTTTGATGGTGCTTTATGGCCAAAAGTCGAAACAAGTTGATTTAAACACTCTTGTCTCGATAACCCACGTTATCGTAAAAAAATCGTAAAAAATCATCGCACGAAAATGTTCGCGGGATAATTCTATTTTTTGACTGAGCTGAATTTTTCAACACACTGTAAACAAAACAATTCGCCCTCAATGACAAAACGTTCTGAGTGAAGTTATGCTAAAAAATGTAAAAGTTTCCAATGGAAGTTTCAGTTTGCATCTGGAAACACTATTATTGTCAGGGCCCGAAATATAAATAGCAACCCTCGTATCAGATGAAGTATATATCTTATTGATTGTAGTAAAATTGTAAGACGATCTAGTCTGTGTGTCTGTTGAAAGCACGATTGCGGTCAAACGAATCAACTAATGATCCCGAAATTTTGCGAATTATATCGAATGTTAAATTTTTTAATAATCTTTTGAAGTTAATTGAAGTTTCATGTTGATATTGGTTTTTTCTCAAATGTAAGCCAAAAAAAACATCCCACTGATAATTCAGCTACAAGAGTGTCGTTAACCAACTTTATCAAAAATAATAAGCTTCTAAGATGTTTTTAATGTGGCTAAGAAACTTGACAACTAAAAATCTTCGTCATTAGTTTGAGAAAAGTGAAGTACTAAAAATACTGCCTGATCATGGAATTTCAAAGTTAGGTACAATAGTGAATGCCGTCTTAGCTTTTAAATGGGTTTCAAACTTCAATGAACGAATGTTTGCAATGAAATAAATGGTGCCACTTAAGGACCTATTCAGAATAAAGAAAACTAGTAGTGTCTAACTCGTTAATTTATTTAAGTCTTTTGCTTTAACACAATGGTCAGGCATTAACCGGCTCGAGACATTTAATACATTTTAATCAAAGACAAGTTTTAATCAAAATGGCAAGGCCTACTGATTCTCCTGGCTGCACACTGCTTTTATTACGATGTCTCCTATTAAAATGTAGATGCAAGAGGTCTCGAACCGGCTAATATCTGTTCAATGTGCTAAAGCAAAACACCGAAATCAACGGCACGGCAAAACAGTTGGTCCTCAAGAGTTCAGCTTTCCTTTCAACAATTACTGCCAAGCTTTCTGATGAAGGTAATCTCGGACCCGAAATCGCAATAAAAGCAGTGTGCAGCCACGAGAACCATGTCACTTTGCCCATTTGTTGAAAACTTGTCTTCTATTACAATGTAGATGCAAGAGGTCTCGAGCCGGTTAATCCCTAACCATTGTGTTTAAGTACTTAGTAGGGACATAAATACTGTTACACACGTTTTCATTTCATTTCTTTATTGACATGTAATTCGAAGCCCATTGGGGCCTCTTAATGCTAAATTACAATATGTATCAAAATGTTAAATAGAACATCATAAACTGCTAGAAAAAATTCAGTAAAAAATCAAATAAATTATATAAATTAAAATAATCCTAATATTTCCTAATAAAAGAGAAAAAAAAACCTGATGAAAGCATATAAGTGATAATCAAGAAACCGAAGAAAAAAAAAACATATAAATAAAAGCATTACTCTGTATTTGAACGAAAATTTTCCATTAAATGTTTACGAAATGTCATGGAAGACAAATTAAACGTTTTTAAACTGCTTGGCAAAATGTTAAATAGTCGGGCTACTCTTACGAGGAATGATCGATCCATAAGCGGTGTTACCTTTAGAATAATTAACTGTCTGTTGCGAATTGAGTGACTGAAGACAAATGAATTTGCTAGAAACAAAGGAGATTGAAGTTTGTATATCTTGTAAAAAAAATATAGCAACCGAAGGTGCACAAATTCCACAAAGGAACAGCCTAAAAAGTCATTCACAAACGGCGATATGTGAGCATACGGTTTAACAGAATATACATAGCGCATAACTCTATGAAGCACTGTCTTTATAATATTCATATTACTTTGAGTAGTTCCTGTATATACCTCTAGGCAGTACAAAATATTTGGCATAATTAAGCCATGAACCAGTTTTGTTTTTATCCAACGAGGTAAAACTAAATTGGTGTTGTATAGTTGACGAAGTGTGAAACTAATACGTGAAGCAATACTGCGAATATGCTGCTCAAAGCAGCATTTGTTGTCCAGTAGTATTCCCAAACGCGTAATACTCTGAACGAATTCTATAGACGTACCATTGTATTGCACATCTAGGTTGATAGAAGATGATGATGAAAACAGTATTGCCTTTGTTTTAGAAGGATTAATACTGCACTAAAAAGTACAGAATGTTTTTGGACCAAATATTTTTTAATACATTTATTGATGTTTATTGTATCCAAAAAGAATCTATTTATTCGAAATGTCCGCATTTTGTCTTTACACACGCCTTAAGTCGCACTGGCCAATCGTCAATAGCCGCACGAACCTCGTCCATTGGAAAATTGACCACAGCTCAAACCAAAGCAGTCTTAAGAGATCCAATGTTGGGTTATCTTTTGTGATAAACCTTGTCCTCTAAAACTGTCCACAATTTGTAATCCAATGGGTTCAAATGGGACTGCCTGAGGGCTATTCTTCAGAGGCAATGAACGCTGGCAAATTGTTTCGATGCCAAGCCTGGGACGTTTTATCCTAATGGGCCGGCGCAGAATACTGCTGGAAAGTCCATGGCTGGTTTTGGAACAGGGAATTGTTAAGAGGCTTCACAACAGCTTCCAAAACTTGGTAAACTTTGGCCGATGTTTTGTCTCCTTGTTCGCAGAAATGCAGGTCAGTGACCCCATCGTAAGAGACACCCCACCAAACCATGACTGAAGCTGGGTGATGACCTTTTTCCACCCTTGGGATCAGTTCAAATGCTTCCTTAGATGACCGCGCATACACTCTATAATTTAGCTTGTTAAATTTATCTGAACGGTAAAAATATTTTCATCAATGAACAAATTTTTTCTGTGCAAGTTATCAGCGTGCTTCACCAAAAGACGTTTGCATTTTTCAATCCTATTTTTTTTTTTAAGCTGCAGTCAATAATTCTCCGGTACGTCGTTTAAAAGCCCCAAGTCCCAAGTCTTTTTTAATGATTCGACTCATGGACTTTTGCGTGATATTCATCTCACGGGCCATGATTTTCTGTTTTCGGAGCGGATTTCTGTGAATTCTTTATTTAACGGGTTTGATGACATGCGGTGTTCGAACAGAGCGTGGCGGTCTTTTACATCTCCAGTCTCCTCAAACAGTTTTATGCATCGGTAGACGAACATGCGGCTAATCCCTACTGGCCGGAGAGTTTTGAAAATATCGTTTTATTCATTTCACACTTGAAAAGCGCTATTACAGCGATACGGTTCTCGTTATCTGACCACTCCATAATGAAAGTTGAAACAATTTTAAAATCTCGTTATAGACTAACGCTATTGAAGTTAGCTTTCAAAACCCATATGACATTACCGGGGTATTTTCAGTTCTACTATTGAAGTTTTAGTTTAGTTTATTTTAAACTTAAATGGGTGTGTTCAATGTTGTAACAGTATTTATGTCCCTACTAAGTAAAAGACTGAAATAAACAAACGAGTTAGACACTACTAGTTTACTTTATTCTGGGTAGGCCCTTAAGTGTAGAGTGGTTTTATTGCACCATTTATTTCATTGCAAACATTCATTCAATAAGGAATGAAAATCATTTTAAATTTAAAATGTCATTTATGATTGTAACTAACCTCGAAATAATAAGGCAGTTTTTTTAACCTTCACCTTTTCTCAAACCAATCACGAAGATTTTTCCTTGTCATGTTTCTTAACCTTTCTAAATGCGTCACATTTTAACGTCAAGTTTTTTGCCCAACATAATTTGACATTTTTTTGTTATAGTGTTTGACAAATTCAACCATTCAAATTTGTTGAAGCATTTTACGAAAATGTTTAAAATGCATTTCGTACACTTTTAATTTTTTCGGTCAGCATAATCGACCTAATGTGACCACAGTGGATTCGTTAACAAGCAGAATTGCCGCATTTAGGCAAATGTGAATCCACGATTGATTGTTAAAAAGGCGATGCGTCCAAAAATAGTGACTGTTTGGAGCGGTCAATCAGCTGCCGGCGTCATGCACATACATACAGACATGTTGCTAATAAGTACCGACGAAATACAGAAGTAAAACAATTATGTAAATGTAAATATTAACAAATATTCTGTTATTCGTGATAGAAAATTGTGTATTGTTGTAATTTAATGTTCTCGAGTTTGTTTTAGTGATTACCCCTGATGATGAACGACGAAGTCAGTTCGAAATATTGGGTTATTTAAAATTAAATAAAACTTCAAATCTCACAAAACAAACTTCACAAAATGGTTTACACGCTGCGGTGGCATTGTTCAATACAATCACTTCATGCACTTGCAGGTTTTAATCTGGTACTAAACAAAATCAACAAACTTAATACAAATGAAATTATTTGATGAAGAGCCAATTTTTGCAGTTCCCACACATTAATGAATTAAATTCCGTATAAGTTTATGTTATTTTGTAACAAAACCCTAGAAAATGTTTCATATAGGTTTTTATAAACTGGTTTCCTTCAACAATTTGTAAATACAACTTATATACTATTATTTTTTTTTAATGAAGTAGAAAAGGAGTAGTTAAGAAGGTTTAGGAATCTTATTTATTTCAATCCGCTGGGATAGTGGATGATCAATGGTTTGGGAAATGTCACAACAGGATTCTTGCTGTATTCGACAACACGTACAAGAAAAATAGTATTACTTCCCAGAAAATGATTGAATTTTATAATATTTGTTCGCTGTTTCTTTATTTCTATAATGTTTATTTTGCAACAATTATATCAACGCAGATATCATGAGCTCTCATTCTATTTGGTATTTGATCAACTAGCATCCGATCTAAGAAATGATCAGACTCTCAATTTACAGCGGCCTCTTTTAAACGTTTTTTTAGTTTGCGATTGAGTCATTGTCCTGAAAGATTATCCCTTAATTAAATACTTAAAAGCACTTGTTTTTCAACTTATCAAAATGATTGAATATAACCGATTTTATTTCTTCATATTTCATAAACTTTGGACTTTTTGCACCATTTTAAAGGTTTAAATACGTGTATCTTTGGTGTAACATCACTTTCATAAAACGCGCATATATCTGTGAGGGAACACTTTTGGGGCATGGGGGACATTCGATGCTCAGAAGTTGTCCGCTGTCACATGTGGAAATCGTATATAACAATAATTGACAAGAGGTGAGAATGACGGTGAATAAGTTTTTCTTTAGGTATCGAAGAACCTAAAACCAGTTATTTATAACTCTGCGCCCGGTTTCATGAAAACATTTTATACCTCAAGACACAATTCAATTAAAACACTAAGTAGTTAAGTGGTATTCTTACAAAATGCGTTTCTTACCTGATAGGGGAATGCATACCGCAAGGCAATGGCGGCAAATAGCATTTCAATACAAATGAAAAAGTTTTGATAACCTGCCGAAACAGTACCGGCAGACGTAACAGTGCCAGCACTGTCTACAATAGGCGAAATAACCTTTGCCTTTTCCAATATAGCCAAACCAACACCTAAACAAAAAACAAACAGTTGTTTAGAAATCTGCATTTATCAGATATTATGTATGACTCACCTTGCCAGAATGATAAGAAAATGACTGACTTGATGGTACAGAACTTTAAAACGGGTTCAAATGGCGTGAGTAAATCGCGCGTGGCAAAATAGAACAAATAAAGGCCATAAAGTGCTAGTGACACGGAGATGTTATAAATGACAGTAATGTAGATATAGCCACCATCAGCGCTAGAATATAACAGATACAATTACTTATGCACACACTTATTTAGATACATATTAAATTGTATATACGAGTATATATATTACCTCCAATCACCATCATGGTAATGACCAAATACTTGCAGGAATATAATTATAAATGCTACCAAAGGCTTGACCAAACAAAATTGTAACGTGGCCTGTTTGCAGAAGCGTAAAAATCCTATTGTATAGGTTTTTCCCTTTAAACAACAAGTTCCGTATAGACAAGATGTTTTAATAGGCTTTCCACGAATTTCCGACATTATATTGCCCTCCCCACCAAGGTATTCGTAGCAGAGCGAGAGGAAATTATAAATGACAAATGCTAAAAATATAAATATTTAACTAATTATTTTGCAGGAACAGGGCAATTAGAATATTCGTAGAACTGGCCAAAATAAGTGCACCAGCTGGACAGTCATTGGCCTTGGCGTCTCTTCATTTAAATATTTGAAAGTTCACAATACTGTGGCTAAGAAAATCGCAGAACTTACCTTCGTAACAATCTCTTACTGTGAAAAAGTAAACGTAAACATTATCCGAGTTAAAAAACAACAAACTTATCCATGAATACGTTGCATAAATGGGAACAATAAACAATATGCGTACAATCCAACGTTGCTCTTGGGGATTGGTGTACCAACGTAGGTGCTGATAAATCTGCAGAAAGGAAAAACAAAATTAACGAAACTGACAGGAAAGCAGGTAACATTATCACCTGTTGACATGTGATAAACAGAGCAGCCCAAACAAAAATGCCAGCTAAGCCTTGTGCGGTCTTTGTCTGTAAAAAAATACCGTCGCCCACATGACTTAGAGGATCCATGGGTGCGGAGGACATTTGTTGTGGCGTAGGTTGTACCATGAAATTTAACTTCAATGACGTCGAAGCAACGGATGGTGATAGTGTGGTGGCATTAAGGGTCGGATCAGTTAAGCTACTGCCAGTAGGTGTGGTCATACTGGATAATTCCGTTCTAAGAAAATTTACTGAAAATAAAAAGGCCAAAAGTAGTTTATGAATAAAAAATTATGTTCCTAGGCCTAAGTTTTGTTATTGAGGATTTTTTGTTGTTATGTTTGAAAAATTAAATAACTTCACTAGCCAAATCCTAATCTGATACGTTAAAACTTTTGTGTTTTAAAACCAAAGCTAAATGTTGTCATTCAGACACAAAACATGCAAAGAAACCAGTGATACCACTTTTGTGTTTATTTTTAGATATTTAACATTATGGATAATTTAAATTAAATGTATTGCGTAATTTATTTCTATTTTAAAACTTTTAATTTGCAGTACTTTTGTTTAAGTAGTGTAAAGATGCTTGCAATATATTCATGCAAGTTTCATTTTGATTAAGGATTATAAAATTAAGACTTCGGCGGTTACGACTCTCAAAAGTTGACCTTTGGTTCTTTGGAGAATCATTTTAAGATCGAGTTGTTGTGCAACTTAAATTATTTTTTGATCGCACAACCTAAGTATGTACTACTGTTTAGTTATATTAAATTTTCTTCTAAACCCTACACACAAGTCATACGAATATCTAAACGAAAGAGTGCCAGTCACTCACATTTGCATCATAGAGCGAACCATTTTTTTTTACTTTTCGTTCTTACGTAAGGTAAAAAAAATTATTATGGAATCAAACTTCGTTCAGTGGCTGCCTCGGGTGGCTTTGCAGTAGCGCATTCCATGTCATTTTCAGTAAAAAAAACGTTGCATAACATGGCACTGTGACACCCACCGTTGACCGAAACGTTGTTCCCAGCCCCTTTTTAGAAAAAAAGTACAATGATGCAACCACACCACAATCCGCACAAAACTGTCACCTTCCGTGAATATATTGGCTTCTGGAATCTAATGTTCGGGGTTTCCGAGCCCAAGATGCGGCAATGTTAACGTAGCAGCCTAAACGAACATTCGCCTAGTCATATAAGATATTTTGCCCAAAATCGTTGCCCAATTCAAGCTGCTCTAAAGGCCCAAGCAAATAGAAAGCCTCAGCATTTTTCTTTGTCTCAAAAATTATTAATTATAATGTAGAGACACATATAAGTTATTGTTGTTGTATCGGCAACTGTGTGCCGGGGTGAAAGCCCTTGGCCAAACAATTGGTCTTCGGGTCAATCCGGTCCATAGAAGCGGCTGCCGTGGGTTGTCACAGTTAAGAGACTTACTTTGCCGTGAATCACTAAAGCGAGGCCAAAAGTTGCCCCACCTCCAACTATTTTAGAATTTTTTCGGCATTGACATTTTACAAATAAACAATTTATTTACTTTTCATAAATAAAAGAAATAAAAATAAATGTATAAAATGATAAAAGGAAATACAATTTTCAATTTATGGAAACATTTAAAGTGAAATTTCAAAATAAATCTGGTTTCACATGCATAAAGAAAGCTTTCTATGTGGGTTTAAGAAACGGAAGAAGATTTCAATGCCAATAAAGTAAGTGAAGAAAAAAGGTTTTTAATCTCCTATGACCTTAAGGCCGAACCTGCGCAGCATAATAAAGCGTAATGTGACTCCCCAGTAAACCAAATTTGCCGACAATGTCTGATATCAGACAATTCTGAACTCTATCGAGAATTCTTACCGAAATCGTTACGAGTTCTGTTCGATTTGTCTGAGGATTTTATATTTATAAGTATTATATTCCGAATTATCTAAACGAATTCAGCTCGAATTCTGTTAGACTTGTCTGTGGGATTTTAATTAATTTTTTGTTCTGACTTCTCTTAACGAAATCGCAACCAATTCTGAACTTATTATCAGAGGTAGTCTATTCGTTTAAATGTTTATTTCCCAGTAAACCAAATTTTACGATTATGTCTGATATCAGACAATTGTGAACAATAAATGAAGTCTATAGAAAATTCTTATCAAATCGTTACGAATTCTTTTCGATTTGTCTGAGGATTTTTTATTTATTATGTTCCAAAATATGTGAACGAATTCGGCCCGAATTCTTTTAGACTTGTCTGCGGTATTGTTTATTAATTTTTTGTTCAGCCTTCTCTTAAGGAACTCGCAACGAATTCTGATGTTTGCCAGAGGTAGCCTATTTGTTTAAAATATTTCTTATTTGCTTCATATTTTACAATTATTGTATTCTTAACTGTTTGGCTGAGCTATTGTTATATTTCAAATTCTTGTATTTTTTGTTTACATTCATTCGAATTCGTTCAGAATTCGATGCGAAATGTCGGTAAAAACATCAGAATTTAATAAGTCGTAATACTGAATTCTGAACGACTTCGCTCAAAATACGTTCCGAGTAATCGAAATTTCCTTTCGAGTTCAGTTCAGAATTCGGTCAGAAATCGGTACGAAATGTCGGCAAAAACAATAGAATTCCCTCAGAGAAGTAGTTCAGAATTCGTGTCAACCTTCTCATATGTTTGTCGTTACGAGCAGAATTTAATAAGACGTAATACCGAATTCTGAACGACTTCGCTCAGAATTCGTTCCGAGTAATCGAAATTTCCTTTCGAGTTCAGTTCAGAATTCGGTCAGAAATCGGTACGAAATGTCGTCAAAAACATTAGAATTCCCTCAGAGAAGAAGTTCAGAATTCGTGTCAACCTTCTCATATATATGTTTGTCGTTACGAGCAGAATTTAATAAGACGTAATACCGAATTCTGAACGACTTCGCTCAGAACTCGTTCCGAGTAATCGAAATTTCCTTTCGAGTTCCGTTCAGAATTCGGTCAGAAATCGGTACGAAATGTCGGCAAAAACATTAGAATTCCCTCAGAGAAGTAGTTCAGAATTCGTGTCAACCTTCTCATATGTTTGTCGTTACGAGCAGAATTTAATAAGACGTAATACCGAATTCTGAACGACTTCGCTCAGAATTCGTTCCGAGTAATCGAAATTTCCTTTCGAATTTCCCAAGTTCAGTTCAGAATTCGGTTAGAAATCGGTACGAAATGTCGGCAAAAACATTAGAATTCCCTCAGAGAAGTAGTTCAGAATTCGTGTCAACCTTCTCATATGTTTGTCGTTACGAGCTCGGTAAGAGTTCTGATCAGAAATCGGAACATTTTACCGATTGCCTTACAGAATGCTGACCAAATTCTGAATGTTTGGTTTGGTTGCTTCATTTACACAGTTATTGTTATTGTGTTCAGACATATCGGAACTAATTCAGAACGTATTCTAAACTGCTTGGCTGAGGTTTTTATATTTCAAATTCTTGTTTTTGTTTGTTTACATTTACAGTGATAGTCTTTTTTTATGCATTGTAGTTTTGCGGTTTTCTTTATTTCATTTTTCAGTTCTTTTTAAGCACTCAGGGCTACTGTTTTTATCGTGTATCAGCAAAAAAAAAGTTACAATTAAAATTATAAAAAATATTAAAACGTTTTGGTACAATTTGTTTGAAATATAAATAATTTAAGCTAAATTTGTTTTGTTTAACATGTCTCGTCAAGCCTTCAGAAAAAGTGAAAAGAGAGACACAACACTTACTATGTTCCTTATTGGAACCAGAGAAACCTGAAGAAAATACTGAAGGTCAAGGGATTTGGTATAGCGATTCAAATGCTAATGTATACAATTGTCGTACAGAATTCTGCCCGATTTCTACACGTTTGGTTAGCTGGCTCATTTCGTTTTGCAGTGGAATGATTCTGGCTTTCTGTTAACTCTCAGGGATTTAAGAAAAGACTTGTCTTTTTTCCTTCCGTTATATTCCACCCTTCGGTAGAGAGTTACAGAGAATTATGGGTTTTATATGGATACTAGCCTCGTGAGCCCTGATACCCCCCAACATGCTATTACAGAAATAAACGGATGAAACTTGTTCGGTATAATTTGACTAGCGATTACTTGAATCTTACTGTTGTAATCGCGGATGCATAATATTTTTAGTCTAACTACTCGTATCTGTTTAGTTGTGAGGATTTTGAGCCACTGTTATTTTAATACCCTCCACCGAAGAGTGGATGTTATACTTAATTGTTTATTCCGTTTGCAACACCACGAAATATTGATAGAAGGCCCTATAAAGAGTAAATATTATTGATCGTAATAGCCATGTCCGTGCGTGTGTCTTTTAATAGAACAGTAGTGGTCAAACGAATCTACCTTGGGTCCTGTAATGTAAAACGAATACCACGGCATACATTTGTTTAAGAAGAAGCGAAATAAATCAATTTATTATCAATTAAATGCTTGTTGTTTTATTTTATGTTATTACATATCATATATCTGTGTTATAAGCAACAAAATCACGAAATAATTCACTTAGCATAATAAAAAAAACATACAAATTTATAAGATCTACTGATTTCAACGGACAAAAAATAGGGTCATTTCAAAATATAAAATGAAAAACCAGACCTATTTTTAAAACTTAGGCTTAAGAGATAATATTTAGTTGCATATCCATTATTTTGTAAAATAGTTTGCATGTTGTTAGCATTTTGCCCCCCAAATACTGCAAGTCTGTTTCAGAATTTAATACCATACTGCATGTTCCCCAAAATTCGTCCTTATTCCTTGATTTAATGGTTAATTTTTTTCCTTAATTATTTTTAAAAAATAACATATTAGATTAGGAATAGGAAATTCTGCGGGACATGGTATAACATACACGTTGTTATCCTGAAACCAATTTTTGTTACATGAAGTGAAGTTTGTTTTGCGTCGTTGTCCTGTTGAAATATTTATTTTAAGGGCATTTTCCATTCTGAATAGGGCAGCATCCCATCGCTTAGGACATTGTAGTATAGACTTTTGTCCATGGTTTCCTTAATCAATAATATGGACCATACTTCATGCCTTGAAAAGAACCTCTAAACCATACTTCTTTTATGCTAATAGGTTTTTGTTGTGGAACAGAAACAAAGTTATTTATTTCATGGACGTTTTTTCATCACTACAAATTAAATTAATTTAAATTCTTCTTAATTTATTAAAGATTAGTCATGTCTCACAAATTTGTACAACTATTCGGCGTTGTCGTTTTTAATACTGGGTCTTTTCGGAGAGATATACTGATTTGAATGTTTTCTATTAACCAGCGTCTTTACCAGCTCCGGAAAACTTCAAAGGTTTTGAGTTGACAATGTCTTAATGCGGTTAGCATCTTTAGACGTTTAAGAAGTACTTAAATACATTTATTTTTCACTATTTTTTCTAACAACTGTTCAATAAGAAAGGTTTTACTGTCCTTTTACACATTATGACTGAACTGTGCGTTTGTGCCTACAAATCTGGCGCCAACTTGGAATTTTGCAAACAGATCCAAGTTTGCTGCATTTTATTAACATTTCTTTTTGATTTGTACAACATTTATAGTTGAGTGTAGTGCAAATGTGACATTTTAAGAATGAAATTCGATTTAACAAGTTCACCGAATTTGCCTTTCAGTAAATCGACTGTAACGCGTGCTGTGTGGCTAGTGGCACCGTCTTGTTGAAACTACATTCTTCAGAGGAAATGAAAGCTGGCAAATTGTTTCGAGGCCAGGCCTGGGACGTTTTAGCCTAATGGGCCGGCGCAGAAACCTGCTGGAAAGTCCATGGCTGGTTTTGGAACAGGGAATTGTTACGAGGCTTCACAACCGCTTCCGGTACGTCTTTTGAAAGCCCCAAGTCCCAAGTCTTTTTTAATGATTCGACTCATGGACTTTTGCGTGTTATTCATCTAACGGGCCATGATTTTCCGTTTTCGAAGCGGATTTCTGTGAATTCTTGATTTAACGGCTTTGATGACATGTGGTGTTCGAACAGAGCGTAGGCGGCCCGACCGGTGGCGGTCTTTTACATCTCCAGTATCCTCAAACAGTTTTATGCATCGGTAGACGAACATGCGGCTAATCCCTAGTGGCCGTAGCGTTTTGAAAATATCGTTTTTTTTTCATTTCACACTTGAAAAGCGCTTTTACAGCGATACGGTTCTTATTGTCTGACCACTCCATGATGAAAGTTGAAACAATTTTAAAATCCCGTTACAGACTAACGCTATTGAGGTTAGCTTTCAAAACCCATATGACATTAACGGGGTATGTTCAGTTCTACTATTGAAATGGGTGTGTTCAATGTTGTTACAATACTTATGTCCCTACTAAGTATATGAATAATGGCAAATAATACAATTATAGCAATTATAAAATAAACAAAAAATCTTAGATCATAAAAATGTATTAAATAATGCAGGAAAAACAACATCGTTTTGCCCGATCCCAAAAGAAAAACACGATTTTAAAACTTTCTTAGCTAATAAGGCTTAACTTCATGTTTGTAAATACGATGTTGTCTTGTCGTGATAATCAACGTCGAAAGTTGTGAAAAATGATCGCACGAAAATGTTCACGTGTTAGTCCCATTTTTTGCCAAATTGATTTTTTCAAGTCACGGTAAACAACACAAATGATGGTCGTACGTCAAAACGTTCTGAGTACGTTTTTGCTAAAAATGTAAAATTTTCCAATGGAAATGTCAGATGGCGCAGGCAACACTTAGTGTTGCCTAGGCCAGAAATATATATAGCAACACTCGTAACAAAAACTGTATTAACATCTTCCCTACCGTTTCGTCGATATTATCTTGAATTTAAAGATTAAAAACGGTTTAACTATTGAAACATGTGTTCAAAGCATTTGAAAGCTTACGCATGTGGCGTATGTAGCACTAATTAAGCAAAACACTTTCAGAGCGCTGGGTAGCATTATGAACAACCAGGGTTCAATAAGACTTTTCCATGTAGCTTTCCATCCTATTTATTATCAGTTGATGGAACCGGACTGATATAAAAATGTTCGTTAGGAATAATGAAGATTCTTGTGTTTTTTGTAAAACAACATCTATAACTCTACGAAAAGAAACGTCTCACGTATGCACGATCAAAATGTAAAAAAGAGAATAAAAAGCGCACTACTCTATAAAGGGTAGTTGATATTTTTCATGGATTATACTTCTAGGCCATACAAAATATTTGGCATAATAAATGCTTACTTAATGTCCGAGACATCCCATTCAGGGATGTCTCGGACATCCCTCGGAAACATCTCACGTATGCACGATCAAAATGTAAAAAAAGAGAATAAAAAGCGCACTACTCTATAAAGGGTAGTTGATATTTTTCATGGATTTTACTTCTAGGCCATACAAAATATTGGGCATAATAAATGCTTACTTAATGTCCGAGACATCCCATTCAGGAACCAGGGAAATTCTCTCAAGTCAGTGATCAGTGCCGGTTCCAAACGGTCAATGTCTTTATAGAGAAGTTTTTACATGGCTTGGCTTAGAGATAAATCTCTTGTTCGTAAAGTCGCCGGCATTTACTTGGAGGAAACCCGCTGCTGAATAAATTTTTAGATAATCTTACCCGGTGTTGAACGTACGGCCGCACGGCGGCCAACAATCAGCACTGTAAAATTGGCGAACAATTTATGTAGGAACAAAGTCAATAAGCCGCCTACAAATTTTGACTTATTCTGTTTAAATCTCAAGGTAAATGTGCTACTACTATAAGTACTATCATTGAATAGCGCTTTGCTGTCAATATAAGAAATTATATGTTATATGTTTCCTTTCTATGGAGAAAGTAGATGTCATTATGTGAGTAATAATGTTGACCAAATAGAAGAAGTATAAAGAAATATATGAAATAACAATATAAAAACTTTAAAGGAAACCCATCATTTCCAACAGAATTTGATGTTTCGTCTAAAAAGGGAGAATAGGAGGGTTGCTATTTTTATTTCGGGTCCGGCAATAAAAACACAATAATTTATCATTGGAAATGGTTTTATTGTTTTTCAATATATAAAGATAAATACACTATTGCTTGCACACAAACCAATTTTCAAAGCACTTTATTCACTCAGATTGAGACACCTCCAAAAAATGATTTTTGAATGCTTCAACAGCTGTTTCAGGCGATGAAAAACGTTGACCACGCATTTTTTTTCTTTATGCTAGGGAATAAGAAGTAATCCACTAAAGTTCAACTAAAGGCAAATAGTTCATCGTTTTAGATGATGTGTGAGAGCTCGCATTGTCTTGATGCAAATTGAACCGTCTTCTCTTATTACCTTTCCTCATTTCTTCGAACACTGTTGGCAAACAGACGGTTTTATACAACTCAGAATTGACCTCCTACGTTTCACTAAAGGCACTGTGGCAACATCGCCGGTTATACAGAAAAAAACGCAATCATTTGGCTCGTCTTTAAAGACCCATACGGTATGTCACATGTCGGTCTTGCTTAATCAGTTCACGCACAGCATCGATGATTTCTGGCAAAGTGACCGAAGTAGAACGTCCTTCACGAAATTCATTCTGGAGCGAAGGGTGCCCGAGACTGAACTCTTGATACCAGCGATTAACAGTGGTTTTTGATGGTGCTTCATCGCCAAAAGTCGAAACAAGTTGATTTAAACAATCTTGTCTTGATAGCCGAAATCGTAAAAAATCATCGCACGAAAATGTTCACGGGATAATTCCATTTTTTGACTAAGATGAATTTTTCAACACACTGTTAACAATACAATTCGCCCTCAAATGACAAAACGTTCTGAGTGAAGTTCTGCTAAAAAATGTAAAAGTTTCCAATGTAAGTTCCAGTTTGCATTTGGGAACACTAGTATTATCAGGACCCGAGATATAAATAGAAACCCTCCTAAAATTCGGTAGAAATAATAGAAACCCTCCTAAAATTCGGTAGAAATAATAGCACTGAAGGAAAAACCATGCTCGGAAGTGGAGACACGCAAAAAGATAACTATATCTCCATGCGCAGATATAGTTACATTTATATCATTAAGATTATGTGCTGCAGTACGATAATCAAGTGTCTCCAGGGCATAGTTACCCACAAGTGTAATTCAGTATTACTAAATATGGAAATTTGCCAAAAGAATATATATTTTTTAATGCTGCCCCTGGTTTTATACTTAGTAGGGACATAAATACTGTTACACACGTTTTATGCTGTAAAATAAAAAGTACTGAATGTTTTTGGACCAAATATTTTTTAATATATTTATTGATGTATATTGTATCCAAAAAGAATCTACTTATTCGAAATGTCCGCCTTTTGCCTTTACACACGCCTTAAGTCGCACTGGCCAATCGTCAATAGATGCACGAACCTCGTCCATTCGGAAATTGGACACAGCTCGCACCAAAGCAGTCTTAAGAGATCCAACGTTGGGGTATCTTTTGTGACAAACCTTGTCCTCTAAAGCAGTCCACAATTTGTAATCCAATGGGTTCAAATCTTGACTGCCTAAGTGTCATTCTTCAGAGGAAATGAACGCTGGCAAATTGTTTCGAAGCCAGGCCTGGGACGTTTTAGCCTTATGGGCCGGCGCAGAATCCTGCTGGAAAGTCCATGGCTGGTTTTGGAACAGGGAATTGTTAAGAGGCTTCACAACAGCTTCCAAAACGGTTTCTTGGTAAACTTTGGCCGATGTTTTGACTCCTTGTTCGCAGAAATGCAGGTCAGTGACCCTATCGTAAGAGACACCCCACCAAACCATGACAGAAGCTGATGACCATTTTCCACCCTTTGGATCAGTTCAGATGCTTCCTTAGATGACCGCGCATACACTCTATCATTTTGCTTGTCAAATTTTTCCTGAACGGTAAAAAATTTTTCATCGGTGAACAAAATTTTTCTGTGCAAGTTATCAGCGTGCTTCACCAAAAGACGTTTGCATTTTTCAATCCAATTTTTTTTAAAGCTGTAGTCAATAAATGTCCGGTACGTCGTTTGAAAGCCCCAAGTCCCAAGTCCTTTTTAATGATTCGACTCATGGAATTTTGCGTGATATAGATCTCACGGGCCATGATTTCCTGTTTTCGGAGCGGATTTCTGTAAATTCTTGACTTAGCGGCATTGATGACATGCGGTGTTCAAACAGAGCGTGGGCGGCCCGACCGGTTGCGGTCTTTTACATCTCTAGTCTCCTCAAACGGTTTTATGGATCGGTAAACGAACATGCGGCTAATACTAATGGCCGGAGCGTTTTGAAATTTCGCTTTTTTCATTTCACACTTGAAAAGCGCTATTTCAACGATACGGTTTTCATTATCTGACCACTCCATGATGAAAGTTGAAACAATTTTTAAGTCCTAACGCTATTGAGGTTAGCTTTCAAACCCCATACGACATTAACGAGGTATATTCAGTTCTACTATTGAAATGGGTGTGTTCAATGTTGCAATATTATTTATGTCCCTACTAAGTACACCTAAATTTATGTTGATTGTATACAAACCAGCTGTTGTGGGTATACAAACCAGCTGTTGTAGGTCGGCAAGTTTTTCCACCTCGTATATGCCGGCGACTCTATAAAATCCATTAGCTGTTCGGAGCCGGCGTTTACCAGTAAGTAAGATTAAGAATTATGTGGAGCACAGCTCACTAATTTGAGAGAAGTTTTCCCTTGTTCCTTAATGGGTCGGGACATAAGTAAGTACTAGCCTTTCCTTTTGAGTAATAAAGAAATATATCATGTATAATTTGTTTACTGATTAACTGAATCTAATTGTTGCAATTTTTATAGTTTTGCCATGAAGGTTTTCCAAAACACGAAAATGCACGTAAAATTTCTACGTATTTTTACCTACTTAAGGATATTTTAAGTTTGAGCCATTCTTAGTCCTAATATCAATTTTTCAGTTCCTTTATGGTTCTCAGTAATTATTGTAGCTCCAAGCTTATTTTTAACACCTATTCGTACTGCCGATCGGTCTATTATTATGTCCGCTACATCCAGAGAGTGGTACCCAACACTTTTCTGAAATAAGTACCTTGACATATAAGCATAATTAAACATTTTTAGTGTCTGGGCCGTACCACCCTTTTTGAAATAATAAGCATTTACAAATACATATTGTAAAAGCTTCAAGAAAATGTATCCATTGCTTACAATCGTAAAAAATAGTATTTCGTGGCACAAGTTTATCTAAGTCTAACTTCGTTACACGCCAATGGTTCCTAAGTTGTGCTACTAGGAATCTTTGCCTGTCTGGTCGGTGGGACGCCCCTTCCTAAATCGTATACCTACAGCAATTTCCTGAACGACAGAAGCATTTCTCTTTCAAGACAATTATCGTCATTACAGCGATTTAAAAAAGGGGCGTGTAACCGCCCACTTCTCCCCGAGACTTATTTATTTACACACCAACAGCACATATTTCAAATGTGATGTTTCTGACTTAAATATTTTAAAATTCTTGGATGCTTCGGCGGTGCAAAAGCTCTTTGTAAAATTGTATGCGCGTATACACTTTGACAAATTATTGGCCAATAATAATTATGGACAGATAATTTTGCTTAACTTAAATACTTTAGTTCTGGTAGCTAAAAGTATTTAAATGAGTAGGCGGTACGACACCTCTTTCTTAAATCGAATGTGTATATATTTTATAGGAATTTCATGATCGCTTTTTTCATTTCACACTTGAAAAGCGCTATTTCAACGATACGGTTTTCATTATCTGACCACTCCATGATGAAAGTTGAAACAATTTTTAAGTCCTAACGCTATTGAGGTTAGCTTTCAAACCCCATACGACATTAACGAGGTATATTCAGTTCTACTATTGAAATGGGTGTGTTCAATGTTGCAATATTATTTATGTCCCTACTAAGTACACCTAAATTTATGTTGATTGTATACAAACCAGCTGTTGTGGGTATACAAACCAGCTGTTGTAGGTCGGCAAGTTTTTCCACCTCGTATATGCCGGCGACTCTATAAAATCCATTAGCTGTTCGGAGCCGGCGTTTACCAGTAAGTAAGATTAAGAATTATGTGGAGCACAGCTCACTAATTTGAGAGAAGTTTTCCCTTGTTCCTTAATGGGTCGGGACATAAGTAAGTACTAGCCTTTCCTTTTGAGTAATAAAGAAATATATCATGTATAATTTGTTTACTGATTAACTGAATCTAATTGTTGCAATTTTTATAGTTTTGCCATGAAGGTTTTCCAAAACACGAAAATGCACGTAAAATTTCTACGTATTTTTACCTACTTAAGGATATTTTAAGTTTGAGCCATTCTTAGTCCTAATATCAATTTTTCAGTTCCTTTATGGTTCTCAGTAATTATTGTAGCTCCAAGCTTATTTTTAACACCTATTCGTACTGCCGATCGGTCTATTATTATGTCCGCTACATCCAGAGAGTGGTACCCAACACTTTTCTGAAATAAGTACCTTGACATATAAGCATAATTAAACATTTTTAGTGTCTGGGCCGTACCACCCCTTTTTGAAATAATAAGCATTTACAAATACATATTGTAAAAGCTTCAAGAAAATTTTTAGTGTCTGGGCCGTACCACCCCTTTTTGAAATAATAAGCATTTACAAATACATATTGTAAAAGCTTCAAGAAAATGTATCCATTGCTTACAATCGTAAAAAATAGTATTTCGTGGCACAAGTTTATCTAAGTCTAACTTCGTTACACGCCAATGGTTCCTAAGTTGTGCTACTAGGAATCTTTGCCTGTCTGGTCGGTGGGACGCCCCTTCCTAAATCGTATACCTACAGCAATTTCCTGAACGACAGAAGCATTTCTCTTTCAAGACAATTATCGTCATTACAGCGATTTAAAAAAGGGGCGTGTAACCGCCCACTTCTCCCCGAGACTTATTTATTTACACACCAACAGCACATATTTCAAATGTGATGTTTCTGACTTAAATATTTTAAAATTCTTGGATGCTTCGGCGGTGCAAAAGCTCTTTGTAAAATTGTATGCGCGTATACACTTTGACAAATTTTTGGCCCATAATAATTATGGACAGATAATTTTGCTTAACTTAAATACTTTAGTTCTGGTAGCTAAAAGTATTTAAATGAGTAGGCGGTACGACACCTCTTTCTTAAATCGAATGTGTATATATTTTATAGGAATTTCATGATCTACAGTAAACTACTGTAACATCGGTCTATTACTATGGTAATTTCATCGCTTTAAAAAGTGTGGGCGTGGCGCCAACCACTTTTTCCCCGAAGTTACTTCTTTCAATTAAACAGTATATATATTCCACATCCGATGTTCCTGACTTATATACTAAATAAATTTTGGTCGTTTAATGTTTTTGGATATGTGGTCGGTACTACGCCCCTTCAAAAAATCGTACTCGTATCCTTTTATATGTGACAATTTTCCAACCCACAGTAGCATACTGCAAAAATATCAAGATGAGCGGCCGCAAGTTATAGGCCATCCAGTGCCGTTAAAAAAGGGGAGTGCCATCGTCAACCTTTTCCTTATCTCTTTTTTTTTGTTACATACCAGTATACTTAGTAGGGACATAAATACTGTTACAACATTGAACACACCCATTTCAATAGTAGAACTGAATATACCCCGTTAATGTCATATGGGGTTTGAAAGCTAACCTCAATAGCGTTAGTCTGTAACGGGATTCTTAAATTGTTTCAACTTTCATCATGGAGTGGTCAGATAATGAGAATCGTATCGCTGAAATAGCGCTTTTTAAGTGTCAAAATGCTCCGGCCACTAGGGATTAGCCGCATGTTCGTCTACCGATGCATACAACTGTTTGAGGAGACTGGAGATGTAAAAGACCGACAACGGTCGGGCCGCCCACGCTCTGTTCGAACACCACATGTCATCAAAACCGTTAAATCAAGAATTCACAGAAATCCGCTCCGAAAACAGAAAATCACGGCACGTGAGATGAATGTCACGCAAAAGGCCGTGAGTCGAATCATTAAAAAAGACTGGGACTTGGGGCTTTCAAACGACGTACGGGACATTTATTGACTGCAGCTTAAAAAAAATAGGATTGAAAAATGCAAACGTCTTTTAGTGAAGCACGCTGATAACTTGCACAGAAAAAATTTGTTCACCGATGAAAACATTTTTACCGTCCAGGAAAAATTTAACAAGCAAAATGATACAGTGTATGCGCGGTCATCTAAGGAAGCATCTGAACTGATCCCAAGGGTGGAAAAGGGTCATCACCCAGCTTCAGTCATGGTTTGGAGGGGTGTCTCTTACGATAGGGTCACTGACCTGCATTTCTGCGAACAAGAAGTCAAAACATCGGCCAAAGTTTACCAAGAAGCCGTTTTGGAAGCTGTTGTTAAGCCTCTTCACAATTCCCTGTTCCAAAACCAGTCGTAGACTTTGCGATTCTGCGCCGGCCCATAAGGCTAAAACGTCCCAGGCCTGGCTTCGAAACAATTTGCCAGCGTTCATTTCCTCTGAAGAATGGCCCTCAGGCAGTCATGATTTGAACCCATTGGATTACAAATTGTGGACGGTTTTAGATGACATGGTTTGTGACAAAAGATACCCCAACATTGGATCTCTTAAGACTGCTTTGGTTTGAGCTGTGGACAATTTTGCAATGGACGACGCTCGTGCAGCTATTGACGATTGCCCAGTGCGACTTAAGGCGTGTGTAAAGGCAAAAGCCGGACATTTCGAATAAGAAGAATCTTTTTGGATACAATATACATAAATAAATATATTAAAAATATTTGGTCCAAAAGCATTCAGTACTTTTTATTTTACATCATAAAACGTGTGTAACAGTACGAGTATTTATGCCCCTACTAAGTATATTAAACCTCAAGTTCGTAGTTCTTATAGGTTTGAGTTATGATCTTTTTAAATTTTTTGGGGTGTGAACGTGGCAGCGCCCACTTGAGATATCAAAAATCGAAGAAGCACATTTTATGCTCGTCATACAGCTATATTCTGTGAAAAACAATTAAATTCAACTAATGTTAACAAATTTTACATTTATAAATAACCCATGTCCGAATATTCGAATGCAAAGTCGAGCAAGCGCTTCCTTTCACATTTGGATATTTTTAAAGCACGTTTTGTGTTGATACGTATAATTTCTTAATGAGAGATAATATGCTTTGACATTTGTTCTCTAAAACCTTTGTGAAGGTACAAAGATCCAGAATAAATGCATAAGAAACTATGTATATTTTCGTTTCCATTATCGCATATGTTGATGTCCCGTGTGACATTGAAAAACTACATTTATATAAGTGCGTCAAAGTACATGCGGGAAAGTTAATCATAATATAAACTCTGGTAAAAACTTGTTCTTCTAGCCAAGCCCCTTCTGTTATGACCCTGTTTAAGTGCAGACTAGAACACACATAACTTGTGTTTTAGTGCATTAAATTAGCTCAAATAGCAAAGCTCATGATAAACTAACGGTTTTTATGTACAATTTTTTAAGAGACATTACTACACAACATTCTGAAACAAGTCTTATTGAAATATGGCATCGGGTTTCGCTTAAACCGGCGTTTGAATTGCAAGCCGCAAAAACCAATTCTGTTTTTGTCCCGTGAGAATAACTAGGTATTTTAAAATAATCTTAAAAACGAAAAGTTATCCAAAATCGACCACATCACCGATTATGGAGCTTATCAATAGACGTAGTTTAAGCCCCATGTCAAAATAATGCCTCATGATGCTCACACCAACGGCGTAACGTGCGTCTACGTGTTTGCTTTAACTTCGTTGACTTACTTTTCCTTCCCTCTATGACAAACAACAACAAACCTGACCTTATTCGATTGTAAAGTGATTCACTCTTTCATTTCCTTTTACACACCTCAAATGTGTACGACGGTCCCGTTCGACACCAGAGAATTGTCCATATATTAATGTAAGTATATAGATGTCAAGCCTTACGAATGTAGAGATCGTACGATCGAATTGTAGAAAACTTTTATATGAGGTTTTATTAATTTTAAATTATTTCTATTATAGTTTTACCTTATGCTAAAAGGGTGAATCGAAAACTAGATGCTTTCGTTTCGTTATACGATATGGAAGTTTAGAGCAAATTGGTTGGTAAAATTTAAAAGTTTATGTATAGGGGTTTTTAAAATTAATTGGAATATGTACGAAAATATAAAATTTGTAAATGTAACTGCTTTCACGAATACCACTACTATGTTTATTTCAAATTAACATTTAATTACGGTTTATGCAGATAGAATCATAGAACGAAAGTCAAAGTGAAAAATTCAGACGGGACCGATTGTGGTATACAGCACACAACTCTGTTGGTAAGAAGATTCAGCGTTGAAATCTGTAAGGACCTTTGTATGAGACTTTACGAAAATATGGACTTACTATTAATTTTTTAATTTGTGGATTTAAGTTCTGAAGTACCCTAAATCGGGAGGAACCTTTGTGTGGAAGTTATTCGAAAACATGGACCAATATGGTTCATGAGGACGGTGCCGATATGGTTCAAGATGACGGTGCTGCTTAAACAATGATTCTATTAGGAGGTCATTTTGAAGAGCAGCTAATTTCACGTTTTGGACCGGTGAGTAGAGTTGGCCAATTTTAATAAGGTTCGCCCTCGGCCCAAACTTGATGAATGTACCAAGATCAATAGAAATCGGTTTATACCAAACCCGCACTTTAATATAACAGTTAAATAGACAGACTGAGCTTAATTTGAGTTAAATAATTTTCAATAACAATTTTAACTTAAAATTTTCTAAGGAAAATTTAAGAAACTTCACTCCACGTAATGGATCTCCAGGCTAATAAAAAACGTGAAAACATTTTTAAATTTGATAATTTAGAGAAAAAATCACATTCGATAAAAACACGCCCCTAGCATCCCTCTTTTATACTAAAGTGCTTAGATTTTCGTTCGCTTTGTCGTAATAATGACTGTCAGTGAATGGCAAATAAGCTTTTTGTATCATAAAAGGCAATCGAACGGTAACGTTCGTCATCGTGGGTCAGATAGTTAATTTAATGGTACATACTTTGTTACTAAAAGTTTTCCTCAAAGCCTTAAAATTAATTATGAAAATATTTTTAATTTCAAATTGTTATCAAAAACCCGATTAGTTTTGTTTATAACAAAAGATTTTACCCGTTTGTTTTGAAGAACTACAAATTAAAAAATGAAAAGTAATAAAGAAAAGTCTTAGCCGGCGTAAGCGAATAAAACTAATTATTTTTGACTTGCATATTAAAATTTTATTGATACTGGTTTAAAATTACCGCCGTTAAGGTGGGGTTTTTCGATTAAAAAATTGCACTCGAACTGATCCATAGGGGACCAAAAATCGGCCTTCTTTAAGTACATTTCGATTTTATTTGAGGCCTTGGCCCAAAGGTCAAAGGTCCCTAGAGTTTCGGAAATAAATTGCTTTCAGTCTTGATGGGGCAACCGCCGAGCAAAAATACGCTCTTTCGTTTTCTCATCGAATCAAAGGCTTCTTTTGTTTTATTGACTAGTGTCTCTCAGTCTCTCTTCTCTATTAAATTCGTTGTAAATTTTTGGGGCACGTGTATTTTCTAAAATTATCTGAATAGTTTAACAAACTCAAGATGAACGGGGTTCACCCCCCGAATTATAACCAATACAGTGTTCTATCACTGGACTCTCCCAACGACAGAAATAGAAAGAAAACCAATAACAAACGGTCTCAACATAACCTTGAAGAAAACCCGCCATGGAACTTCCTAATTATGACCATTTTCCAAGATATTTAGTTGCATCAGCACTTACTCATGAAAAATCAGTTTAAACTAAGCCCAAACTAAACCCAAACAAATTGGAAAAGGTCTTGATCATATCTCCAAGAACTACAGCGAGATAACAGAACTCAAAAGCGGAGATCTATAAATAAAAGCAAATAATTTGAAAGCGGCTTCAAACTTTATTTGTGCTAAATACATTGACATCGTTCCCGTAAAAACAACTTTACACAATAAACTAAACTGCTCTTACGGAAACTTTTTTACGATAAAATAGTGAACTGAAGAAGAATTGGTAAATGAAATTAACTACATATACCCAGGACTCATTGCTGAACTAAAAAAAAATAAAAAAAAATCGAGAATGGAAAACCTGTTGATACGGGTGCTGTCATCATCACATTCAACAATATTCAACGACCTTCACGCATTAAGATTGGCTACAAAATGTGTTCCGTTCATAAACACATACCTAACCCTCTTAAATGCAGAAACTGCATGAAACTTGGCCATACCAAGAATCATTGCAAAGGCATAATACTCTGCGGGGAATGTGCCCTACCACCACCACACGATAGCTGTGAACGAAAATTCTGTGTCAATTGTAATATTGACACACATACATCCAACGATCCGAGTTGTTCAATCTTTTTAAAACACAAGTCGGTTAATAAAATAAAAATTAAGAATCGTTGCACAGTTCGCGATGCTTGGAAGACTTTCAATAGTAATCCCTCCGCCCACCTCATCCAACCATATGTACCGAAAGCCTCCTTTGCGCAAGTAGTAGCCAGCAGTAACAATTCTTCTCCATCTCCAACATTATCAACAGCACGAAAAACTCCCGATGCATCAAATTCATCACATCCCTGCAAGCAATTCAGTAGTCGACTACGAAAATAACGCATTTCAAGTCAACTTTTATTACCTAACTATAAGCTAACTACAATTTAATGCAGAAATGCCCTAAACCAAACCAAGCATATTTTGTGCAATGAGTTTTTTTGGATTTTTTTTTTTTTGCTGTTTTGAAGGGAATTTAACTGTTAACAGTTATTAATTGTTTATTTTGTTTTTCTATTCGCAATGTTGTTTTACATATTTGTCATTTTTGTATGGATTTAAAGTGAAAAGTTGTGCTTAGTCTCGTGCGTGCAGTTACTTGTGTTTAAAGTGTGCAATTTAATTAAAATAATAAAAATAAAAATAAAAACATAAATATTAAAAAAGCTACCCTTATATATTGTGACTGCATTTAAATTGAAATTATTTGATACAAATACATCACAATGAGAAGTGTAAGCAAGAGATATTAAGAAGGCTTTTTAATAAGGAAAAAGAAGTGTATCCAAATAGACTTGTTACACATAATTTAGCTGAATCAGAAGCCACCTGCTCCTCCGCTGATGTGCAGTTTTCAGATGAAAGTGATATTGAAAATATTAGTATTAGTAATACTTTCGAAACAAAAAAAAAACATTAAAAGAAAAAATCGGTGATTGGTACTTTAAAAATAAACCATCTCGCGAGTGTTTCGAAGAGTTATTGCATATTTTAGTTGAAGAAAATTTAGATGTGCCTTTAAGTGCAAATTCATTTCAGCGTTTGAGCTAACTTTTAGCTAACTATAAGTAAACTAACTTTTAGCTAACTATAAGTTTACTAACTTTTAGCTGACCATAAGTTTGCTAACTTTTAGCTAACTTCAAAGCAACTAACTTCAAGTTAGTTGAAATGTCATGTAGTGTCGGACAATTGACTACTGCCTAGGACATCGCAATGTTAAAATAGTCAGTTGGCTTCACTAAAAGTAATCCAAGCATCAACCACAATCATCAACATCAACAAAATAAAACATGAAATAAACAACAAAATAAACACACAATACTCTCTTTGTGATGCATTGCTTCCCCCCTCCCTCCAACCTTTTCTTTTCCCTTTCGTGTAGTGCAGTTAAATCTCTTGCTCTTTTGTTGCTGTCCTCCAATGTTTAAGGCATAACACTAAGCATTGGAGGGATCAACAGCGGCAGAGGGGCTGGATTGTCTACTGCACTTACACACTGACATTTGTTTTTGTTTTCTGGTTGGCGTAATGGTGAAGAGATTTAAAATTCATTTCGCCAACATACGTGGGCTGCGTGCGAATTTTTTCGCAGTGTTTTCCCACATTCATTTCCATAGGCCTGATGTCTTAGCTCTATGTGAGACCCAGGTGCGCGAGGATTCTGATCCACAGGATTTTCACGTTCCTGGGTACCACACCCTATCCCTTTTTATTTCTCACAGAGGTCTTGCGGTATATGTACGTAATGACATAGTGTTTCAGAGCCAGCAACACTTGAACTCACAAGATCCAGAATTTAACTCCCTTTGGGTTAAATTCAGGATTGGAACACACGTACTTTATTTTGGGTTTATTTATAGAAGCCCAAATTCAGAAAGGGAGGCTTCCCTCATCGGCTTCGACGCCCTTTCAGATTCAATAACGAAAGTTTTGGAGAGTTATCCGGACAGTGAAATTGTCGTTGCTGGGGATTTTAATGTCCATAATTCTACCTGGCTTTCCCATTCGAGCCAAACAACTCCGGAGGGCCAATACGCCGAGCTCTTCGCCGCGCAAAATGACTTAACGCAATTAGTGAATGAACCGACACATATTCCGTGTGTCGAAGGACACCAACACAATATTCTTGACCTTTTCTTAACTTCACACCCTGAAAAGTATGAAGTTAATGTCCTTGCACCTCTTGGTAATTCCGATCACTGCATTGTTTCAGCATCTTTTTCGTATTCCGCCCTTCGTGTCGCTTCGATACCAGCCCCAAAGCGGACAATTTTTATATACGGAAATGCACGTTGGGCTGAGCTCAACCACTTTTTCCAGCATTTCAATTGGAAGCTATGCTTTCTCGATAACAACATTAATGCTGCGGCTGAAATGATCGAAAATATAATTTTATTTGGAATGAAGACGTTTATTCCAGCTAAAATTATGTCGGTTCAGCCTTCCAAAAAAGTTGGTTTAACCAGGCATGCAGGGATGCTGTCAGATCAAAAGAGGAGGCGTTCAGAAATTGGCGTTTAAACAAAAACGTCAATACTAAACTGCTGCGGAAACAGGCAAGAACGTCGTGTGCCAGAGTGCTTAGGCGTGAAAAGTTTCTTTACGAGCAACGTCTACGTACAAAGGTTCTTAATTCACCCAGGGGAAGTAAGAGCTTTTGGTCGTTTGTAAGAAGAGAAAAGGATAGTTCTTCATCTATCCCAACTCTTGTTAAAAACGACCGGGCATTCACTGACCCGGTTGATAAAGCCAACCTTTTGGCTGAAATGTTTGCAGGAAATTCTTCCTTGCCGGAAAGCAATCAACCACTCCCCGAGATCGAAAACGTATCTAGTTCCATGCCTAAGATATTTTTTCGAACTCGTGGAGTTAAAAGGGTTCTTGCGAATCTCGATGTTAGTAAGTCCCCGGGCCCGGATGGTATCTCGGCACTAGTCCTATGTAAGTGCTCCTCGACGCTAGCCCGTCCACTGCGCAACCTTTTCAACCTTGCTTATCGTGCAGGAGTCTTCCCAGCGTGTTGGAAGGTTGCGAACGTCCAGCCGATCCCTAAAAAGGGTGAAGCCAATAATCCTGCGAATTATCGGCCAATCGCGATCTGCTCTGCCCTCTCCAAGGTAATGGAGAGCATGGTTAACCACCATCTAGTAGGGTATCTAGAGTCCAACGACCTGCTTAGCGACAGACAGTACGGCTTCCGTAGAAATCGCTCTACGGGTGACCTGATGGCTTTCCTATCGGAAAGCTGGAGTCGGTCTATCCACCAGTTTGGTGAGAGTAAGGTCGTGGCTCTGGATATATCCAAGGCATTTGATAGAGTCTGGCACGGTGCACTCTTATCAAAGCTGATCGCTTTTGGTGTCGGTAATACATTTGCTCGATTTATATCGAGCTTTCTTAGGGATCGCACTATACGAGTTGTTGTAGATGGGTTCTCATCCGATAAACATAGGCTGACCGCAGGTGTGCCACAAGGCTCTGTCCTTTCTCCCTCATTATTTCTCATTTTCATTGATGATCTTTTGGGTCAGACCGTGAATCCAATCTACTCTTTCGCGGATGACAGCAACCTATGGCATTCATATTCATTCGACCGTAGGTCGAGTCTTCAAGATATTGAAGACAAAAGGCGAATAATGGAAGAGACACTTGGCCGGGATTTACTGGCCATTTCCGACTGGGGTCGAGTGAATAGAGTAGATTTTAATGCGCGTAAGACACAGTGCTGCTTGTTGTCTCACAAGCGATTCGCTGACCCAACAGTGTCGTCATTATCTATCGATGGTATGGGTGTCGAACAATCAGATGCTCTTGATGTTCTGGGCATGAAAATACAATGTGACGCTCGTTGGGCGAGACATGTATTCGAAGTGTCGAAAGAAGCACTCAAGTGTATAGGCTTCCTAAAGCGGTGCAAAAAATATTTCACTCCTTCTGATCTTTTCGATATCTATACAACCTACATCAGGCCAAAGATGGAATACAACTCCCATATATGGGCAGGTGCTCCAAAATCATCCTTGAAGCTTCTGGACCGTGTTCAAAGGAGAGCGATGGTGCTGATAGGAAACGGTAGGGTATCCAACTCTATTGTTTCCCTGGAGCATCGTCGGAATGTGGGCTGTGTGTCGCTGTTCTATCGCTACTTCCATGGTGTGTGTTCTTCAGACATTCGTGGCCTTATTCCTGACGTGAGGATGTTCGGCAGGGATACACGACTTTCCAGAAATTCACACCCATTTGCTATCGATTGGCCGGTTGACCGCACTGTACACTACAGATCGAATTCGTTTTTCGCCCGTACTGTCCGTATGTGGAATCGACTTCCGGCAAATGTATTTCCCAACAGTTACGACATCCAGAAATTCAAGGCGAATGTCAATAAACATTACTCCCTCTTTCCCCCCTTCGATCCCTTGCTTTCCAACGACCAACGCAATGCATTGCATGTATAGGGGAAAACCCCTGAGTGTTGGCTAATTAAAAAAAAAAACTAGTTGCGAAATAGTCAGATTAAAGTGCGTTAAAAGTTAGTTGAGTTGCCGGCAGGGATACTTCTCTACAAACAGCAACGACACAATCATCAACCTACATACATATTAATAAATCATCCAGTACTCTCACATGCGCCATAACAGAAAATAATCACAAATCAACCAATAAACAACAACACACAAAACGGGCAGAAGAAATGTCTCCATGCAGCCGAGCTTTCAACAAATTTACTGATTTAAACGTCTTAATTACACCAGAAACCTACAGACGAACAGCTACAAACAACTCCTCATCATCAAATTCTTAATCTAATTCTTTTATTATGTCCAATCTAGAGATCAACTTGCTTCAGTGCAACATACAAGGTTCATGTTTCATAAGTACGCATTGGAGCTCTTGGTTTCTAAGCATAAACCTAACATCATCGTTCTTCAGGAAACGCACATCGTTGAGAGAAACTTAAATTTTTTGCACTTGCCGGGATTCAGGGTCTTTCACCAAACTAAGAATTTTGACTATGCCAAATCTGGAATAGCAATTCTCGTTAAGGGTAACATCAATTGACTCAGTTAAATGAACTCTTTCAGCAATCAGATAATGTCAATAGGGAAGCTGCGCAGATAAAACGCATGTTTCGGAAGGCCGCAAACGAATCCATACCGGTCAGTCGTAAGCCCTCGGGTTAAACTAGGCCAGTTTGGTTCAATAGTTCCATCTCTAGACTCATTTTTAAAAGGCAATGAGCATGGAAACGATTTAAAAGAAATCGCACTCAGAAGAACTGCCTGGATTATAGAACGGCATGTGCCCGAGTTAAAAGGGAATGCAAAATCGCTAAAATACAGACATGGACAAATTTTTTAAACTTCCTTAATCCTTTTTTAGACACTCGGCTTCTCTGGAACAGAGTAAACAAATTGAGGAACTCAAGACTAGATACTTTTTCTGCAATTAATATTGATAATAGGGTAGTATCTAACCGCGGGACATAGCTGATGAGTTTTCCCTTTTTTGGAGCTCTATGAGCTCAGATAACGCTTTCGACCATAATGTCATAGCGTCTAAATACGACTTGGATATAGAAGACTTGTCATCTTCCTCTTATAATTTCCCTGAATCAATGGTACCCACAGGGGTGCACGAACTCGACGATACCCTTGGAACACTCAACGGCTCCACCCCATCAATGGATAAACTCACTTATTTAATGGCAATAAATGCCCCTTTAGCCGTGAAAGAGCGATAATGTAGGTTATACAACATCATTCTTACCTCATGCACTTTTCCACACGCTTGGAAAACCGCAGTGTTAACCCCCATACCAAAACCAGACAAGAATCCTTGCCATCTGGAGGGATACTGGCCTATCTCACTTTTTCCCATTCTTTCAAAGACTCTTGAGAAAATTATTGCAAACAGGCTCTATTATTGCACCACTAGAAATATATCGAGAGTTCAACATGCTTTTTTATCCAGACATGGTATACACAGAGTCTGTCATCAATTGAAAGACGTACTTCCCAGAAACATATCTGCAAGAACATTCTTTACTAATTTCTGCAGATTTACAAAAAGGCATTTGCCCGTGTGGTCTCGACCCAGATAATATTGGAGTTACATCGATGGGAAGTCGATAAGAGGATTCTTAGACTAATCTACTCATTTCTCACAAATCGTAGAATACTTGTTAGGTTCGATGGATACCTTTCAGAAACGCTATCTCTAGATAATGGTATACCACAGGGCTCCCCACTTTCTGTTATTCTTTACAACATACATATATTCAAATTCACTTGCCAGGGCTATAGAAGATCACCCTGGGGTTGACTACGTTGGCATTTACGCAGACAACATTTTTGCTATATCTTCTGGGGTTCCAGATTAAGTACAGTTTAGAAAATTTTGGCTGTAAAATTCAGGACTGGGCAAGACACTCAGATGCAATCATTCCTCCCGACAAGATGGAGATCCTTCACGTTTTCAGGCTGAGGGGATGTCGAGAGGAATCTATTTTGTTGAACCGCATAACTATACACATAGTTTCCCGAATGAGGGTTCTGGGCATTATCTTCTCAAAAAACCTTTTATGGAACGAACACATAAAATATCTGGTATCTAGGCTAGGGAAGACCAATAATTTATTGAGGCTTATTGTTCCTGAAGGAAAGGGCCAAATTTGGACACGGCGATTGGAATTTGCTAATCCCTGGTAGTCGGTATATTATCTCACAGTATCACGATGTATGGGTGGACATCGAGATCTAACATCTCTAAATTAGATACAACCATGAGAAAATGTTTCCGTACAGCTACTGGTCTATTACGTGCTACTCCTAACGAGTCCCTTTTAATTGAGGGCAGATTTTCTGGATTTGATACACTACTTGAAAGATTCTCAATTAACATGGCTTCAAGGGCTGTAACATTACCTAGCGATGGACTTCACGACATATTTTGGCGTCACATACATTCAACTTCTATAAATAACATCTGACTACTTTTCCATAAGTATGAAATAACTGTACCATTCAAACCCGTTGTTTCTCTTATTTTGGTCTCCTATATATTAATTGATGACAATCTTAGTTTTTATGGTAAGGACAGATTTTATCTTACGGACGACAGACGACCTTGTACACGGATGGTTATTTTGATGGTATCAACACCTCCTTTTCCGTTTTGAAAGAAGTCACCGAAAATCAGCATGTAATCGTAAGCGAGAGCCGGCTGCCAGATAGAACGGACATCTTCTCAGCTGAGTTGGCCGCTGTCATATCAGCTATGACATTTGCTTCAGCCCGGCGGGGAAGAACGCTCGTCTGTACTGACAGCCTTAGAGTTATCAGAGCCATGCGGAAGAACCGTAAAGGGTTGTACAATTACGTACTATCCTTAGCGGGCCAAGCTTTCGTTACCATTCTTTGGATTCCTTCACATATAGGCATAAACGGCAATGATCGGGCAGACGAAATCGCCAGACGTGCTTTAAACCTATCCAACATCACTGACCCACCATACATTCCCAATGCAATCATCTCTCAGTATAGATCTAAGAGAGCCAATGTCGATTTCGGTAATTGAAATCGATCAGAGGTATTTTTGAGACTAGTCAATTCCACGATAGATAGGCCAGACTACAATGCACAATTAAGCAGGGCGGACTGTATCTTCCTGGCCCGGCTAAGGGTAAACAAGGCCATATTTAACACTAGACATTATTATGACCACACTAGCCCAAGCAGATGTGTATTCTGCTCTGAACCGCTTTCAGTCCGTCATATTTTATCTGTCCTTGTGTCCTTTATCAAGAATTGATGAACCCTTAGGAAAAATACTTGACTGTTCTAGGGACAAAATGCTTCCTAATACTCAGAAATTGTGAAATTATCTCAATATGGACAAATTTTTAAGATCTGTCTAAATTTTAGTCCCTAATATACGGGCTACTTATGACCCTTTATGCTATATTCAAAAAAAGATATATGGGTTCTTTAAAACAATAATTTTTTTTCACGAACCTGACAGAACAGAGGTTTTTTGGGCCTCAATTTTTAGGTTGTCACTTGATATGTGACATTTAGAGCAGGATATGTTTTTTTTCGTTGGGGTTACATAAAAACATGGACCTACCCATTTTTACCAGTTGGCTTTTTACGTACTATGCAAAATGTAAGCATGATCGTTTTAAATTTGTGGACATAAAATCGAAAGGCACCTTTGTATGGGGCTATTCAATAACATGGACCGATATGGTGCAACTTCAGCGGAGATTGGTGTTGATCGATCGTTACGCTTTATCCGACTTTTGGCAGGATGGGAATATAATATACGACTTTTAGAGCGGCAGATTTTAAAATAGGGAAGGACTTTGTATGAAGGCGATAAGAAAATAAGGACCTATATGGTCTAGTTCATTGCGCCCATTACGTACAATGCACACTGACGTTTTTTTAATTTCCGGTAGGCAAAAAACCAGTAATATGCATGTATGTTGAAAATGCTATCGTTAAGCCCTGCCATGCATTGATTGTATGGTTTGGACTCTTATTGCTATGTTTTGTATAAAAAACACGCAGCGTAAGAAAAGTTTCAGTGTGCCCTAGCCTATTGTGGTGGCAACTCTGAAGCCAATACCAAAACACAAATATTTTTCTTATGCATCATGACATATGGTTTGCATTGTATAGGGTAGGCGATTTAAGATTTTAAATTTGAATCGGCTGCAAATAGGGAACTGATACTTTTTTCAAATTTCTGGCTTTGTTTGAAAGGTTGAACTTTGTCGTTAAATAATGGAAAACCAACCCATGCGTTTTCGCTTCGCTCAAGGGCTGAAGATAGTTTGGCAGAATATGAAGAATTTTACCGAAAAATTGTGTTTTGAGATAAAGCTAATGTTAGTCAGTCAGTAAGCAAAATTGCCGCATATGGGGTTTTTATTTTTACAAAAATAAGGCGAATACACTATTTGTATCCGATTTTGAGTATTTTATTAAAAAAAACGAGAACTTAAATAACCATTTCAGTCAAATTATATCACATAAATGTTTCAAACATAAAATAATTCATTGGAGTAAAGGAAACTGTTATTATCCATTTGCTGGAATGCGGTGGCAGTGTATCTTACTCGTGTCATAGTTAGTTTTTGCGTAACATGTAATCTGTAATAGTTGTTTGTTTTTTAGTCTTTATTGGTTCTAATTTCCGAATTGTCAATGCATGAAAATGCTGGTTCTAATTTCTGAAAGTTCTAATTTGTGATCGTCTACTGTACTTCTGTTTACAGCCAATTAAAATTTAAAATATTAAATGGCCCACCCTATACTTCTCTTGACGTACAAGTTCGAACGATATGAAAATATTTATTAGTTTTGATAAGACAATGCTTGTTTGGCCATGCATTTTAGGAATACAAAAAAAATATCATTTGTTTTAATACCCTTCACTACAGAATGGAGTGTATGATACATTTTTTACTTTATTTACAACTTCTCGAAATATTGATCGGACACCCTTTATATTATCGTAAAATTGAAGACCTTGTCCGTCCGTTTGCATGTCCATTGAAAGTACGATAAATAGTCAAAGCTAGGATCCTGAACATTTGCACGATTATATTTATAGATTATGGTCGATTAAGTGACATGTAGTTTGGGTGGAGGCACACTAACACATCCAAATAACATTCACCCCAGAATGGAATGCTAAATTTTTCACTTAATTTGGAATATCTTAAAATATTGTTCGGACGCCCTTTATATTATCGTGTCGTTAAATTCTAAGAGCTTTTCCGTCGGTTGAAAGAAGAGTGTTTGTCTGAAATAATTTTCTGAATATTAAATTCCTCACCTGGAATAACAAATTTGGGGGGACATTTTTCTAGAGCAAATCTAAGTGCATCCATTGAGGACAAATGGAAATAATTTTGTCTATCAGACTCTGGCAGTAGTATACGCTTCAACATTCCAGGTAAATAATTCAATATTCGAAAAATATTTGAGGCAAACGGCCTTCTAGTGTTAGATGCGTATACTAATAGCACTATTATGGTTCGCACTACTACCGTGCGAAACAGCCGGACAGACTAACGTGGCTGAAACGTCTTAGGCATGAAACGGTTTTGGTCAAAGCATATGTAGGGTCTAATATGATTTGTCAACGCTTTGCACTTTTTGTAGTCCCAGTTGAGGTGATAGAAACATTCATCCCAACATCTATGGGGTCACTGGCAAGCCGACAGTCTACTCTAAGCAACCCTTACATTTTTGGGAATATTTCGCCAGACATAATTTCCAATACCTTTTCATTGTAACAATTTTACTATCCGAAAACCTCAATTTAGAAGAATTACTGCATTCACAGAATTACGAGACCAATTGTTTAACTCCAACAGCTTAAAGTGGCGTCTCATCATAATGTATGAGACAAGGTACTACACAATTAATTTTTCGCGGGTTTTGCCTTACGTGTTTTAAAATTCGTAAGTACTAATATTCAAAGAAAAGTAGCGAAAGGACACAGGGCACATGCCAATGTAGGTTCTCTGATGTCTGATAACCTGATTCACATTTACATCATAATAAACAAACAATTTTTTACTTATTTCCAATAAAAGTAACAAACAACAATGAAAACCACAAAACAGAGCATACACACACATGTAAACATATACATTTGGTGCTCGGAAATCTTCACAAAAACAGCTGTCTCATTAAAATTCAGGAAGAAGTACTATGTTGCTTTCATTGAAAAACAGTATATCTCCAAATAATTGTGATTACCTTTCAGTTTTCTAGATTTTTGTGGACGGATTAGATTTTGTTGTGCAGTTTAAAATGTTAAAATTTTATATGGGAAGAATTGGCCACCTTTATTCACAGCACTGACGTCGTATATCTTGCTTTATGCTCTTTTCTCATTTGCTTTTGGTTATTGTATGATGTATGAAAACCTTTTTTCGTACAATTTCGTCACCTTTTTCGTGTTCTACACTCTACTTGGCAAAAATATTTGATAGCAAAAATCACTTCACTTGGCACCAATTTCCAAGTAAACTGATTATAAACGTTATAAAGACACAATTAAATATTGTTTCGATTTGTTTGAAAGATTTTAGATATTCAGCATTAGTTTTAGTTCATTTATTTAGGTATTTATAAAAAACTTATTAGAGCGAACAAATTCCCGAAGTTAAAAACACTACCGAATGAAGTCGACATTAAAACAGGGCTGTATAACAATAATTTTGTTAAAAGAGACCTCACCTAATTGACGGCGATGAACTTTTTGTTCATGCTACTTTAACATAAACGTCCTAAACGCAACGACTACCGTAAACGGCACCTTAATAGCTCTAAGTGCTGTTCACACCGTTGCTACATGACGAAACACAACTAATTGTTTTTCTACCGCGGAGTGTTTTCGAGAAGAGACTTGTTTTCGGAAGTTTTCTAAAAATACTTGATTTTGCCAAAAACCAATTGTTTTCTCCTTACGTAAATATGATATAAAACTTCTCAAACGAGCTAAACACTTCTCAGTTTGTTATGTCTTCTACAAAAACATTTCAGAAAACAAAAATGGAGACTTTCGAACAGTTAACAGTACTAAGCATCACCGAACAGAGACACAACAATATCAATTACGCTTCCACTAAACATATCCACACTTTTTCACTTTTCAAAAATAGAGAAATTTTGTTATCGGGTTATTTTAACATATATATTTCACAGTATTTACATTTGTTTAAAAACACTACTGCATCCCAACTGGATAAGTTCAGTAGGAGAAATATTATGCTGCTTATGCGGTTTCTAAAAATATATCAGAACATAATAGTAAAGGGTTTTAGTACGTGTCCTATTAAAAAATATTATTAACTAAAATTAATCGAGACATAAGACTAATTTTATACAAATACATATTGGCAAGAGGCATTACTGTATACTTCAAAAAAAATGTCCGATTAATTTTTCATTAAATGTATATATTTGCTCGAGATTATGAAATCTATGTTTATTGTTTTTATAAAATCATGAGCCGAGAGAAATCAAACTTCCGCCTATATTAAGTATCGTCTTTTAACTGCATTTTTTATTATTACCTCATATTAATAGAAGTAATTCTAAAATTGTTGGTTTGAGTCTTTTCTTTCATTAACAAAAAATTAACCACCGTTCTTCCTTTGTTTACGTATGAAGTTGCCACGTTTTTTATGAAGCCAAACAGTAGATGGAGTCTCTTACAACATGGCAATGCAAAATTCTAAGCCGATCTAGCCTTGTCCGTCCGTTGGTGTGCCTGTTGAAAGCACGACTGCGGCCTGCGACTGCGGAATCAACCTAGGATCCAGAAATTGTAAATGGGCGAAATCGACCAAGGGAGAACTAAAAGTACCTCCGTAAAAAGTATTTTTTCGTGTATTTGCTACCAAATCAAAAATTTTTGTGGTCGCAAACAGTTCCCATGTTTGCTGGAACGCACTTCTTAAAAAGATCATAGTCATAGTATCTTAAAAAGATCATAGTTGCTGGACGTCTTGGCCCAAAGAACGCATCGCATTGTTTAAACTGGCGATCAATAGTCATATGGAGATATGGGTACTCAAATATAAGCAAGAGTTGCTGCGAATCTTATTATAAAGTAGCGTGGGGACGGTGGAAGGGTATAATTTATTTTTTTGCTGATATATTAAGTCAGTAAGTTTTTGATATTGTTATACAAGCCGGGTGTGTCATAATATTTTTGTTGTTTATAAAATAAGTCAGGTAACTCAAACCTTTTCGTTACCGAGTTACAGCCAACTCGCTTGCTTACCGAGTAACTTCCATACAAATGCTTGTTTAGTAACTTGAAAAGAGCTCGGATACTGTTTCTAATGATACCCTGCACACCTTTTAAATACCAGAGCATATTTGGTTCTGCAGCAGTTTAGAGTTTTATCTGCGGGATATTTTTTGCTTCGACTGTTTTTTTTTAATTTTCAAGTGACATTTAAATTCAAATAGTCTAAAAAGATATTTGGAAATTTGGTGAAATTGGTTATATTGATCTACCACATATTCGTATACAGCTTGTAATATACATAAATTGGCTGCGAATAAACTATGTTGGTGTACGTCTAGTGGCCTAATTGCGTTTAACGCACAATTCAGTGTGCTCGGGTCTTTAGTGTGATCGGGCCTTAAATAAAAAAGGAAGAAAATAAAAATTATTTGAATATGCCATGTTCGATTGCTATATTTGAAAACACAAGAAACGGTTAAAACGCTTCCATCATTTTTTTTTTATTTTGACGCTGCTTAGCTTGTTTCGATTTTTTGTCGTGTCGCTTTAGATTAAAGCTTTTTTAGGAACGTTCTGCTGATATCAAGTAATACAGCACTCAGTAGCACACAAACTTTCGGTTTATTTATCCACGTTTGATCACAATCACAAGAACTCAAAAATGCAAAATTAAAACACAAAAAACACATAACGCACACTTTAAATGCAAAAACAGCGCTTCAAAAATAATGGTTGTGTTTCTCAAAGAAGAAGCATATCACATACTTTGTACAATTATCGTCTATGATTTCGTACATTCCCTATAGTTATCGTCTTTGTAAACAACATGGTTAATCTATGCAGCAAAATCGAATTTGATCCAAAAATTATTTGAACATATATCGGTATCGGTTTACCAATCACTAGCACATAGCATATAGAAAGAAAATTTCTTTGTACAAGAAAAAGAGTTCGTATTCGTTCGTAATTTTAAAAAGAAAAGGAAGAAAATTATTAATACTTGAATATATCTCAAGCTGTCGAAAAAAACATTTTTTTGTTTAGATCCTGATCAATAATCCTCACACGCTGTTGGTAAGTTTAGTCAGGGAAAGTGATTGCAGCATTTTGCCAAGATGAATGTTCATACGCGTTTTTACTCAAAATTTTTAGAGCAATTACACAAAAAATATTCGAGTGCCTACAGTCGCCCAGATTTGTCCAAATTGACCAAATTTGTAGTTTTTTTATGTTTGAATTCTCAAGTATATCTACAAAGCACACATTGCTCAGGTTTTGTGAATTTCCGCAAAAATGCTGTCTGGCACTCGAGAAAAAGGTGGAGGGTTTAGGGTTTCCACATGCTCCATCGTTTACCACTAACCCTGCGTTTTTACCCTTTCTCACCCACTTTACTTCACCATGTCTGAATGTATGAACAGTGGGATGGGACGGACTTTAGTATTCGATTCATTTCAACGATCTTGGGCCTTCAATGAGGGTGAAGTTAATTTTGCTTTTCTACTTTTGATAATACAATAAAAAAATTCTAATTTAAACGACATAAATTCTGGTCAAAATGTAGTTCCTCCAAATGAAATAAGCTCCCTAATATTGTTATTTATCTTCCTAAATTTCGAAACTTAGTAGTTGATACGGATTTAATTATAAACTAACCTTTTATTTACATCGATATTCTCGGCATAAAATATTTCATTAGCGGTGTTTTAGGTTAAGCCCGGGTAACTAAGACTGGGTAGGAAAACTGCAATAGTTCATTGGTTTTCAAAAAGTGTCTTTTTTGGTCATGTCTAGAAAAAAAATTCCGCTTACTCGATTCATAAACATTTTTATAAGAGTTATTTGTTTTAGCCGTTTAGGTACTTAGCCTGGATAGATTAGATTAGAACAAAATTGACAAATTAATACTATTGCGGTTTTGATATCCAGTCTTAGTTATCGAGGCTTAACCTAAAAAACTACGTCCTCAGTAAGAACAAAGGCGAAAGCTGCTTATAAATTAAACTGCATACATTTGAATTCGAAAAATAGTCATTATAGTATGGTCTAAAAAGCAGATATTAAGTTGCCATTATAATGTTTGTCGGTGAAACATTTATAAACTTAAAATATTTTTTTCGTTTTACTTAATTTGTTTGCTATTAATTTATTAGGTAGATCTAATTGAATTGGCAAAAATATATACACATCTTATTTTCTTGACATATTAAAGGCCGCTAGTCTAGAGTTTTCACACAACAGGAAACGTAAAAAACCAAAAAGTTAACAAAAGTAAGGACAAAAAAGCTGTTAAATAAAGCACAATCATGACGTGGGAACCGCAAGCAGATGGTTTACAACAAATCATAACTATTCTAAAGGAATCACAGTCACCTAACACGGCTACGCAAATGGCAGTACATATGGTGAGTCAATAAAAGTTTTTGTTTTTTTGGTGTAATACGTTGTCTTTTTCTTTACGCAGAAACTGGAGGAATTAAATCACTACCCGGACTTCAACAATTATTTGATTTACGTTTTAACAAAACTCAAAACAGAAGATGAACCTACCCGCTCGTTGAGTGGATTGATACTCAAAAATAACATAAGAACTCATGGCAACAATTTACGTCCGGAGATTGTAGAATACATAAAACACGAATGTTTGCAAGCTATTGGAGACCCCTCACCACTAATAAGAGCTACTGTGGGTATTTTGATAACAACTATTGCCAGCAACGGTGGTTTACACAATTGGCCTCAGTTGTTACCGTCCTTGTGTGACATGTTGGATTCGCAGGACTACAATGTTTGTGAGGGCGCATTTAGTGCTCTGCAAAAGATTTGCGAAGATCATGCAGAAGTTCTGGATTCAGCAGCTTTAAACCGGCCCTTAAATGTAATGATCCCAAAATTTTTGCAGTATTTCAGTCACAATAGCCCAAAAATACGTTCACATGCTATTGCTTGCATCAATCAATTTATTATGATTCGCTCGCAAGCTCTTATGTTGCACATTGATACGTTTATTGAAAGCCTTTTCAACTTGTCATCAGATGATGATCATGAGGTACGCAAAAATGTTTGCCATGGTCTGGTTATGCTACTAGAAGTTCGCATGGATCGATTGCTACCTCACATGCCCCAGATCATTGAGTATATGCTCATGAGAACGCAAGATTCGGATGAGGGTGTAGGCTTAGAAGCCTCTGAATTTTGGCTTTCTTTAGCGGAGCAAAGTATTTGCAAAGAAGTATTGACACCATATTTGTCTCAGTTGGCTCCGATATTGGTAAAGGGCATGCGCTATTCGGAGATTGATATTATTCTTCTAAAGGGCAATGTAGAGGAGGATGACATGGTACCCGATCGTGAAGAAGATATAAGGCCAAGATTCCATAAATCAAGAACTCATACAATTAAATCAAACGAAGCTGGGACTGGGGGAGATGATGACGACGACGATTTTGATGACGGTTTAGATGATGATAGCTCTTTGTCAGAGTGGAACTTACGAAAATGTAGTGCAGCTGCATTGGACGTTTTGGCAAATGTTTTTCGTGAAGATTGTTTACCAATTGTTTTGCCTATTTTAAAGGATACTCTATTTCATCAGGATTGGGTTATAAAAGAGAGTGGAGTTCTGGCTTTAGGAGCCATTGCTGAGGGATGTATGCAAGGCATGATTCCTCACTTACCCGAATTGATTCCATACTTGATAAGCTGTCTATCCGATAAGAAGGCACTTGTGCGCTCCATTACTTGCTGGACGCTATCTCGATACGCCAATTGGGTTGTAAACCAGCCACACGATCAATATTTAAAACCACTGATGGAAGAGTTGTTGAAACGTATCTTGGATTCCAACAAACGTGTACAAGAAGCAGCTTGCTCAGCGTTCGCTACTTTAGAAGAAGAGGCTTGTACAGAACTTGTTCCTTATTTGGAATATATATTACAAACGCTGGTCTTTGCTTTCTCAAAATATCAACATAAAAATTTATTAATCCTTTATGATGCCGTGGGCACCTTGGCCGACTCAGTAGGCCATCATTTAAATAAGCCACAGTATATTGACATCCTGATGCCTCCTTTAATAGAAAAGTGGAACTTGTTAAAGGATGATGACAAAGATTTGTTCCCCCTCTTAGAATGTTTGTCAAGTATAGCTACGGCATTACAGTCTGGATTTTTACCCTATTGTGATCCAGTTTATAGAAGATGTATATCTTTAATCGAACAAACTATTAATCAGGATATGGTAAGTGTCTTTAAAACTTTTATAAAATGTATGTCTGTTTGAATATATTTTTTATTTTAGGCTTGCAAACAGAATCCTGGCTTTGATCATCCTGATAAGGAACGTATGATCGTTGCATTAGATTTGCTCTCCGGCTTGGCAGAAGGTTTGGATGGGCATATAGAGTCATTGGTAGCTAATAGTACGATTATGCAGTTATTGTACCAATGCATGCAAGATATATTACCGGAGGTGATTATTCTAGCCATACACTGCATGAAACTTTTAACTAACCATAACTTTTCAGGTTCGTCAGTCTTCCTTTGCGTTATTGGGCGATTTAACTAAAGCTTGTTTTCAACATGTGCATCCCTTTATGTCTGAATTTTTCCCAATTTTGGGTCAAAATTTAAATCCTGATTATATTTCAGTTTGCAATAACGCCACATGGGCTATTGGCGAAATATGTATGAAATTAGGTAACCAAATGAGTTCAATACATTTTCCAAAATAACTATTTGTTTATTTTTGCAGGTGAAGAGACAAGACAGTACATACATCTTGTTCTTAAAGAACTTATTGTAATTATAAATCGACCAAATACACCAAAAACTCTCTTAGAAAATACAGGTAATTATGCCAAAAATGTAGACTACATACTTACATGTAGAATATTATAGAAACTATTAAGCTCTTTAATTATTACATATTCTGCCTTTCACATTTGTTCGGTATACACTTTTTATTAGATCATTTTGTAATCGCGATATTTGATTCGTTCAGTTCACAATTATTCGGTCTATTAGCTTACATAGTATCGTATGGAATTTTTCTTTGAATAAGTTGGTTTCCCCACTGTTTAAAATATGCCCTTTGTAACAACTTAAAAATTGTATCAAGCAATTTACTTGAGTTTTAAATAATCCCATTGTCGTAGTGAATGTTGTGAGTCAACACCAGCAGAGTTATTTTGCTGGGCATTATTGTGGAGAATGTTTATATTTCTGATTCGAGCTGCGAAGAAACGAGTGCAGTCTAATAGTCCTCTGTCCTATTTTTAACACTTTTCAGACGAAAAGCAAGTCAGTTTGTCGTTTCCAGAATTTGTTTTATAGTTGTTTTCAACTTAAAAGTTTGCCATGTGCTCGAAACAGTAAAACCAGTAAAAGAAAAAATGTTTAAATTAGCAGCAACATTGAGAGAGATATCATTGCCAAGGCTGGTACCAGATGAGTGTCAAACGGACTAACTTTGGACTGCTACACTTATTACTAAGTGTAGCAGTCAGGAAAAATTTAAGCCAAATTAATTAAAAAATATTTTCCTGTTAGTAATGTCATTTTGGATGGAATCTACGTTAAAATTTTAGATTATCTTTACTTTTTTGTTGGAATACAATGTTTCATTCGTTTCGAATGAACATAGCTTCCTTTCTGAAAATAACTGTTCAATGATTCCCGGCTAATACACGAATACTTTTAGTTTTGCGGAAACGCAACCAATTTTATTTGTAATACATCTTAAGGTTATGGGAAACCTAACACGTCAAGTTAAACGTCAAATTTTTTATCGGATTCAATGTTAAATTGTTAATAATAATCGCTTCATTTTTATCTGATTTTAAATAGATATATTTTTCAAATAAACTAGCAAGACGTTATTTATAAAAGTTCACGGTAAAAAATGGTTTGGACTTCTGCTAATGCGCATTACAAGGGTTACATAAATCGTCAAATAAGCACGTTTCAGTCGGTTTATCCGACTTACATATATAATCACTTATAGACGGTGCATTTGTTAAACTCGTATGACGCAAAAAGGCGTGGATAGGCTTATCATTTTTTCTATTTAGTTTGCCTAAAGCGTACTGATTACTATGACTGGATAGCTAAACCGCAATATTTATATCATTTGTTTACAGAAACAGCTAATTTTGTTCATGGCTCTTTAAAAAAATTAAGAATTAATTTGCTGCGGCCATTTAAGTGCATAACATCAATGACTACCAAGTATTAGCCTCTATCCAGTCTAGTTACTAAAAAAGCTACAATAAATTATTTTAATATTTTTTTATGACTTGAGCAGTTTTTTATTCTGGTTCGAGACCTTTATGTTGTTTCTTTTTCAGAATCAACTTAAAAAGAAGAAATTGGTGAAATGTATTTGCTACGGTTGCCAGGCAGACTGTACAGCTGTTTCTAAACCCGCCAAGGTTTTTCTTCAGCAGTCTTTGGCAACGATTACTTCGGCCACAAATCAAATGACTTATACGGGAGACTCATTTTTATTAATGAGAATTACCCTTTGTGTATAGTCTTCGAACTGTGCGTAGAGCAATCTTCAACGCGCAATATCATTTCCACCAATTCCGTTTCGCATGGGTCTTCGTTGAAAACCACAAATGCAAAAAGCACAATCAAAGTGTGCATGTTTTTTGTGCGTACATATACTCATACATGCGTTGCACATTAGGGCGTACCAATCCTTTTTAATAGTTTTTTCGTTTTTTTGTTATTTATTCGGTCTTTTATCATTATTATGACTTGAGCAGTTTTTTATTCTGGTTCGAGACCTTTATGTTGTTTCTTTTTCAGAATCAACTTAAAAAGTCGAGCCAGCACCGCTTTTCCTATAGACATAAGAACTTAATTGCCTTAATCGTTGCGGTTTTGTCATCCAGTCTATTAGTCGAGACTTGGCAAAAAATACCACAACTGTAATCCCACGACAGCCGGTTCTATGTACCGGATTGACCCGAAGAGCAATTCTTCGGCCAAGGGCTGTCACCCCGGCACACAGTTGCCGCTACAACAACAACAACAACAACAACTGGGAACACTTTTCCTTCGAAACTAGCAACAGTTTTTTTGAAGTCTTCCAGAAGTTTTTCTATATGATCCTTTATTTGCTTTAGTTGTTGTTACTTAAATAATTTTAAAGTCGGTACGAAGAGGTTGCGATAAAAGCAGATCCGTTCCAACACAATACTGCCGTCACATTTTTTTGCAGAATACCAAATATATTTTGCATTTACGATAACGACAACGAGAAAAAATCACATGAAACGGCGTCTTATTGTATTGTTACCGACAACGAGTATAGGGTTAAATACAAAGACTATAATCTAAACAAATGGACGAAATGCTTCTTCTTTGCAATATCGTACAAAAGCATCACTTCAGTAACACAAATTCTCGGTTTATTTTTTCACATTTGTTTGCACACAATCAGAGATACGCAAAAAAGTCAAAATTTGAACACATGCAACACTAAATTCATACACTTTTAACAAAAACAGTTTGTAAATTAATAAAATTTATTTTTTATTATTTTGCAATAACTTTTCTTTTTTTAACAATGTTCTTTTTCAAAAAAACTAATTTTAATTTTGCAGTTTAGTTTTGTTCCATTCTTCGTGGTTCATTCTCAGTTGCTATTTTTCTACGATATTGAGAGCGTTTCAGAGTTTCTTCCCCATGTCCGCTACTTATCGTATGTTTTTCAATTCCTCGTAAAAACTCATTTTGTCCACCTTTCATACAAACACAATTGACATTGTTTTATCTTTTAAATCAAACATAAGGTTTTCCGATTATAGAACCTATCGTCTAAAAGCCGCATATTACATCCGATTTTAACCAAATTTCGCAAAGATCATTTTGAGTGACCAACACCCATCTCTGGTGAAATATGTCCGTATCGGTCCAAGGTTCCGAAAGCTCCCACAAAAAGGACCCCGAATTTGAAGTCTTGCGACCTAGATGCCACAAAGTAAACCCGATCACGCTTAAATTGTGAATTGTACGTTACGAGCGACCAATAATAAATTTTTCTGAAACAGACCATAAAGCGTTACTAGCAGCCAACACATTACTTTGGGTAAATTGGACTATAACGGTTCATGTTTTCGAATAGATCCCACACAAAGATTCCTCACGATCTAACGTTCCGCAGCTCTAGAAGCCTCGATTAAAAAACCCGCACGCTATAATTTTGCATGGTACGAGGGCGACCGCAAAAGTAACTGGCCTAACATAAAAAGAACCGTTTTTTTGGAATTATTATTATTTATTTTTCAACATAATCTCCTTCCAACTCAATACACTTCATCAAACGTTTTTCAAGTTTTTTAATTCCATCCGAAAAATAAGATTTTTCAAGACCTTCAAAATATGCCTCGGTTTCAGCAATAACCTCGCTATTGGACGGGTCATATCGGTGCATGATTAGGAATAATCCCCAAATAAAGCTGGGCAGAGGTGCAAAATCTTCTAAACGACAGAATTAGTATAGGGTATCCCATAGTCAGACCCGCCAGACTAACTTTTTGCGAGTTTTGCCTTTTTTTCGATGATTCCATCTGCATAAAACTTACTCATTATTATATCCAATTTTAAAATAAACCAAATATCATGCAAAGATATTGCTTACAATCTGACGTGACGTTACACAATTTTGAAATTTAATATAAAATTAACGATTTGTTTTAGAACCTTTTTTTTGTTATTTTTAGTTTAAATACAAAATTTCACTTCATCTGCCACTGTCAGCTTTAAGATAGTGACAATTAATGTCTTTTTTTGACGTGACGTAACGTTAAAATGTCCCTAAAAGCAAATTAAAATGTTACTGATATTTGTTAGCCCATCTGCATTTATTTTATAACTAGTTGTTATTGTAGCAGAATTTTTGCTATACAAGTTTAATTGAACAATAATAACTCTGAATAATGTAAATTGTAAAGAGAAAATGCTCTTAGAGATAAACAAAACTTAACAAAACGTAAGCCTAAACTTTATGGCACGATATCTCGGCATCGTGACTAAGGAATGCGCTGAACTTTCTAATGATTGTCATTTTGAGTATTTCATAACCTTAACTTTTCATTTTTGGGTCACTGTGGACATTTTTTTCTGGAAATGTTAATGTATAAAAATTTTAATTAAAAAAACAATATTAATATAACTTAAAAGTAGACCTATCAGAGCAACTGGCAACCCAGGAAGAAACATAATGGATTAAAATAATAAAAATTAATGAGGAACTACTCGATTCGCAAAAGCATTATTTCCCAACGTTGGATACGTCTATAGCGGTTCATTCGATCCACGGAGATTCGACAAGAATCGGGTTGACGGACAAGATTTCGGGTTGGCTGCCAATTAAAATAAATTCGATTAAAGAAATCACTAGATGGACCACCCATTACATTATTATAACACCATTATAGCCCAGAAAGAAAATATGATATTAAGCATTAAAAAATGAATAGTAATTGTGTTGCTGATATTTTTCACATAAACAAAAAGCTAAAAAACTTGTCTTTAGGAGAATCATAGAATGAAATATCGCATCGTAAATAAAAATATATTTTTTCGATTTTTAAGAACAAGCAAGTCAAAAGCTAAAGTTAGGCATGGCCGACTGTATTATACCTTACACTTCGGAATGTGCAGCATAGTAAATTAAAAACTGGGTTTTGGACCTTTTCTGGTTTTTAAAAATCTAAAAATGGTTCTATTGAAATAAAGATGCAAGTGGTATCAAGTCGGTAATAATACCTGTTCAACCTAATAAATCATATGTTTATTACACAGCACGGCAACAGTTTGCAACGTCAACTAAAACCCTTCTGTAAACTAATATCTATAGACGGTTTTCAATATGGAATTTTCGGTAGAGGTGGTAAAATTTTACTGCGTGGGATTTTTTTTTTTTAAATTAATTTAATTTATTTATTTACATTTTCCGTAATTAAGAAGCCTTTCGGCCGATAAAGCTAATTACAGTAAACTACAGCTTAGATAGAATTAATATAAAGAAACATTTTAAAGTATTAAAAAAATTCAAGTTTAACAAAAATTCAAGTTTAACAAAAATTCAAGTTAAACAGTTACTCAATAATAGTAGTAGGAAAAAATATATATGTATATAGAATATGTATATAAGAATTAAAAAATGTTGTACATTTATGCAAATTCATGACATGATAATCAAAAACTAAAGTAGATGTTCCCAATTTAAAGAAAACAGGAAAAAAATGTTGACACACTTACTGGGAAGAAAATTCACAAAGACCATAACCAGAGCATTTCAAAAACTATTAAAAGAAGACAATAAGAGTTTTATAAGTAATATATGCTACTACAAAGATTCAAAGTGCCTAAGAAGCTTTTGGCGAAATGTTGAATCGGACATATTAAACGTTTTTAGATAATCAGGTAGCTTGTTAAACACTCGAGCAACTCTGACTTGAAAATATTTTCCTAACAAGTAGTCAACTCTAGGAATAATTAATTGGTTACTACGTGTGGAACACGTGAATGTGAACGACTGAACCAGGAACTGTGGGCATTGGTTTCTGTAGACCTTATAAAACTGCAAAAGACATCGTATGTCAACAAGTTGATCAAATAAATGAACAACCTAAAAATTGTTTTACAAACGATTGAATATGCGAAAAACGACTCACATGATACAAATAGCGCATAACTGAATTAAAAGCAATTTTTATTTCTTTCATATATGTTTTTGCAGTCCCAGCATATACTTCTATACAATAAAGAATATTAGACATTACTAAGGCATGCAACAACTGCTTCTTAGCATAAAGTGGTAGCACAAAGTCTGTGTTGTAAAGTTGACGAAGGGTAAGATTAATTCGGGAAACTACAGCGTCAATATGATGCTCAAAGTTTAATTTGTCATCAACAACAACCCCCAAACATTTAATGCTACGAACAATTTCAATGAAAACATTGTCATATTTCAATTGCAAGTCTACAGGCCTTAGTCTTTGACGAATTTATACAAAAATTACTAGACACCATCCAGCTATGCAATAATTCCAGCACATCATCAACCCTTGCTTGAAGTACATCAATAAATTGATGCTCTCCCTTGAACACTAGCTGAACATCATCAGCATATGCATAAGGAGTGCATGAGCTACCAAGACTATCAAAAAGGTCATTTATAAACAATGTAAACAAAATAGGCCCAAGGACCGACCCCTGGGGCACCCCACTCCTTACCGACAAAACACACGATGAAAAACCGTTAACACTTACGTATTGCGTCCTGCCACTAAGATAAGAGCTTATTAAACGACAGGCGCTGGCTTCAAATCCGTAAAACATAAAAAGTTTGTCTATCAATAAACCATGATCAACTCTGTCAAACGCCTTCTGCAAATCAAGGGATATAAGCACACTTAGGCGCTGATTAGTAAAATTACTTCTCAATTCATCAGTTAAACCGGCTAATAACGCTGATGTATTCCTTTTATTGCGAAATCCACACTGACAATCATTAAGCAAAGACTTTTCTTCTATGTACTCTAACAATTGTCGCTTTAAAATGTGCTCCATTATTTTGGATAAAATTGGCAAAAGAGAGATTGGCCTTAGGTTCTCCAGTGAGTCCGAATTTAATTTTTTCCTAATCGGAGTTATTTTGGAGCATTTCCATTGTACGGGAAATACTGACGTCATTACGATAGTGTTCACAAGATGCAAAAAATATCCTACAATGTAAAGGTTGTCGCGAATCCGATTGTTGTGGCCCGAGATTGGTTGTTCGTCCATCGTAACATTCTACACCGATTTTCGTGAACATAAATAGTGTCCGTACTTTGTCGAAAAACTTGTGGCAAATTCCATCTAGATTTGATGTAATATGTGACTTGTAGGGCTTAAAACATAAATTGCATGCGTTTTAACGAATCAAAATTCCAACCTTCTAAAGAGTAGATAACTTTTTTAGGAGGTTGGGATTTTATTATTTCTATTTTCCAAAGTTAATTTGTGGTTTCACATAAATTGAAACATTAAAAAGTATTGCCAAGTGAAATCTTTATCTAAATATCATTTAGTACTAAATCACGTTTCTTGGTTGTTAACGTTTTAAATGGATGTGGCTTTTGAATAACTTTTATAACATGGAATTTGTACCTCCCATATCAATATCAGGGAGTATTGGCCGTTAAAATCATTTACAAGAAGAGTAAAATTAATATGAGGGAAAAACTGAATGTGAAGAAGATTCAGATTTTTTTTCGCTAGAATTCTACCATGGAATTAAAGTTTTTGTCTGCAAAACATTTCCCTGTTTTGATTTTAATTATGGAATGGTAATTACATCGCTATGTCAATATTATTAAAAATACCTGTATGAAATCTTATTTATAATCTTTTAATTTAGGTATATTTTTCATTTTTTGTTTTGTTCTTTTATAGCAATAACTATTGGTCGTCTAGGTTATGTGTGCCCAGTTGAAGTGGCTCCTTATTTGCCAGAGTTTGTGCGACAGTGGTGTGTAACACTTTAAATTTTTACATTTTTTTATTTTTATTTTTTTAAGACGTGTGCTTCATTTTTATTAAAAAATTTAAACTGTTGAATACTATTTTTGCCGAATTTTAAAGAATTGTTTTTCAATCTAGGTGTACATCACTGCGTCATATAAGGGATAATGATGAGAAAGATTCCGCATTTCGTGGTATGTGTCATATGATTACCGTAAACCCTGCTGGTGTCGTACCTGATTTTATATTCTTTTGCGACGCTATAGCATCATGGGTAAATCCCCCACAAGATTTACATCAGATGATACAAAAGGTAAGTGATGATTCCGTTGCAATTTTTTGAAAAATTAGTAATCATGATTTTTTTTGACACATTATGTTTTGATATTTAGTATATACTATTAACATAGATTCAGAACATAAAACTATTTAAACATAATTATGTCTTGATAGAAACGCGTGTTTTCTTAAAAAACGAACATAGATTTGGAAAATATTCTGTCTCATCGCTTATTTACAAATAAATAAAAATGACTCGATAAAATATAGTTCTACCTTTAACCACACTTGGAGTAGAGTCGGCAACAGCAATTAACCATCGCTTTCACATGGCAAAAAAGTGCTTGGATTGTGTCAGAATCTGCATTCATAATTCGATGTATTTTTTTCTATACTAGCTGACCCGGAAAACTTTGTTTTGTCCAGAAACATGTTCAATAGTTCTTATGATTTCCTTAAATAATTGTGATGGTTATTTTTTACCGCGATATATTAAGTTTAAGTAAGCCATACTTATATTTTTAAAATACTATTCATGGTATTGGGGTGAATTTTGAATAATTGTACATAGGAAAAACATAAAATTTTCAAGTCCATGCTGTAAAATCTCATCGTTTGGCTTTGATATTTGTAAATAATGATTGCAAAAGCGAATGGAATTGTGAACTGCAGTCATTTAAATTGTGTGGGGCCATCTGTCGTTTCCATTGGAATGCCTGGAAGTTGAACGTGTTTTTTCTTATTTTTCTAGTTATAATTGTTGCCTCGATGACATTCGCATATTTTTTTATAACCAGTCTGGTACCTTCCATTGCTTAAATTTTATAGTTTTTTCAATGTTTGTAAATGAAGCTGTAAGTTTCCTCTTACAAATTTAAAATGGCATTTGAGTAAACTATTTCTCTGAACAATTTAAACAACAACTTTGTTGTATACTACAAACTTAAATTGCCTATTGTTTTTCTTGTAACTGATGCCACTTACTGTATTATTGTTCTTGGTTTTGTGTCATAATTTTATTTAGCCCAGCAATTTCATTATTTGCTAATATTTTGTGTCCCTTTTCAAACACGATACCAAAAACAAATGTATTCACACACACACGTATTTCTTCAAAAACTTCAACATTTTGTACTAGATAACAAAAAGTTTTCATTTCACACACAGTCTAAGTTTTTAAAATTTCGTACCTCAAAATCTAAAGGAAAACATTTGACTTTTCTTGAATTTAATCATTTACAAAGAGTAGAATGTGTTCAATTTGTGTTATCAACATATAGTCATCTGAACAAATTTACATGTGGCAATAGCATATACATTACATTTCGTAATTTGTTAATATCTTCGTATAGTAATTCTAAACATTCGTGGCAATGTTTACATTATGAAAATGCTGTTATACACAACTTTTTCGAAATTTCTCTGAATAAATTCATGGCTTGTGCCATCGGATACACGTAATATTTAATAGTTAATATTGTGTGTTACACATATGACATAGCCCAAATTTGTACACGATACTCTTGAACTTAAAGTCTCGTACAAAGATTGCCCTTTCATGTGAAAACCTTTTTTTTGGCACACAATAGTACACACTTTATTGACTTCCCAGGGATATGTACATAATAAATCTTTGCAAATCACGTCTTTGAGTTATTATTATGGGGTTAATGATTTTCTTGTAAACGAACTACATAATTACCAGACTGAAAGCCAGAAAGGTAAGCTTTAAATAACTTTAATTATTAAAATTGCATCTGCATCATGTGTTGTCAGAGGGGTCTTGGTTAACATTAATCGGATATTGCATTTCGTAAATAAATGCTATAGGCTAAAAATATGATTACATTTAAATGTATTATTTTGATGTTTAAATTTAAAATTATAAATGGGTCTCGTCGAGTTTAATTGGCCATTCTCAACATACAATTATTTACCACATAGAGATAGCTTTAAATAGTTATCCCTGCTACATCTTTATTTATTTCTTTTATAGATTCTGCATGGTTTCAAAACTCAAGTCGGCGAAGAAAACTGGCGCCGTTTCGTTGATCAATTCCCTCCAACCTTAGCTGAACGTTTGGTGGCCATGTACAGCATCTAACTTGGTGTTTTGCGTTTCCGGAACAAATTAGAGTTTGTCGAGGTTAAGTAAAGTATAAATGGAAAAACGCAAAAACTTTAATGAAGCAAAACAAGAAGAATATGTTTTAAATAAGTTTTTAATTATGATTTTAGTTAGGAATTCATGCTTCAAACTTGTAGGTCATAATGAAAAGTCGGTGAAAACAAAGAAAAAGAAAATTAAATCTGTTTTATGTAGAAAAGGACACAGATAATTTTTTCAATTACCATCAATAACTTAACACTTTGCATTATTTTTAATGGTTTTGTTGTAATTGTGTTAAAAGCGATTGATTCGTTAACATGAAATTGTCAACTATCAAACAATAAAATTTAGAAGGGTCTAACAATAAAGACATTAAATATATATTATAAATACAAAATATGAATTACTGTTAATTATACTACATATGTCGGATAATAAACAATATAGAAATTCTTACTATTAAAATAACCAACTATATTGATATTACTTAAATATATACATTAGGGAGAATCAAAAATCCTGTGGGAGGCTTGTGAGTCTGAATAGTAGTATATTGATGTCGATAGTAAAGAAAGTTGTATATTATACTTTGTCTTAAATTATGTGTTTCCCATTATTTATGTCATGGATTTTTAAGTTACTTTTAATACCAAGTTGCCCGACCATGTCGTTATATTTGTTTACTTACGCCGATTACAAAGGAACGATTTCAGATGAAGCTTAACAAATAACTTAAAAATATTTAAATTCAAAAATTTGCGGTTGGTTTGTTTGTCTAAAAAGATCTACCGTTCATTACCTGAAGGCTGAATGAAGTGGAAAATACTCAAAAGCCAAACCAAAAAAATGATATTTTTGTTATTTATTTTGAGTTCCTTGTTGTCTTCTTCCTTGCTTATTTCAGTAGTCGGTCATCATATCTCACACGTCCGAACTGGAATGGCTTTTCACACATACCCAATTCTCACAAATATTCAACATCGATCAGAACTTGGAAAATTGCATATACTAACACATATTGCAAACACATTAAAACCTTCCTTCTTTTGATTACCAATTTTGTGAAGATTGTTGTTTTAACCGAGTGCATTGTGTTGGCGATACTATTTGTTAGTTCTTTTTACAAATTTATTTTATTCCTGGCAAAAATCTGTGGCTGGATAGGGTAACATGAGGCAATATCGAACGATCGAAAGTTGACATCAGTGTATATCTTGAAGACTACGAAAAAATTGGAAGAAGTTCCAGCTTTTGCTCCTCCCTAATATACATAACTAACAATATGCAATATCTTATTTTGTAGAATATTTAGACCCTTTATCTTCTTGACAAGTATCCAGATTTGAATTAATTTGAATTTTGAAGTGTGTATGATTATTTTATTGTATCCCACGAAGGCATTTCGTTTTCATAATGAAACATGAAATAGTGCGTACGAGTATATGCTGCAAAAGTAGTAACTCACATCGTGAAATCGCTGTAATCAACTGACCAAGAATGTAATCAAAGAACCAATAAGAATTAAAATGTTTATTTATCGAAATTGTTGATATGGATTCTATTATTTTGTTGATTCAAAAGTCGTTCGTGAGGCAGTTTTTTTTTTATAAATGTGGAAATTGTGAATAAAATCACCTCATACGATCACTTGAAAATTTATCAAATCCGGTTGCTTGTAAGATTGGAATTCATACATTAATAAATAAGTTCCAATGCGCTAGTAAAGAAAAAAAATCTAATCATTCGTTTCTATTAGCTGTATGAACTTTTGTAATAAAATCGAAAAGGGTCAGTAAAACTAGATATTTCTTTATAACTTTGTGTGTATGCAGTATACTAATTTTTAATTTTTGTAACATGGTTACTTTACACAAATGAATGACTTTTAACAAACATATTTTTTTTTTGAGTTCGTACTTAACATCACCCAAAATAAACTAACACCTACTAACTTTTTAAATTACAACGATTTAACAATTATATTTTTTTATAATTTGAATATGTATTTTGATTTCCTTTTTTTTGGTATTCAATTGTGTATTGATAACAAATCTAAAAATAATCGATCGGTTCGTCGTAAAAATATACAATACAAATAATAGAAATAATTATGAAATGTGTTTTAAACATTTCCTCGTGCAAAGTGGGAAAGAGTTAAAATATTTTTGCAATGTTCATTCTTAATGTTCGTATTGGTTTGAATACATGGTTTGAATCGAATAGTTTAAGATACATTTGAAACAAACGAGGGATTATGTTCCAATGGCCTACAACAAGATATCTTAAAGTTCAAGACAGTATGTTTATTTTAGATGAATAATTTTTAAATATTTTTTATACGTTTTACCAAATGCTCAATATTTTGACTCTTTCTACCTTTGATTGTCGTCGCGTTTCGGGGTTTATCGGTTTCGCGTTCGCGTTTATATCCGTCGTTCGTTCGTTAAATAACTATTATTCGGTCAGTCGGTCGGTCGTTCGTTCGCTCATTTAAGATATAATAATTGAGTAGGGTTCGCGTTTAAAGAAAACAAATAATATTAATATAATATAAATAAACAATTTTTTTATAAAATTGTCCCTTCAAATATGAGTAACAAAAGTATTGCCATTATTTTTAGGTTTCATTAAAAAATGCTTATTTTCTATCAGATATTTTATCGGTTAATAAAATATTTCTTTTCTCTGTCATTCTCCTCTATGAGTCTCATATTAGCTGATTTTAAACAGGATAAACTAAAAATACATAATAAGAAAACATTATTGTGATGTTCATTATCAAGGAAATTCTTTAAGAACTTCTTTGTGAATTTCGATCTGATTTTTTTGAAAACAAAAAAGAAAACAAAAGACTTATTTTTTTAATTACTATAAACCTAAAATAAAAATAGCAATTTGTAAATTAATATTAAAATAAAAACTATCTATAAACAATTTTTTGTGTTTTAACAAATAACTATTATGTAGGGGGAATAGATAACACAAGTTAATCCATATTTGTGATATAAATAAATTAAAATTTCGGTTTCGCGTCGGGTAAAAATATATAATAACGGTCTTCGCCCCTGGGCCAAAACAATAATCTAACGCAAATTAATCGTCGCATAGTTTGTATATAATAAAATTAAAATAAGAATAACAAAAATGATCGTGATTTCGAAAGTACCTAAACCAAATTCGCCGCGGAATTTGGTCGCGTTCGCGTTTTTTCTCGGGTGATTATTTAAACTTAAGATAATAGTAGTAAACATAACAAAGCTATTTTCGTATAAATTTATATAAACAAAAGATTAATTTAAATAATAATAATATCAAGAAATGCACATTTAGGGAACTTTTCATTTCGTTTCTTTAGTTCTATATATTCACTTAAATAGTATAAGTTTGAAATATTAATTTTTGTTAAAAATGTCTTCATCCTTATTTGAAAAAATTAAGTTAATTTTTAGTCCACAATCTGCATACACCGCCTTTTTATTATCATCAAATGTTTATGAAGATATGTCATTAATATCAATCAAGGCATATACATACATACAAATTTATATGAGTCGATATTCTGTTAGACAACTGTAATATCGCATTGCATTATAACCTTTATCAATTAAACATATTCCCTTCGAAATAAATTTAAGAATTATAATTATTACTATATGTGTATGTAAGTAATATGAAAATAAAAATTATTTTAAATATCAAAAGCGATAATAAATACTTTTTTTTATGACTAATTTTATTAAAATGAATTTTGTCAGGCCAACCGAGGGATTGTGCTCGATTTACAAATATAGGAACAGTAAAATTAGGTTTTGGTCAGAGATGCATCAGCATTCAAACATTGAATTTTGGGTTTTCCGACAAGTCGTCGTATCTATCTTATCCTACCTAAAACAGAGTTGGGTTTTGACACCAAGTGGATATCGAGATGCACGCAAGATAAAACCATAATTAGTTTATTGTAGTTATTTATTTTCCACAAATTAGGTTTAACTAAAATGTAAAATATTTTCATCACTTCAATGGTTTCAAATTAAGCAAATAGATTCCAAGAAATCGTTCGGTGTGTGCCATTGTCAATTTCTCGAAAGTCAACAATAAAGTACACCTTTCGGGCAATCGACGACAACTCGGCTGGCTGAGCCAAAGCAAAGTATTTCTGGAACAACAGCCGTGTCATTAGATATCGAGATGCACGCAAGATAAAACCATAATTATTTTATTGTATAAGTAGTTATTTATTTTGCATAAATTAGGTTTTAGAAAAAGTCTCAAAAATGTAAAATATTTTCATCATTGATTAGGCAATCAGCGTTGATTCGAATAAAATAAGGAATAGTGTCGGAGACACCCCGTGCTGGTTCAGCATCAGAGCGCGCAGTGTTGAATATAAAAAAGAAATTGTTGTCTTCTATAAAAAAGTTCGATTCAAAAGGTCTCGAGCCGGTTAATCTCTGTTCAAGGTGTAAACATTTTTTACACCCTTGTAAATTTCCAAATGCACTATGGGTATTTTTCAATTTTGTGGGAACATCATTTTTTCAAGTTAGTCGAAATCAACAAAATAAAAACGAATATGGTTTGGAAGAGGGCACTTTAGTAGTAAACTCTGCATTCTTAATTTTTTGTAAATTGCTTGACCTTGTGTCTATCATCTGTCAAAGATGAATATTACTTTTGGTATTATAAATTGTTGAATGCAGGCCGATTTGAACTAATTTTCAACAGTAAATTAAAAAAAGATAAAATCAAGCAAAAATAAATATGTGTTTAACGTTTAGAACAAATTTAATAGAATCAGGTTTAAGTTACATATGTTATTGAATTAAATGTTTCGTTAGCAATATTAGCTTAAATTACATACATAGATCTAATTAAATATGTCGATAGTAGTATTAGTTCAAATTAATATTTCGTTGAATTAAATATCTCGTTAGCAGTATAAGTTCAAATTAAATATTTCGTTAGTAGTGTTAGTTCAAATTAAATATGTCACTAGCATTATAAGGTCAAGGTTAAATCATCGTGTTAAAGTTCACCTACGAGAAAACGCTTGAATATCATTTAAAGTAATCATCAAAATTCTGATCGCAATTTTAAGAGCTCCTACTCCAATTTTCGGCCGAAATACTCATCTTGAGCTATAATGATCATTTCTGGTTTAGTCAATAAACAAAATATGCGTTATTGGATAGCAACAAGCCCACATATATTTCAAGAAACACAATTGCATCCATAAATGATTTGACCGCATTTTTTCGTCGATTAAACAAACAAACTTTATAAAGTCATGGAGTGCGCTATATATAATGCCATGTTAGAAAATTATTTGGCGAGATGGGTTTGATGCTACAGCCGATTTATTGAAAGACAAATTCGGTTATCTGGAGATATGGTCCGGTCGATTGGCCACCGCATTCATGCGATTAAACGCAATTGAATTTCTTTTTATGGGACCACATCAAGTCATTAGTCTATGCAATTAAGCCAACAACTTTAGACGAGCTCAGAGACAATATACAATGCGAAATTGCCAACGTTTCGGTCGAAATCTGTGCAAGAGTGGTGAAAAAATTGGGTCCAAATAATAGATTGATGTACACGGGCCCACGGTGGTCATTAAATTGAATTTAATTTTTTGGTTTCTTGTTCAAGCAAAGAACAACAAAAACAGCCAATCTTGACGAAAAAATTCTTGTGGATTATTAAGGCAATTTATCGTTTTTTTTTTTTAATTTTAGAACCTTTCCCAGAAGAAAATTCAGCAGGTTTTTTGATTTTGTCTGTGCGTGTATAATTACTGAAATATCGTCAATGTTTCATTGTCAGTTTTAAATCATGTTTAAGGTTCATAAAAATTGTATTTTCCTATTGTTTTTTTTAAGGAGGAAGAGTATTAAATTCCAAGAATTTAAATAGAGTGTTCATCTAAAAAAAAAAATCATTCAGGAAAAATCACTTAGTGTTTTTATAACAAACAGATATCGTCAATAAATTTTAATATTATTATATTTTATTATAAAGGATAAACAAGATTCAACCGTTAGCAGAATGTTTATTATAAAGGTTAAACTATAGTAAAGTCTTAAATCAATGAAAAAAACATATACATACTTAAAGGCGGATTCGTTGAAAATTATAATAATTCAATATAATTGTTCATTGCAGGCAAATATTTACTGCGTTGTTCACTTAGAAAATACTTAAGATAAAAAGTTGTTAAAATTAGTTCACAATTAGACAGGTATTACATCTTAGAGTTCGTTATCTAGCGGCGGGAGAAATTATGCTGAATGTTTGTTCTTAAATAACTTTTCTCATATTAAATAAATCACAGAAATTTTTTTGGAAAATCCATCCTACGCTACAATAAATAAATTAGAGGCATATAGGTTTGAACCACAACAATTAAAATTCTCCAAAAATTCTTATATTCATCAATAAGCTTCTATGTATTTGTAAATAAAATTGTCTAATTAGCGAGTTCGTATATTTTTGTATGAATCACAACTTGTTTGGTAACAGAAAAAATATAGATGTCAATCAAAATCGTCAATAAATTTTTACAAAGTTATTTTTAAAAATAGGTTCATATATACCTTTACGGTTAATCGAATATTTGTTATAGGAATCGTAAAAATATCCGACAGCGGAATATTTATTACAGGTACGACTACGGTTTTTTTTAGTTATTTTTTAAACCCTTCATTGTTTACATTAATTTACTAATTTTTTCGCGTTGGTGCTTTAGCACTGTGTAAAATCCCATGCAATGTAGTCATAGTGTTATTATTATGCAACTCTAGTTGGAGTGACATTTTTACATGCGTTAGTATGGCTACTATTGTTGGGGTGACGTTCCATATGTCAATTGCGTTGCGTTGACAATCCATTTTCCTGGGGTAAATAAATAAGCAGCAATCTTTCTCTTCTCCATGGTCGTGTCGGGAAAAACTTATTTGTTCATTGTTCTGTCTGTAAAAATCTTAGTGGCGTATAAAAGGAATCGTCGTGTACCCTTTTATTGTGCAAAATGGAAGCGTCTATAAAAGATCCCGTAGTGTACCCTTTTATTGTGCAAAATGGAAGCGTCTTCAAAATAACCCGTCGTGTACCCTTATTGTGCAAAATGTAAGCGTCTATAAAAGAACCCGTCGTGTACCTTTTTATTGTGCAAAATTAAAGCTTCTATAAAAGAACCCGTCGTGCACCCTTTTATATTATGCCAATATATTGTAGGCTTATGTGTTGGGTTACTAGAATATATATATTTTGGTCACAAAAGCTCTTGTCTGCATCGGAGGAGTTAGCAATGAATAGGTTATGCCCTTAAATAACTATACCATATCAAAAATAATATGATATATCATATATATATATTGTTTTTTATATTCCTATATATAGGAGCAAAAAATGCATCATGTCGTTTGTGATATCTGATTAAACAGAGAAATACATCAAAATATGTTCATTAGCCAAAAGTAATAACTCAATCACATCCACGATTGAATTATTATGACTGCAATTCATCGAGGTGGTAATTTGTAGCCATCATTAATCTCTAAGATTCCATAAAGCCTATTGTTCGATTTTTTATAATCATTGTGGCGTAATTCTTTGTTTTGATAATATTAACAGTGCGAGTGTTGCCTAATTCATTTAACAAATCTGTACCCGGTTCGCGGCGTGTAAAATGATAAACCTATCAATGTCGAAAATGTCTTATAAAGGAGGTTATTATTATGACAACATCATTACCATATTGTCGGGTAAGTTATTTTGAAAAATTACTTTGTCATATTAGCTGTAATAACCGCTTCTTATTATTTCTGGTCAATATGCTGAGCTGTAAGACAGTGTTTCTATATTATTTTTCCTGTAATTTTTGGTAACGAAACAAAACACCTTGCGACCACGTTGTGGATAAAATATCATTTTAAAAAAGTGCTACTGCGACATGGTTCCTTCCTATATTTATCCTTATGGTGATCTGCGGTATTTCACCATGTTCTGATCCTGACTCATATTGCGTCTAGCTATTCTAGTAAAGCCTTTGCTATTTTAATGGCACCTTAAAGTTTATCTGAAATAGCTTCTAAATATGTTGTTCTTTATATGAGCGAAATTGCCACCCAACAAGATGCTTCCACGAAAACAGGCTTGCCAAATTTATTATCTTGGGGGTTTGTTGCGATGAGCATAGCTTTCCATCCAACAAGCTGTTGTAACAAACCAGCCCAAAAATCAAGATGTTCTTGCCAAACAGTTTTTTGTTTAAAAAATCTAAGTTGTTTATTTACCCTACGTTGTTGGTCTAAGTCGTTTAGTTCCTTATTCTCATTGCTTTAATTACTATTTAAAAAAAATATATAAAATACTAATATGGAAGCGATATAAATCCCATCATGTTGTAAAAGTCCTCCAATTGGATTTTATTGTCACCATTGTGACTTGAATTGTCTATGTGTGTCAGCTGTTATTTCCATATGTGGTGCTGTTAGAAGGTGTGGTGAGATGTCTTCGACCAGCTGTTTATGAATATGGTAAAATTCCCTAATTCGCTATGTTAATCGGATTTTTATTGTCACCCTTGCTAGTTGCAGGTCTAGTTGTATTAGCTGTTATTCGGTGCTGCCAAAAAATGTGGTGGTTTGCTTACCATTTTTTATCCGAAACAGTCAATCGCCATCGTTGTACAAAAATATATTTACTTTTTGTCCACAAAAGTTAATAATTATACTTATACAGAATTCTACACTTGGTGTTGCAATATGGGGGCTAAATATATTTACCAACTGATACCATACCTAAAGGTTTGTTCTGCGACTTTTTCTTCATGGTCGTGTCGGGAAAAACTTATTTGTTCATTGTTCTGTCTGTAAAAATCTTAGTGGCGTATAAAAGGAATCGTCGTGTACCCTTTTATTGTGCAAAATGGAAGCGTCTATAAAAGATCCCGTAGTGTACCCTTTTATTGTGCAAAATGGAAGCGTCTTCAAAATAACCCGTCGTGTACCCTTATTGTGCAAAATGTAAGCGTCTATAAAAGAACCCGTCGTGTACCTTTTTATTGTGCAAAATTAAAGCTTCTATAAAAGAACCCGTCGTGCACCCTTTTATATTATGCCAATATATTGTAGGCTTATGTGTTGGGTTACTAGAATATATATATTTTGGTCACAAAAGCTCTTGTCTGCATCGGAGGAGTTAGCAATGAATAGGTTATGCCCTTAAATAACTATACCATATCAAAAATAATATGATATATCATATATATATATTGTTTTTTATATTCCTATATATAGGAGCAAAAAATGCATCATGTCGTTTGTGATATCTGATTAAACAGAGAAATACATCAAAATATGTTCATTAGCCAAAAGTAATAACTCAATCACATCCACGATTGAATTATTATGACTGCAATTCATCGAGGTGGTAATTTGTAGCCATCATTAATCTCTAAGATTCCATAAAGCCTATTGTTCGATTTTTTATAATCATTGTGGCGTAATTCTTTGTTTTGATAATATTAACAGTGCGAGTGTTGCCTAATTCATTTAACAAATCTGTACCCGGTTCGCGGCGTGTAAAATGATAAACCTATCAATGTCGAAAATGTCTTATAAAGGAGGTTATTATTATGACAACATCATTACCATAGTGTCGGGTAAGTTATTTTGAAAAATTACTTTGTCATATTAGCTGTAATAACCGCTTCTTATTATTTCTGGTCAATATGCTAAGCTGTAAGACAGTGTTTCTATATTATTTTTCCTGTAATTTTTGGTAACGAAACAAAACACCTTGCGACCACGTTGTGGATAAAATATCATTTTAAAAAAGTGCTACTGCGACATGGTTCCTTCCTATATTTATCCTTATGGTGATCTGCGGTATTTCACCATGTTCTGATCCTGACTCATATTGCGTCTAGCTATTCTAGTAAAGCCTTTGCTATTTTAATGGCACCTTAAAGTTTATCTGAAATAGCTTCTAAATATGTTGTTCTTTATATGAGCGAAATTGCCACCCAACAAGATGCTTCCACGAAAACAGGCTTGCCAAATTTATTATCTTGGGGGTTTGTTGCGATGAGCATAGCTTTCCATCCAACAAGCTGTTGTAACAAACCAGCCCAAAAATCAAGATGTTCTTGCCAAACAGTTTTTTGTTTAAAAAATCTAAGTTGTTTATTTACCCTACGTTGTTGGTCTAACTCGTTTAGTTCCTTATTCTCATTGCTTTAATTACTATTTAAAAAAAATATATAAAATACTAATATGGAAGCGATATAAATCCCATCATGTTGTAAAAGTCCTCCAATTGGATTTTATTGTCACCATTGTGACTTGAATTGTCTATGTGTGTCAGCTGTTATTTCCATATGTGGTGCTGTTAGAAGGTGTGGTGAGATGTCTTCGACCAGCTGTTTATGAATATGGTAAAATTCCCTAATTCGCTATGTTAATCGGATTTTTATTGTCACCCTTGCTAGTTGCAGGTCTAGTTGTATTAGCTGTTATTCGGTGCTGCCAAAAAATGTGGTGGTTTGCTTACCATTTTTTATCCGAAACAGTCAATCGCCATCGTTGTACAAAAATATATTTACTTTTTGTCCACAAAAGTTAATAATTATACTTATACAGAATTCTACACTTGGTGTTGCAATATGGGGGCTAAATATATTTACCAACTGATACCATACCTAAAGGTTTGTTCTGCGACTTTTTCTTCATTGTCCTATGCCAAACAGGCAGTGCATACCGATGGCACTTCAATTTATATTCTCTATTTAGCCGTTTAATTTCAGAAACTTCTTGCAATGAAAGCAGGAAGGTTTTTTTAGTCACCAACTTTGAGCCCTATTACAACATTGAGCCCTATTCCAAGTGTTATTGGTACAGTGTGTCAAAGAACCGGTGTGTACTTCTGCTGACGTTCCTGACCATTGAGCAAGTGCTTTTCTTCTCCTTATGTTCAACGTGATCGAATAATGTTCGGTGTGTTCCAAGACGTTGCACACAGTATGTCAAATTCACCACTTAAATAGAGCAAATTAACTGTGACCTGAGAACTTTATATGGTGTTAATTAGCTGGTGTTATGGAAAAAACCCCGTATTAGATAGAAAAAATTATCCTTATTTTATTTTCATCTGGTATGTGAGGTTTGTGTCACTGATTTATTATATAGATGGGTTTAGAATTTATTTGTGTTGTTTTTATTGTGTTATAGTTTTTCCCTACTCGTTATTATGCTTCCACCATATTGTTTCTTCTTTCGTTGTTCATTATGTGGTTGTGGGCTTATATTGCAAATATTTAAATGAAATTCTGTGGAGGTATCGGTGAGTTCTTATCCAGTGAGTTCATCTTATCTTTGTCTTCTAATAAGGTGTTCTTTTCCATCAATGTTTAGGTCGCTAAAAGGTTTACTCGCTACATGTTTGGTGTGTTGATGCTCGTTGTTATTCCGCTAACTTCTTCATCTGTATTTTCCTCCTAAAATGATCTGCATCACTCATTTCATAGTAATTTGTCCGTATGGGGACTTTTGTCAGGAAGGCTAGATTTCTTTGTGGAGTTCGCTAATGAAGTCTGTTTTTTGCTGTATGAGATATTATATGATTGGAGGATTATCTAAGCAATGATTGTTGCCTTGTGTTTACGGAACACCTTGCAAAGTAAGATGTTCCCACTTCAAAAGGGACGTGATCCTATTTAAAACACATGAAGAGCCATTACCAACTCCGTGTACTCAAACGGTGGATTCAGGTATGTTATTATATCTTTTGTCCTTATACTGTGTATTGATGGATTAATTGTATGAGATTTTTAGCCTCTCGAATTATTAGAGAAACAAACAACGTCAATATGCAATGCAGCTCATGAGTACACAATTGATTTTTGCGTCTTTATTCGGAGAATGCAACATCATGGAGACAAGATAAGTTTTCCTCAAACGGAAACTTTCTATTAGTTGATATAAGTTTGGGTAAAGTCCAAGAACGATCCGGTAAATCGAGCTGCCTCTATCTTAATTAGCCGTGGCTCCTTTGAAAGAGTTTTGCTTAAACCATTTTTTGTATACTTTTAAAACCCGAAGCATTCTTCGGACCACAATGTCCGTCTTACTTATTGTCAAATGTAAAGAACTTCATTGGCGACATATGGTTTCAAATGTGAGAACCAACGGACGTTGTATGTGAGGATTCGTTTTCGAACGGGAATGGCGATTGAATGCCACGGTTTCTTCATTGTTCGATGACAACCAGGCGATGCATACCGATGGCACTTTAATTGATGGGAAGCACGATTGCATAACCATGGTATTATCTATTTCGCCACTTAGGTACAGAAACGTCTTAGAATGTAAGCAGGAAGGCTTTTTTTAGTCACCAATACTGAGTCCTATTGCAAATATTAAAGAAACGTCTTGGAATGTAAGCAGGAAGTTTTTCTTGCTGTCACCAACTTGTGCCATGATATTCTCTATTTCACCACTTAATTACTAGTAAAAAGCAGGAGGTTTTTTTTAGTCACCAATTTTTAGTCCTGTTGCAAATATTGTAAGCAGGAAGGTTTTTTTTTGTAGTCACCAACTTGAGCCCTAATCTTGATATTTTCTATTTTGTCACTGAAGTACAAGTAAAAAGCAGTTTTTTTTTATCACCAACTAAATTTTTTTTTAATCACCAACTTGAGAACATTTTTTTTAAGTCACCAAGTTAGTCTTATTGCAAATATTGTAAACAAAATTTTTTTTAGTCTCCGACTCGAGCCCTATTTTTTTTTAATCACCAAGTTGAGTTTTTTAATCACCAACTTAGAATGCTTTTGCAAATATTGTAATCAGGAATTTTTTTTATTCACCAACTTGAGTCCTTTTTTTTGGAATCACCAACTGGAGACCTTTTTTTTTTTTTTTTTAGTCACCAACTTAGATTCCTATTGCAAATATTGTAATCAGATTTTTTTAGTCGCCGACTCGAGCCCTATTTTTTTATTAATCACCAAGTTGAGTTTTTTTTTTTTTAGTCACTAACTTCGAATCCTATTGCAAATTTGGAATTAGGAATTGTTTTATTCACCAACGTGAGCCCCATTTTTTTGGAATCAACAATTTTTTTTTTAGTCACCAACTGAGATTCCTATTGCAAATATAGTAATCAAATTTTTTGTTAGTCACCGACTCGAGCCCTAATTTTTTTAATCACCAACTTGCGACCTTTTTTTTTTTTTTTTTTTTTTAGTCACCAATTTACATTCCTATTGCAAATATTGTAATAAGTTTTTTAATCACCAACTCGAGCCCTACTTTTTTTCAACCAACTTGTTTTTTTTTAGTCACCAATTTAGATTCCCATTGCAAATATTTTCCCTACTCGTTATTATGCTTCCACCATATTGTTTCTTCTTTCGTTGTTCATTATGTGGTTGTGGGCTTATATTGCAAATATTTAAATGAAATTCTGTGGAGGTATCGGTGAGTTCTTATCCAGTGAGTTCATCTTATCTTTGTCTTCTAATAAGGTGTTCTTTTCCATCAATGTTTAGGTCGCTAAAAGGTTTACTCGCTACATGTTTGGTGTGTTGATGCTCGTTGTTATTCCGCTAACTTCTTCATCTGTATTTTCCTCCTAAAATGATCTGCATCACTCATTTCATAGTAATTTGTCCGTATGGGGACTTTTGTCAGGAAGGCTAGATTTCTTTGTGGAGTTCGCTAATGAAGTCTGTTTTTTGCTGTATGAGATATTATATGATTGGAGGATTATCTAAGCAATGATTGTTGCCTTGTGTTTACGGAACACCTTGCAAAGTAAGATGTTCCCACTTCAAAAGGGACGTGATCCTATTTAAAACACATGAAGAGCCATTACCAACTCCGTGTACTCAAACGGTGGATTCAGGTATGTTATTATATCTTTTGTCCTTATACTGTGTATTGATGGATTAATTGTATGAGATTTTTAGCCTCTCGAATTATTAGAGAAACAAACAACGTCAATATGCAATGCAGCTCATGAGTACACAATTGATTTTTGCGTCTTTATTCGGAGAATGCAACATCATGGAGACAAGATAAGTTTTCCTCAAACGGAAACTTTCTATTAGTTGATATAAGTTTGGGTAAAGTCCAAGAACGATCCGGTAAATCGAGCTGCCTCTATCTTAATTAGCCGTGGCTCCTTTGAAAGAGTTTTGCTTAAACCATTTTTTGTATACTTTTAAAACCCGAAGCATTCTTCGGACCACAATGTCCGTCTTACTTATTGTCAAATGTAAAGAACTTCATTGGCGACATATGGTTTCAAATGTGAGAACCAACGGACGTTGTATGTGAGGATTCGTTTTCGAACGGGAATGGCGATTGAATGCCACGGTTTCTTCATTGTTCGATGACAACCAGGCGATGCATACCGATGGCACTTTAATTGATGGGAAGCACGATTGCATAACCATGGTATTATCTATTTCGCCACTTAAGTACAGAAACGTCTTAGAATGTAAGCAGGAAGGCTTTTTTTAGTCACCAATACTGAGTCCTATTGCAAATATTAAAGAAACGTCTTGGAATGTAAGCAGGAAGTTTTTCTTGCTGTCACCAACTTGTGCCATGATATTCTCTATTTCACCACTTAATTACAAGTAAAAAGCAGGAGGTTTTTTTTAGTCACCAATTTTTAGTCCTGTTGCAAATATTGTAAGCAGGAAGGTTTTTTTTGTAGTCACCAACTTGAGCCCTAATCTTGATATTTTCTATTTTGTCACTGAAGTACAAGTAAAAAGCAGTTTTTTTTATCACCAACTAAATTTTTTTTTAATCACCAACTTGAGAACATTTTTTTTAAGTCACCAAGTTAGTCTTATTGCAAATATTGTAAACAAAATTTTTTTTAGTCTCCGACTCGAGCCCTATTTTTTTTTAATCACCAAGTTGAGTTTTTTAATCACCAACTTAGAATGCTTTTGCAAATATTGTAATCAGGAATTTTTTTTATTCACCAACTTGAGTCCTTTTTTTTGGAATCACCAACTGGAGACCTTTTTTTTTTTTTTTTTTAGTCACCAACTTAGATTCCTATTGCAAATATTGTAATCAGATTTTTTTAGTCGCCGACTCGAGCCCTATTTTTTTATTAATCACCAAGTTGAGTTTTTTTTTTTTTAGTCACTAACTTCGAATCCTATTGCAAATTTGGAATTAGGAATTGTTTTATTCACCAACGTGAGCCCCATTTTTTTGGAATCAACAATTTTTTTTTTAGTCACCAACTGAGATTCCTATTGCAAATATAGTAATCAAATTTTTTGTTAGTCACCGACTCGAGCCCTAATTTTTTTAATCACCAACTTGCGACCTTTTTTTTTTTTTTTTTTTTAGTCACCAATTTACATTCCTATTGCAAATATTGTAATCAGTTTTTTAATCACCAACTCGAGCCCTACTTTTTTTCAACCAACTTGTTTTTTTTTAGTCACCAATTTAGATTCCCATTGCAAATATTTTCCCTACTCGTTATTATGCTTCCACCATATTGTTTCTTCTTTCGTTGTTCATTATGTGGTTGTGGGCTTATATTGCAAATATTTAAATGAAATTCTGTGGAGGTATCGGTGAGTTCTTATCCAGTGAGTTCATCTTATCTTTGTCTTCTAATAAGGTGTTCTTTTCCATCAATGTTTAGGTCGCTAAAAGGTTTACTCGCTACATGTTTGGTGTGTTGATGCTCGTTGTTATTCCGCTAACTTCTTCATCTGTATTTTCCTCCTAAAATGATCTGCATCACTCATTTCATAGTAATTTGTCCGTATGGGGACTTTTGTCAGGAAGGCTAGATTTCTTTGTGGAGTTCGCTAATGAAGTCTGTTTTTTGCTGTATGAGATATTATATGATTGGAGGATTATCTAAGCAATGATTGTTGCCTTGTGTTTACGGAACACCTTGCAAAGTAAGATGTTCCCACTTCAAAAGGGACGTGATCCTATTTAAAACACATGAAGAGCCATTACCAACTCCGTGTACTCAAACGGTGGATTCAGGTATGTTATTATATCTTTTGTCCTTATACTGTGTATTGATGGATTAATTGTATGAGATTTTTAGCCTCTCGAATTATTAGAGAAACAAACAACGTCAATATGCAATGCAGCTCATGAGTACACAATTGATTTTTGCGTCTTTATTCGGAGAATGCAACATCATGGAGACAAGATAAGTTTTCCTCAAACGGAAACTTTCTATTAGTTGATATAAGTTTGGGTAAAGTCCAAGAACGATCCGGTAAATCGAGCTGCCTCTATCTTAATTAGCCGTGGCTCCTTTGAAAGAGTTTTGCTTAAACCATTTTTTGTATACTTTTAAAACCCGAAGCATTCTTCGGACCACAATGTCCGTCTTACTTATTGTCAAATGTAAAGAACTTCATTGGCGACATATGGTTTCAAATGTGAGAACCAACGGACGTTGTATGTGAGGATTCGTTTTCGAACGGGAATGGCGATTGAATGCCACGGTTTCTTCATTGTTCGATGACAACCAGGCGATGCATACCGATGGCACTTTAATTGATGGGAAGCACGATTGCATAACCATGGTATTATCTATTTCGCCACTTAAGTACAGAAACGTCTTAGAATGTAAGCAGGAAGGCTTTTTTTAGTCACCAATACTGAGTCCTATTGCAAATATTAAAGAAACGTCTTGGAATGTAAGCAGGAAGTTTTTCTTGCTGTCACCAACTTGTGCCATGATATTCTCTATTTCACCACTTAATTACAAGTAAAAAGCAGGAGGTTTTTTTTAGTCACCAATTTTTAGTCCTGTTGCAAATATTGTAAGCAGGAAGGTTTTTTTTTGTAGTCACCAACTTGAGCCCTAATCTTGATATTTTCTATTTTGTCACTGAAGTACAAGTAAAAAGCAGTTTTTTTTTATCACCAACTAAATTTTTTTTTAATCACCAACTTGAGAACATTTTTTTTAAGTCACCAAGTTAGTCTTATTGCAAATATTGTAAACAAAATTTTTTTTAGTCTCCGACTCGAGCCCTATTTTTTTTTAATCACCAAGTTGAGTTTTTTAATCACCAACTTAGAATGCTTTTGCAAATATTGTAATCAGGAATTTTTTTTATTCACCAACTTGAGTCCTTTTTTTTGGAATCACCAACTGGAGACCTTTTTTTTTTTTTTTTTAGTCACCAACTTAGATTCCTATTGCAAATATTGTAATCAGATTTTTTTAGTCGCCGACTCGAGCCCTATTTTTTTATTAATCACCAAGTTGAGTTTTTTTTTTTTTAGTCACTAACTTCGAATCCTATTGCAAATTTGGAATTAGGAATTGTTTTATTCACCAACGTGAGCCCCATTTTTTTGGAATCAACAATTTTTTTTTTAGTCACCAACTGAGATTCCTATTGCAAATATAGTAATCAAATTTTTTGTTAGTCACCGACTCGAGCCCTAATTTTTTTAATCACCAACTTGCGACCTTTTTTTTTTTTTTTTTTTTAGTCACCAATTTACATTCCTATTGCAAATATTGTAATCAGTTTTTTAATCACCAACTCGAGCCCTACTTTTTTTCAACCAACTTGTTTTTTTTTAGTCACCAATTTAGATTCCCATTGCAAATATTTTCCCTACTCGTTATTATGCTTCCACCATATTGTTTCTTCTTTCGTTGTTCATTATGTGGTTGTGGGCTTATATTGCAAATATTTAAATGAAATTCTGTGGAGGTATCGGTGAGTTCTTATCCAGTGAGTTCATCTTATCTTTGTCTTCTAATAAGGTGTTCTTTTCCAGATCATTCATATTTGTTATTAGTAATCTAAAAACTACTCTATGTGTTATTTTTCTATGTTAGTAGTAGTAGATCAATCATATTTGTTATTAGTAATTTAAAAAATGCTCTATGTGTTAGTTTTTTATGTTAGTTTTTTCTGTTAGTAGTGGACCAATCATATTTGTTGTTTAGTAATCTAAAAAATACTCTGTGTTAATTTTTATTAATCATTTATGTTATCAGTAAACATCATTATCTTTGTTGTTAGTAAAAAAAGTTCAAAACTACGCTATCTGTTAGATCAATCATATATGCTGAACAGAGATCAAAAATGTGTTACATGTTAGGTCTTTTCTAGCGATGTGTTTCTAAAATGTTAAGAGGAAAGAATTTTTTCTTGAATGTTAAGTGGAAAAAAGTTTCACCAGTACCGAAGTGTTTTCCACATATTTTGTCAGGTGTGTGAATTGCTTCTTTTGTAAATAAAAGTGAATTGTTCCTTTCATAATTAAAAATAGATGTGAGTTTATTAGTAGAAAAGCTGAGTTCACCATTTCTTATTAGTAAAAAACTGAGGTTTTTTAATTAAATAAATGCGTGCTTTTTTCTGTTTTTTGTCAATAAGAAATCAAGGTTCTTTCTATATTTTAAATTTTGAAAATTGTTTTTTTATCAATAAGAAGTCTAGGTTCTTTCTATATTTTAAAATTTCGAAATTGTTTGGTTTCGTTGCATTATGTTTTATCAAATTTGTTTTGTTCAGGATAAAAGTTTTGTTTTTTGTAAGGTGTGTTTATGGAAATCTAGAAATTCATTGTACCAAATCTGTGGATTCCGCTTTTGGTGAAAAACCATCATGCCAAAACAACCGAAAAAACCCTTTGATTCTGCTCTTGGTGAAAAATTGAAAAAAGTTGAACAAACTGTCCCGTCGAAACAACCGAAAATCTTTGTAAAAAAGTAGTAGATCAATCATATTTGTTGTTTAGTAGTCTAAAAAACTATTCTGTGTTAATTTTTATTAATCATTTATGTTATTAGTAAACACCATCATTTTTTGTTGTTAGTAAAAACCAACATTTTTATTATTGGTAATCAAAAAAAGTGTTAATCATTCTTCTTGATTGTATTCAAAACTACGCTATCTGTTAGGTCAATCATATATGCTGAACAGAAATCAAAAATGTGTTACATGTTAGGTTTTTTTTTTTTTTTTTTTTTTTTTTTTTTTTTTTTTTTTTTTTTTTTTTTTTTTTTTTTTTAGTGATGTGTTTCAAAAATGTTAAGAGGAAAAAAATTTTTTCTTGAATGTTAAGTGGAAAAAAGTTTCACCAGTACCGAAGTGTTTTCCACATATTTGGTCAGGTGTGTGAATTGTTTTTTTAAAATAAAGTGAATTGTTTCTTTCATAATTAAAAATAGGTGTGAGTTTATTAGTAGGAAAGCTGAGTTCACCATTTCTTATTAGTAAAAAAACTGAGGTTTTTAATTAAATAAATGCGTGTTTTTTGCTGTTTTTTATCAATAAGAAATCAAGGTTCTTTCTATATTCTAAAATTTTGAAATTGTTTGGTTTCGTTACATTATGTTTCATCAAATTTGTTTTTTGGTGAAAGAATATTGAAAATAATCCTTTGGCAATCTTCGTTCAGGATAAAAGATTTGTTTTTTGTAAGGTGTGTTTATGGAAATCTAGAAATTCACTGTACCGTTTTTGGTGAAAAATCATCATGCCAAAACAACCGAAAAAAACCTTTTGATTCTGGAGGTTTTTTGAAAATTAAGATTCCGTTATATTTTATCAATTCTGCTTTTTGGTGAGAATCATAAATGCCCGATAATCTTTGTTCAGAGAAAAAAAACAAATTTAAATTTGTGGCGACCAAAAAAAAAATCAATTCGTAGCTATAAACTATGAATTTTTTGGTGTTACAACATATATACCATAACATTGCTTATCTGAGTAGTAAAAATACCTAAATGTTCTGTTCTTAAAGTGTGTCTGTTCTAATGATCCGTCTTTTTTCTTTATTCTTTACAATGGAGGGTACAGGTCGTCACCCGTTTCATACTCCATTGTGTTGTCCTATATGTCATTCGTTTTGGTTTATATGCCGCAAAAAAGAAGTACCTAATTGATTAGTTTATATGCCGTGGTGAGGCACCTAATTGGCTTTACCTGTAGCGCTTTCATCCCGGCCAAGGAATCTTCAGCAGGTTTTGTGTGTGATTTCTAAAAACAGGCTATAAAGTGTGTTCATTGATGAGGAAGAGGTAGTCCAGTATAACAGTCTAGTCCATGTTTCATTTTAGAGTTTGTGTTCTGTGCTTGTTCTTAGGGAAAATTACTTAAATTATCTATGTGTTAGTTATTTCCTACTTAAGTATATTTTAAGGGTTAGAAAGATTGTTCTATTCCTCTAGTGCTTTTTCATATCTATTTGTGTGTAAAGTGTAGTAAGTCTTGGTAAATTTTGTAAATAAGATTCAAATAACTTCTCTTATCCAACACATCGCTGGGTGCTATAAATTATGTTGTGATGGTCTTGTGAAGATCCTTCTACAAAGATAAGCTTTGTAGAAAAAACAAAAATTTTCATATGGTTTTTTCTTTGGTTTTTATTAAAATCCCCAAGATTGTTTTTATTGTTTGTGTGCCCTGCGGTATTTTTGATATGGTAACTTGAATTGTTGCCCTGCGGTATTGTTGATATGGTAATTTGAAAATGTTGCCTCGTGGTAACTCTGGTCAGAGGGGACGTTTGCTTATGTCAGCAGCGCTGTTCCTTTGTTATATTTGTCTGTTTCTCTGCCCCGAGATAATAAGTAAATAACTTAAGGAGTAGCTTCCCCTTAAGGAGTAACTTCCCCTTATTCGTCAGTTGTATTGGAAATATACTTTGTGGTCATGTAGGAAAGAATCTGGAGCCGTCCAATTGAAATAGCCGTGCGTCTTTTCTAATGTGTAGAATATGGCCTTTGTGTGTTTTCTTTTTTCAGATTGTTTTATCTAAGCCGGAGTTAATATGAGCCATATCTGAATTCTACCAGTTGAGATGTATTTTTAAGTTATTATTATTCAAAAATTATCTTATCTTAAATCTAATGTATAAGAAAAATTCTATTTATAGTCTAATACAATTCCCTATATTATTTTTAATAAGATGTAATATATTTCCTATACTGTTTTTTGTAACTTTAAATTAAAATATATTTCCCTACACTGAAGTGTAATATATTTTCCTATATATATTTATAATTAATTAAATTAAGGTATAATGTTTTCCTATATTGTTTTTTAAATCTAAATGTGGATTAATGTTAAGGAGTAAAACTTTTTGTGTGAACCTACTAGCGTTTTACGTGATTGTCTTCATTGTGATTTGTGTCTAATTATGTCAGCTGTTGCTCATATATGCGGTGCTGTGAGAAAAAATGTGGTGAATATATTGTATTCATATCAGCTGTGAAAAGTGTGGTGAAACATTTTTTCCTTTCGGGTGTCTATTAGCCGCTTTGTGTGTCTATTCGTTGTGAATAAGTGTGGTGAAAAAAACTTTTCCTTCATTTTGGGTGTCTATCAGCTGCTTTGTGTGTCTATTCTCCTATTTATATCAGCTGTTTGTGTTGAATATATGATGAAAAATATTCTATTTCCTATCAGCTGTGAGGATATGGTGAAAGAATGTTCCATCTTTTTTTCTTGGCAGTCAATCTTCGCCATTGTATGCCAGTATATCTGCCTCCTACATTCATTGCTTTCTATCATGTAAAAACCCACCCTTAAACAGCTACAGAGGAAGAAAGAGGTAAAGGAAAACGATTTTTTAACATTGCGAACAATTAGGAGCTGCTGACCAATTGTCTCCGTTTATTAAGATGCTAAATACGCTGGGTGTAGATTTTCTTCCCCTTCTCATTGTTCTTTTGGTCCGTCATGTGCTGGTTCTTAGTAAAATAAGAAAAAAAAATTTTCTAGGAGAACAGAAAAAAGTCGACTGTGGGAAAATCCTCCTGTGTGGGCTTGTAACATGTGGTGATGGCAGGAGAAAAATATTAGGTTGTAGGAGTGGCCAGCGGGCTTTTGCCATAAGTATTCCTGGTTGTTTCTATAAGTTGGCTGCCAATAATTTTTTGTTGTTAAGGTTTTTTGTTACAATTCTGTGTTACAATTTATTGTTGTATCGTGTTATAATTAGTTAAGATTTTTCCAAAGTGAGTAAAAACCATACAGAAGTTTGTGTGTGGTTGTTGGTAACATGCGTGTTAATGGCAAGAAATATTGGGTTGCAATATAGGCTAAAAGGCTCATTACTTTGCCACAACTTTTGTTGTTATGTATTCTTCGGTATCAATTTTTGCGGTAACAATTTTTTATTGTTTGCAGCTTTTGCACAAATGTCGTCGTTGGTGGATAAAGAGGCGCATGAATGTAAAGAAAAAGTGGGGTCTAAGTAAATTGATATGTTGCCTTCTGCTGGCCTTATTTACTCTATTGCAAATTTGCTACCAAAGGTCTAATCTATTGCTAAAAAATTTTTTTTACTCTGTTGCAAATAACTACCAAAAATCTATTGTTACACATTTATTGTTAAAGTTTTCCTATTGAAAGTTTTTGTGGTAAAGAATTTTTGGTTCTGTTCGAAATTTGATTGGGCTTTCTTTTCCTTGCTGCATGCATATATACAGATGTGGTGATCCTCTGTAATTTTTGTAAAAAAAAGCGCATGTATGTGAAGAAAAATAAGGCTTAATAAGATTGGAAACGTTGCCTTTTGTTGACCATATTTACTCTGTTACGAATTTTGTTACCGAAGATCCAATTTATTGTTAAAAACTTCTTACTCTATTGCGAGAAATTTTTTCCCAAATCTATTGTTACACATTTATTGTTAAAGATATCTTGTTAAAGATTTCGTTATTACAATTTTTTTGTTGTTAAGAATTTTTTGGTTTTTATTCGGATTTTAATTGGGCGTGCATATGTAAAGATGTGGTGTTCCTCTGTGTTTTTGTAATTTTCAGAAAGCCTGTCTGTTGGTTTAATCATAATAGCAAAAAACCCACCCTTATTTTTGGCTGTTGTTGGTATATTTATCAAGAATTTTTGGTTTCTGTTCGAATTTTGATTGGGCTTTCTTCTCCTTGCTACATGCATATATAAAGATGTGGTGGTTCTCTGTAGTTTTTGTAAAAAAACTCATATATGTGAAGAAAAATAAGGCTTAATAAAATTGGAAAAATGTTGCCTTTGCTGACCATATTTACTCTATTGCGAATTTTGTTACCAAAGATCCAATTTATTATTAAAGAAACTTCTTACTTTGTTGCAAAAAATTTTTTCAAAGTTTATTGTTACATATTTATTGGTCAAGATTTTTTGTTAAAGATTTCTTTTTACAATTTTTCGTTGTTAAGAATTTTTGGTTTTTATTCGAATTTTAATTGGGCGTGCATATGCAAAGATGTGGTGATCCTCTGTATTTTTGTAATTTTTCTGAAAGCCTGTCTGTTGGTTTAATCATAATAGCAAAAAACCCACCCTTATTTTAGGCTGTTGTTGGTATATTTATCAAGAATTTTTGGTTTCTGTCCGAATTTTGATTGGGCTTTCTTTTCCTTGCTACATGCATATATAAAGATGTGGTGGTCCTCTGTAGTTTTTGTAAAAAAAGCTCGTATATGTGAAGAAAAATAAGGCTTAATAAAATTGGAAAATGTTGCCTTTTGCTGACCATATCTACTCTATTGCGAATTTTGTTACCAAAGATCCAATTTGTTGTTAAAGAAACTTCTTACTTTGTTGCAAAAAATCCTTTCCAAAATCTATTGTTAAAGACTTTTTGTTAAAGATTTCTTTGTTGCAAAGAATCTTTTCCAAAATTTATTGTTACACATTTATTGTTAAAGACTTTTTGTTAAAGATTTCTTTTTAAAATTTTTTTGTTGTTAAGAATTTTTTGGTTTTTATTCGAATTTTAATTGGGCGTGCATATGTAAAGATGTGGTGATCCTCTATATTCTTGTAATTTTCTGAATTATATGTTCCATTTTCTTGTGTTGTGTGATTGAAAAAGGAGTTCCGTATCAGTTATCCTTGTTGTTATAAAAATTGTATTAAGCAAGGAATCCTTTGTATGATTGTATTAATAAGGGGGGGTTTTATTATTGGGCCATTTGGTTACAAAATTGTATTAAAGGCATCTTCTAGTGTAGTGGTGGACTTACCGCTTTATTTCAAAATTTTTCACGTAATGGGTTGGTGTGGCGAGCCCTTTACTTTTATATACCTATGTTGTTATATACTGTGTGAGTGCGAAGGCATGATCATACACTAGTATATATGTGAAGCATTTTTTGAGGGGTTTTTTCTAGGCTTGTTCTAGGAATTGTTCAAAACTTTTCCTACTTAACTACAAACTACTCGGAGTGTAAATATTCGATGCTTAGAGTCTAGAGTTATTCAATGCAAATTTTCATTTTTGGTTTTCAGTTGATTTTGATAAACCGCTTCGTTTGGTTGTGATTAATTATTGTTAAGGATATTCTTTGCTATGTCTAACTATTCGGATATCAGTGGTTCTAATGTGGGTATTTTTTATATCTATCCTTGCTATTCTTATATAAAGGTCCTGCATAGAAAAAATTCATTGTTCTAGGCTGGGAGTCCGGATATTGATTATTTTAACAACGTTTTTGTTTCTGTTCAGCCGGGAGATGAACTTTTGGAGGGTAACACGTTACCCCAGGCTTTAAATGAGACAGCGTCTTATAATGTTACTGAACAGATGTGGTTGGCCGAATCCTGTTGTAACGGGTCATATGACATACCACCTTTGGCTAGTTTTGAGGATGTTTCTGATCCAGTTTCTTTGGATGAATGCCTGTTGTCCGATCTATCTTTGGCTGATCCTGCCGACATTTCTTTGGAGAATTTGGCCGATTGGGACTCAAATGGTGTTATTCAAGAATCATTTTTGGAAAATCCAGTGGCTCCTTGCATGGCAGTGGATAGTGCAGGTACTAGTTCCGCAGAAAATCCAAATCTTATCTATATCCTAAAGGTAAGTTTTATTCCTTTTATGTGTGGCCTTAACTATATTTTTCCATATTTATCTATTATGTGTAGGTTGACGATGTGGAATGTCCCAATACTTCAGATAATGTTGGGCTTGATGCTCCCGACGGTGTTGCAGTAAATTACAATGCGTCTACCTATGGGCCTTCACAGGATTCACGCTCTGGTAGCTTCGTTTTTACCTGCTCTTGTGGCAAAGGATGCTCATCTGCTGCTGGGTGTCAGGTGCCTTTATCTCGGGAAGAGTTATGTCGTCGTCATTCTGAGATTGCCGATGCCCTGCGTCCTTTGGGTATGGAGCTTTTTGCCGCTCATGAACAGTATCCTATCCTACAAAGTCGTCAGTCCTTGTTGTCAAGTCTTTGTGTTGATTCCTCGTCACCAGTCCTTACTACATTCAATCAAACGGTGCTAATGGAGTGGAATAGTGAAGTATCCAAATAATTGTTGGATTTACAATTCTATATCGGTATGCTTCAGTTGAGGGAACGTGAGCTCCTAAATGTCCTGTCGTCTTTAGAGAATCTTATGTGTTCTCTGGATCACTATTTAAGTCTACCTCCAGAAAGTCCTTCGTCATTGAATGATGGTGTTGTAACTATTAATGTAGAATGTGATGAAGTGTGTGGAGATGAAATTTTTATGTAAGGTTATCTATGAAAAAATGCTGTCATTTTGTGTTCTTTTTATGTTGTATGTGAAAAAAAGTTTTTTTGTTTGTGAGCACAATTTTAATTGTATGTGGATAAATTTGTGGATCACTTCCAAATCATTTTATTTTTAATTTGCTAGTTCATTAAAAAATCCTGAATATTATATGTGAATAAATTTGTGAACCGCATATACCTACTCGTTTTTTTATTTATTTATTTTTCATTTACTTGTGGATATTATATGAGGATAAATTATGAAGGCGCATATGCCTTCCAATTATTTTATTTTAATTTATTTAAAATTGTTAATATATTTTAAAGATCTTTTAATAATTTTAATAGGTTTCTGAAAAAATTTTTTATGATTATTTAAAAATCTGTTAATGGATTATAAAGCTTATTGATTTTACTAGGTTTTTTAACATTAAATAGATAAAAATACTGAATAGATTTTTAACAGGCTTTTAATGTCTAAATAGGGGTTCTATTGGGTTTTTTGTTTATTTTCTTTTAATATATTTAAAAATTGTTAATAGATTTAAAAGATTTTTTTACTAATTTTAACGTTCATTCATATTTGTTATTAGTAATCTAAAAACTACTCTATGTGTTATTTTTCTATGTTAGTAGTAGTAGATCAATCATATTTGTTATTAGTAATTTAAAAAATGCTCTATGTGTTAGTTTTTTATGTTAGTTTTTTCTGTTAGTAGTGGACCAATCATATTTGTTGTTTAGTAATCTAAAAAATACTCTGTGTTAATTTTTATTAATCATTTATGTTATCAGTAAACATCATTATCTTTGTTGTTAGTAAAAAAAGTTCAAAACTACGCTATCTGTTAGATCAATCATATATGCTGAACAGAGATCAAAAATGTGTTACATGTTAGGTCTTTTCTAGCGATGTGTTTCTAAAATGTTAAGAGGAAAGAATTTTTTCTTGAATGTTAAGTGGAAAAAAGTTTCACCAGTACCGAAGTGTTTTCCACATATTTTGTCAGGTGTGTGAATTGCTTCTTTTGTAAATAAAAGTGAATTGTTCCTTTCATAATTAAAAATAGATGTGAGTTTATTAGTAGAAAAGCTGAGTTCACCATTTCTTATTAGTAAAAAACTGAGGTTTTTTAATTAAATAAATGCGTGCTTTTTTCTGTTTTTTGTCAATAAGAAATCAAGGTTCTTTCTATATTTTAAATTTTGAAAATTGTTTTTTTATCAATAAGAAGTCTAGGTTCTTTCTATATTTTAAAATTTCGAAATTGTTTGGTTTCGTTGCATTATGTTTTATCAAATTTGTTTTGTTCAGGATAAAAGTTTTGTTTTTTGTAAGGTGTGTTTATGGAAATCTAGAAATTCATTGTACCAAATCTGTGGATTCCGCTTTTGGTGAAAAACCATCATGCCAAAACAACCGAAAAAACCCTTTGATTCTGCTCTTGGTGAAAAATTGAAAAAAGTTGAACAAACTGTCCCGTCGAAACAACCGAAAATCTTTGTAAAAAAGTAGTAGATCAATCATATTTGTTGTTTAGTAGTCTAAAAAACTATTCTGTGTTAATTTTTATTAATCATTTATGTTATTAGTAAACACCATCATTTTTTGTTGTTAGTAAAAACCAACATTTTTATTATTGGTAATCAAAAAAAGTGTTAATCATTCTTCTTGATTGTATTCAAAACTACGCTATCTGTTAGGTCAATCATATATGCTGAACAGAAATCAAAAATGTGTTACATGTTAGGTTTTTTTTTTTTTTTTTTTTTTTTTTTTTTTTTTTTTTTTTTTTTTTTTTTTTTTTTTTTTAGTGATGTGTTTCAAAAATGTTAAGAGGAAAAAAATTTTTTCTTGAATGTTAAGTGGAAAAAAGTTTCACCAGTACCGAAGTGTTTTCCACATATTTGGTCAGGTGTGTGAATTGTTTTTTTAAAATAAAGTGAATTGTTTCTTTCATAATTAAAAATAGGTGTGAGTTTATTAGTAGGAAAGCTGAGTTCACCATTTCTTATTAGTAAAAAAACTGAGGTTTTTAATTAAATAAATGCGTGTTTTTTGCTGTTTTTTATCAATAAGAAATCAAGGTTCTTTCTATATTCTAAAATTTTGAAATTGTTTGGTTTCGTTACATTATGTTTCATCAAATTTGTTTTTTGGTGAAAGAATATTGAAAATAATCCTTTGGCAATCTTCGTTCAGGATAAAAGATTTGTTTTTTGTAAGGTGTGTTTATGGAAATCTAGAAATTCACTGTACCGTTTTTGGTGAAAAATCATCATGCCAAAACAACCGAAAAAAACCTTTTGATTCTGGAGGTTTTTTTGAAAATTAAGATTCCGTTATATTTTATCAATACTGCTTTTTGGTGAGAATCATAAATGCCCGATAATCTTTGTTCAGAGAAAAAAAAAACAAATTTAAATTTGTGGCGACCAAAAAAAAAATCAATTCGTAGCTATAAACTATGAATTTTTTGGTGTTACAACATATATACCATAACATTGCTTATCTGAGTAGTAAAAATACCTAAATGTTCTGTTCTTAAAGTGTGTCTGTTCTAATGATCCGTCTTTTTTCTTTATTCTTTACAATGGAGGGTACAGGTCGTCACCCGTTTCATACTCCATTGTGTTGTCCTATATGTCATTCGTTTTGGTTTATATGCCGCAAAAAAGAAGTACCTAATTGATTAGTTTATATGCCGTGGTGAGGCACCTAATTGGCTTTACCTGTAGCGCTTTCATCCCGGCCAAGGAATCTTCAGCAGGTTTTGTGTGTGATTTCTAAAAACAGGCTATAAAGTGTGTTCATTGATGAGGAAGAGGTAGTCCAGTATAACAGTCTAGTCCATGTTTCATTTTAGAGTTTGTGTTCTGTGCTTGTTCTTAGGGAAAATTACTTAAATTATCTATGTGTTAGTTATTTCCTACTTAAGTATATTTTAAGGGTTAGAAAGATTGTTCTATTCCTCTAGTGCTTTTTCATATCTATTTGTGTGTAAAGTGTAGTAAGTCTTGGTAAATTTTGTAAATAAGATTCAAATAACTTCTCTTATCCAACACATCGCTGGGTGCTATAAATTATGTTGTGATGGTCTTGTGAAGATCCTTCTACAAAGATAAGCTTTGTAGAAAAAACAAAAATTTCCATATGGTTTTTTCTTTGGTTTTTATTAAAATCCCCAAGATTGTTTTTATTGTTTGTGTGCCCTGCGGTATTTTTGATATGGTAACTTGAATTGTTGCCCTGCGGTATTGTTGATATGGTAATTTGAAAATGTTGCCTCGTGGTAACTCTGGTCAGAGGGGACGTTTGCTTATGTCAGCAGCGCTGTTCCTTTGTTACATTTGTCTGTTTCTCTGCCCCGAGATAATAAGTAAATAACTTAAGGAGTAGCTTCCCCTTAAGGAGTAACTTCCCCTTATTCGTCAGTTGTATTGGAAATATACTTTGTGGTCATGTAGGAAAGAATCTGGAGCCGTCCAATTGAAATAGCCGTGCGTCTTTTCTAATGTGTAGAATATGGCCTTTGTGTGTTTTCTTTTTTCAGATTGTTTTATCTAAGCCGGAGTTAATATGAGCCATATCTGAATTCTACCAGTTGAGATGTATTTTTAAGTTATTATTATTCAAAAATTATCTTATCTTAAATCTAATGTATAAGAAAAATTCTATTTATAGTCTAATACAATTCCCTATATTATTTTTAATAAGATGTAATATATTTCCTATACTGTTTTTTGTAACTTTAAATTAAAATATATTTCCCTACACTGAAGTGTAATATATTTTCCTATATATATTTATAATTAATTAAATTAAGGTATAATGTTTTCCTATATTGTTTTTTAAATCTAAATGTGGATTAATGTTAAGGAGTAAAACTTTTTGTGTGAACCTACTAGCGTTTTACGTGATTGTCTTCATTGTGATTTGTGTCTAATTATGTCAGCTGTTGCTCATATATGCGGTGCTGTGAGAAAAAATGTGGTGAATATATTGTATTCATATCAGCTGTGAAAAGTGTGGTGAAACATTTTTTCCTTTCGGGTGTCTATTAGCCGCTTTGTGTGTCTATTCGTTGTGAATAAGTGTGGTGAAAAAAACTTTTCCTTCATTTTGGTTGTCTATCAGCTGCTTTGTGTGTCTATTCTCCTATTTATATCAGCTGTTTGTGTTGAATATATGATGAAAAATATTCTATTTCCTATCAGCTGTGAGGATATGGTGAAAGAATGTTCCATCTTTTTTTCTTGGCAGTCAATCTTCGCCATTGTATGCCAGTATATCTGCCTCCTACATTCATTGCTTTCTATCATGTAAAAACCCACCCTTAAACAGCTACAGAGGAAGAAAGAGGTAAAGGAAAACGATTTTTTAACATTGCGAAGTTCATCGTGTTATTAGTAGTGAAAAAGGAAAATAGGAAAATGTTAGTAGTTATAAGTGATAGAAGTAGGAGTTATAAGTGATAGAATAGATAGTAGGGAAAAAGGAAAATAGGAGTTATAAGTGATAGAACAGATAGTAGGGAAAAAGGAAAATAGGAATGGGAATAGGAGTAGGAGTTATTAGTTTATAAATATAGATTTAATCAGGCTATTGGTAGTGAAAATAAAAATATAAATATATACAAATTTAAAATATAAATGTAAATATAAACATAAATAATAACATAAAATATAAACATAAAAATAAATATAAATATAAATGATAACAAAAATTTAAACAAAATATGAAAACAAAAATATAAACATAAATACATATAAATAATAATAAATACATACATAATACATAAATACAATAATAAATACAAATAGAAATATAAATATATAAATATATAAAAATATAAAATACAAATGTAAATATAAAAATTAGAAAGATAAATATAAACACAACTACAAATATAAATAAAAAATATTAATATATAAAAATATAAAATATAAACATAAACATAAATAATAATATAAAAATAAATATAAATATAAACATAAACATAAATATAAATAAAAAAAAACCTAAATATAAATATAAACCTAAACTAATATAAGTATAAATACACAAGCATACATGCGTACACATAAACGCTCATAAGCGCATATGCACACATGTATGTAAACACAAAAACCCACACACATATGCGCACATGCACATGCAAGAAGTTCACATGCACACAAACACACATATGAAAACGTAAAAAAGGAAAAAGCAACCTAACATCAGTAGAGAAAAAGGGGGTTTGTCTATATGTGTCGGTGGACACAACTAAAGAAAAGGAACAACACCTAACTAATCCCCTAAGTTGCCGTGTAGGCTTCTATTTGGCTGCTCTTTGAGTACTTTCGTCCCGGCCAAAGGACTCATCAGAAAGTTCCTAACACCTTGAACACAACTGTGTAAAAAACTACAAAACAAAGTTTCCAGGATAATTATGTGTAGAAAATAAGACAAAAGTTACTACACACCCATATATACATATACACATATATATACATATTACTACTTTCCTAAGAATGTACTTACAACTAAATTCCGAGAAGTACGTTTGCCGTATGCGAAGCCGAAAGAATATCCGTCTGGTGTTATGAGGATCCGATGTTCGTGCGATCACTTCAGCGGCTACCGAGATACTGGCATCAGGAAACAAGATGGCTGCAATCCACTCAATATGATAATAGGCCTCCGTTTCACCTTAAGTGGTGATGAGTCACAATTCCCTATTTCACAATATTACTTACACTAAAGCAAAAACATCAGTACGATAGTAAGAGTGTTTGAGTAGTATTAGCTTAATAAGATATATAGAGATGTAGGAGGAAAAAGATAAGTAGAGGTATAGAAAAAGGGCAAGGAGATAGAGGTAAGAGATAGAGTAAGGAAATAGTGGATAGAGGATAGAGAGGATAGAGTAAGGAAATAGAGGTATAGAAAAAAGAGTATACTAGATCGATATTACTACAATACTAGATAGATATTACTACAATAGGTGTTACAATTCTAATCTACTATTTATAATCTTGTGTTATAAATTTTTAGCCAGATAATCATGTGTCATCTGCTAATATCTGTCCATGTGCCTCTGATGTACTTTTGTCATGTACAGACAATTGTACATCAGAACAGCACTATGCATGCATTGTCGTCCAATTCCCTAACCGTGTGTAAGCTGTATCTAGGATAAGGCATAAATAGTTACATTAAGAAGTTGGGATTATATTACCAATATGGGTGGATATGAGATCCGTCATGTTGTACCTAACGTATGGTAATATCTTTATAATTGTGTGGTTTTTGAAAGAAGAATTCATATATCATGACAGATCTAACACATTTACTTGTGAAATGGTTATACCGCATGTTTCCTAATAAGGTAACCACTGAAAACAGTACGACCAGGTCGATTTATGAAAAAACCCAAAAAGGATAGACCAACCATTATCCCTAATAGCAGCTAGTTCCAGATAATCATGTGTTATCTGTCTAACTAATGGGCGGGGCGGAATGAGGGCATTTTGCATAAATATGCTGTATAGATAGTCAAGTTCATCGTGTTATTAGTAGTGAAAAAGGAAAATAGGAAAATGTTAGTAGTTATAAGTGATAGAAGTAGGAGTTATAAGTGATAGAATAGATAGTAGGGAAAAAGGAAAATAGGAGTTATAAGTGATAGAATAGATAGTAGGGAAAAAGGAAAATAGGAATGGGAATAGGAGTAGGAGTTATTAGTTTATAAATATAGATTTAATCAGGCTATTGGTAGTGAAAATAAAAATATAAATATATACAAATTTAAAATATAAATGTAAATATAAACATAAATAATAACATAAAATATAAACATAAAAATAAATATAAATATAAATGATAACAAAAATATAAACAAAATATGAAAACAAAAATATAAACATAAATACATATAAATAATAATAAATACATACATAATACATAAATACAATAATAAATACAAATAGAAATATAAATATATAAATATATAAAAATATAAAATACAAATACAAATGTAAATATAAAAATTAGAAAGATAAATATAAACACAACTACAAATATAAATAAAAAATATTAATATATAAAAATATAAAATATAAACATAAACATAAATAATAATATAAAAATAAATATAAATATAAACATAAACATAAATATAAATAAAAAAAAACCTAAATATAAATATAAACCTAAACTAATATAAGTATAAATACACAAGCATACATGCGTACACATAAACGCTCATAAGCGCATATGCACACATGTATGTAAACACAAAAACCCACACACATATGCGCACATGCACATGCAAGAAGTTCACATGCACACAAACACACATATGAAAACGTAAAAAAGGAAAAAGCAACCTAACATCAGTAGAGAAAAAGGGGGTTTGTCTATATGTGTCGGTGGACACAACTAAAGAAAAGGAACAACACCTAACTAATCCCCTAAGTTGCCGTGTAGGCTTCTATTTGGCTGCTCTTTGAGTACTTTCGTCCCGGCCAAAGGACTCATCAGAAAGTTCCTAACACCTTGAACACAACTGTGTAAAAAACTACAAAACAAAGTTTCCAGGATAATTATGTGTAGAAAATAAGACAAAAGTTACTACACAGCCATATATACATATACACATATATATACATATTACTACTTTCCTAAGAATGTACTTACAACTAAATTCCGAGAAGTACGTTTGCCGTATGCGAAGCCGAAAGAATATCCGTCTGGTGTTATGAGGATCCGATGTTCGTGCGATCACTTCAGCGGCTACCGAGATACTGGCATCAGGAAACAAGATGGCTGCAATCCACTCAATATGATAATAGGCCTCCGTTTCACCTTAAGTGGTGATGAGTCACAATTCCCTATTTCACAATATTACTTACACTAAAGCAAAAACATCAGTACGATAGTAAGAGTGTTTGAGTAGTATTAGCTTAATAAGATATATAGAGATGTAGGAGGAAAAAGATAAGTAGAGGTATAGAAAAAGGGCAAGGAGATAGAGGTAAGAGATAGAGTAAGGAAATAGTGGATAGAGGATAGAGAGGATAGAGTAAGGAAATAGAGGTATAGAAAAAAGAGTATACTAGATAGATATTACTACAATACTAGATAGATATTACTACAATAGGTGTTACAATTCTAATCTACTATTTATAATCTTGTGTTATAAATTTTTAGCCAGATAATCATGTGTCATCTGCTAATATCTGTCCATGTGCCTCTGATGTACTTTTGTCATGTACAGACAATTGTACATCAGAACAGCACTATGCATGCATTGTCGTCCAATTCCCTAACCGTGTGTAAGCTGTATCTAGGATAAGGCATAAATAGTTACATTAAGAAGTTGGGATTATATTACCAATATGGGTGGATATGAGATCCGTCATGTTGTACCTAACGTATGGTAATATCTTTATAATTGTGTGGTTTTTGAAAGAAGAATTCATTTATCATGACAGATCTAACACATTTACTTGTGAAATGGTTATACCGCATGTTTCCTAATAAGGTAACCACTGAAAACAGTACGACCAGGTCGATTTATGAAAAAACCCAAAAAGGATAGACCAACCATTATACCTAATAGCAGCTAGTTCCAGATAATCATGTGTTATCTGTCTAACTAATGGGCGGGGCGGAATGAGGGCATTTTGCATAAATATGCTGTATAGATAGTCAAGTTCATCGTGTTATTAGTAGTGAAAAAGGAAAATAGGAAAATGTTAGTAGTTATAAGTGATAGAAGTAGGAGTTATAAGTGATAGAATAGATAGTAGGGAAATTCATCAAGTAATTAGTAGTGGAAAACGAAAATAGGAAAAAATTAGTAGTTACAAGTGATAGAAGTAGGATTTTCATCAGGTTATTAGTAGTAAAAAGAAAAATAGGAAAATGTAGTAGTTATAAGAGTAGAAGTAGGAGTTATTAGTTTATAAATATAGATTAAATCAGGTTATTGGTAGTGAAGGGATGTAAATAAAATATATAAAAAAATTTTAAAATATAAATGCAAATATAAACATAAATAATTACATAAAATATAAACATAAAAATAAATAAAAACTAAAATAATAACAAAAATATAAACAAAATATAAAAATAAAAATATAAACATAAATACATATACATATAAATAATAATAATAATAAATACCTGTACACATAAATAAAAATATAAATATATAAGAATATAAACTATAAATACAAATGCAATTATAAAACATAACAAAAATATAAAAAATAGAAACATAAATATAAATAAAAAATATAAATATATAAAAATATAAAATATAAATAAAAACATAAATAATAACATGAATATAAACATAAATGATAACAAAAATATAAACAAAATATAAAAACAAAAATATAAACATTAATATAAGCATAAATATAAACATAAACATAAATACATATACATATAAATAATAATAAATATATGTACATAGAAATAAAAATATAAATATATAATAATATAAAATATTAAATACAAATGCAATTATAAACATAACAAAAAATATAAAAAATTGAAACATAAATATAATTACAAATACAAATAAAAATAAAAAATATAAATATATAAACATAAAAATATAAAATATAAACATAAATAATAGCATAAAATATAAACATGAAAATAAATATAAATATAAACATAAATATAAATTAAAAGCCTAAATATAAACCTAAACAAATATAAGTATAAATACACAAGCACACATGCGTACACATAAACGCTCATACGCGCATATGCACACACGCGCGCATATGTAAATACAAAAACCTGCACACGTATGCGCACATGTACATGCAAGAAGTTCACATGCACACAAACACACATGTGAAAACGTAAAAAAGGAAAAACAACCTGACATCAGTAGAGAAAAAAGGGGGGTTTGTCTATTTATGTCGGTGGACACAACTAAAAAAAGGAACAACACCTTACTATTCCCCTAAGTTGCCGTGTAGGCTTCTATTTGGCTGCTCTTTGAGTACTTTCGTCCCGGCCAAAGGACTCATCAGAAAGTTCCTAACACCTTGAACACAACTGTGTAAAAAACTACAGAACAAAGTTATCCAGCATAATTATGTGTAGAAAAATATGGTGCAAGTTACTATTATTAAGAAATATCATCTTAAGAATGTACTTACAATTCAATTCCGTGAATTACGTGTGCCTTATACGAAGCCGAAGAATATCTGTCTGGTGCTATGACGGTCCGATGTTCGTGCGATCACTTCAGCGGCTACCGAGATACTGGCATCAGGAAACAAGATGGCTGCCATCGACTTGATATGTAATATGCCTCTGTTTCGCAATTCAATTCCGAGAATTACGTTTGCCGTATGCGAAGCCGAAGAATATCTGTCTGGTGTTATGAGGGTCCGATGTTCGTGCGATCACTTCAGCGGCTACCGAGATACTGGCATCAGGAAACAAGATGGCTGACATCCACTCAATGTGTTAATAGGCCTATGTTTCACCTTAAGTGGTGGTGAGTCACAATTCCCTATTTCACAATATTACTTACACTAAAGTAAAAACATCAGTACGATAGTAGGAGTGTTTAAGAAGTATTAGTTTAGTAAGATATATAGAGATGTAGGAGGAAAAAGATAAATAGAGGTATAGAAAAAAGAGTAAGGAAGAAGAGGAATTGTTTATATGTTAAAGTAATGAGGACATGCTTCTACAATACTAGATAGATATTACTACAATAGGTGTTACAAATCAAATCTACCATTTATAATCTTGTGTTATAAATATATTAGCCAGATAATCATGTGTAATCTGCTAATTTCTGTCCAAGTGCATCTGATGTACTTTTGTCATGTACAGACAATTATACATCAGAACAGCACTATGCATGCATTGTCGTCCAATTATCTAACCGTATGTAAGCTGTATCTAGGTTAAGGCATAAAAAGTTACATTAAGAAGTTGGGATTATATATTACCAATATGGATGGATATGTGATCCGTCATGTTGTACCTAACGTATGGTAATATCTGTATAATTGTGTGGTTTTTGGAAGAAGAGTTCACTTATCATGACAGTTCTAACACATTTACCTGTGAAATGGTTATGCCGCATGTTTCCTAATAAGGTAACCACTGAAAGCAGTACGACCAGGTCGATTTATGAAAAAACCCCAAAAAAGATAGACCAACCATTATCCCTAATAGCAGCTAGTTCCAGATAATCATGTGTTATCTGCCTAACTAATGGGCGGGGCGGAAAGAGGGTATTTCGCATTACTATGCTGTATAGATAAGCAAATTCATCAAGTAATTAGTAGTGGAAAACGAAAATAGGAAAAAATTAGTAGTTACAAGTGATAGAAGTAGGATTTTCATCAGGTTATTAGTAGTAAAAAGAAAAATAGGAAAATGTAGTAGTTATAAGAGTAGAAGTAGGAGTTATTAGTTTATAAATATAGATTAAATCAGGTTATTGGTAGTGAAGGGATGTAAATAAAATATATAAAAAAATTTTAAAATATAAATGCAAATATAAACATAAATAATTACATAAAATATAAACATAAAAATAAATAAAAACTAAAATAATAACAAAAATATAAACAAAATATAAAAATAAAAATATAAACATAAATACATATACATATAAATAATAATAATAATAAATACCTGTACACATAAATAAAAATATAAATATATAAGAATATAAACTATAAATACAAATGCAATTATAAAACATAACAAAAATATAAAAAATAGAAACATAAATATAAATAAAAAATATAAATATATAAAAATATAAAATATAAATAAAAACATAAATAATAACATGAATATAAACATAAATGATAACAAAAATATAAACAAAATATAAAAACAAAAATATAAACATTAATATAAGCATAAATATAAACATAAACATAAATACATATACATATAAATAATAATAAATATATGTACATAGAAATAAAAATATAAATATATAATAATATAAAATATTAAATACAAATGCAATTATAAACATAACAAAAAATATAAAAAATTGAAACATAAATATAATTACAAATACAAATAAAAATAAAAAATATAAATATATAAACATAAAAATATAAAATATAAACATAAATAATAGCATAAAATATAAACATGAAAATAAATATAAATATAAACATAAATATAAATTAAAAGCCTAAATATAAACCTAAACAAATATAAGTATAAATACACAAGCACACATGCGTACACATAAACGCTCATACGCGCATATGCACACACGCGCGCATATGTAAATACAAAAACCTGCACACGTATGCGCACATGTACATGCAAGAAGTTCACATGCACACAAACACACATGTGAAAACGTAAAAAAGGAAAAACAACCTGACATCAGTAGAGAAAAAAGGGGGGTTTGTCTATTTATGTCGGTGGACACAACTAAAAAAAGAAACAACACCTTACTATTCCCCTAAGTTGCCGTGTAGGCTTCTATTTGGCTGCTCTTTGAGTACTTTCGTCCCGGCCAAAGGACTCATCAGAAAGTTCCTAACACCTTGAACACAACTGTGTAAAAAACTACAGAACAAAGTTATCCAGCATAATTATGTGTAGAAAAATATGGTGCAAGTTACTATTATTAAGAAATATCATCTTAAGAATGTACTTACAATTCAATTCCGTGAATTACGTGTGCCTTATACGAAGCCGAAGAATATCTGTCTGGTGCTATGACGGTCCGATGTTCGTGCGATCACTTCAGCGGCTACCGAGATACTGGCATCAGGAAACAAGATGGCTGCCATCGACTTGATATGTAATATGCCTCTGTTTCGCAATTCAATTCCGAGAATTACGTTTGCCGTATGCGAAGCCGAAGAATATCTGTCTGGTGTTATGAGGGTCCGATGTTCGTGCGATCACTTCAGCGGCTACCGAGATACTGGCATCAGGAAACAAGATGGCTGACATCCACTCAATGTGTTAATAGGCCTATGTTTCACCTTAAGTGGTGGTGAGTCACAATTCCCTATTTCACAATATTACTTACACTAAAGTAAAAACATCAGTACGATAGTAGGAGTGTTTAAGAAGTATTAGTTTAGTAAGATATATAGAGATGTAGGAGGAAAAAGATAAATAGAGGTATAGAAAAAAGAGTAAGGAAGAAGAGGAATTGTTTATATGTTAAAGTAATGAGGACATGCTTCTACAATACTAGATAGATATTACTACAATAGGTGTTACAAATAAAATCTACCATTTATAATCTTGTGTTATAAATATATTAGCCAGATAATCATGTGTAATCTGCTAATTTCTGTCCAAGTGCATCTGATGTACTTTTGTCATGTACAGACAATTATACATCAGAACAGCACTATGCATGCATTGTCGTCCAATTATCTAACCGTATGTAAGCTGTATCTAGGTTAAGGCATAAAAAGTTACATTAAGAAGTTGGGATTATATATTACCAATATGGATGGATATGTGATCCGTCATGTTGTACCTAACGTATGGTAATATCTGTATAATTGTGTGGTTTTTGGAAGAAGAGTTCACTTATCATGACAGTTCTAACACATTTACCTGTGAAATGGTTATGCCGCATGTTTCCTAATAAGGTAACCACTGAAAGCAGTACGACCAGGTCGATTTATGAAAAAACCCCAAAAAAGATAGACCAACCATTATCCCTAATAGCAGCTAGTTCCAGATAATCATGTGTTATCTGCCTAACTAATGGGCGGGGCGGAAAGAGGGTATTTCGCATTACTATGCTGTATAGATAAGCAAATTCATCAAGTAATTAGTAGTGGAAAACGAAAATAGGAAAAAATTAGTAGTTACAAGTGATAGAAGTAGGATTTTCATCAGGTTATTAGTAGTAAAAAGAAAAATAGGAAAATGTAGTAGTTATAAGAGTAGAAGTAGGAGTTATTAGTTTATAAATATAGATTAAATCAGGTTATTGGTAGTGAAGGGATGTAAATAAAATATATAAAAAAATTTTAAAATATAAATGCAAATATAAACATAAATAATTACATAAAATATAAACATAAAAATAAATAAAAACTAAAATAATAACAAAAATATAAACAAAATATAAAAATAAAAATATAAACATAAATACATATACATATAAATAATAATAATAATAAATACCTGTACACATAAATAAAAATATAAATATATAAGAATATAAACTATAAATACAAATGCAATTATAAAACATAACAAAAATATAAAAAATAGAAACATAAATATAAATAAAAAATATAAATATATAAAAATATAAAATATAAATAAAAACATAAATAATAACATGAATATAAACATAAATGATAACAAAAATATAAACAAAATATAAAAACAAAAATATAAACATTAATATAAGCATAAATATAAACATAAACATAAATACATATACATATAAATAATAATAAATATATGTACATAGAAATAAAAATATAAATATATAATAATATAAAATATTAAATACAAATGCAATTATAAACATAACAAAAAATATAAAAAATTGAAACATAAATATAATTACAAATACAAATAAAAATAAAAAATATAAATATATAAACATAAAAATATAAAATATAAACATAAATAATAGCATAAAATATAAACATGAAAATAAATATAAATATAAACATAAATATAAATTAAAAGCCTAAATATAAACCTAAACAAATATAAGTATAAATACACAAGCACACATGCGTACACATAAACGCTCATACGCGCATATGCACACACGCGCGCATATGTAAATACAAAAACCTGCACACGTATGCGCACATGTACATGCAAGAAGTTCACATGCACACAAACACACATGTGAAAACGTAAAAAAGGAAAAACAACCTGACATCAGTAGAGAAAAAAGGGGGGTTTGTCTATTTATGTCGGTGGACACAACTAAAAAAAGGAACAACACCTTACTATTCCCCTAAGTTGCCGTGTAGGCTTCTATTTGGCTGCTCTTTGAGTACTTTCGTCCCGGCCAAAGGACTCATCAGAAAGTTCCTAACACCTTGAACACAACTGTGTAAAAAACTACAGAACAAAGTTATCCAGCATAATTATGTGTAGAAAAATATGGTGCAAGTTACTATTATTAAGAAATATCATCTTAAGAATGTACTTACAATTCAATTCCGTGAATTACGTGTGCCTTATACGAAGCCGAAGAATATCTGTCTGGTGCTATGACGGTCCGATGTTCGTGCGATCACTTCAGCGGCTACCGAGATACTGGCATCAGGAAACAAGATGGCTGCCATCGACTTGATATGTAATATGCCTCTGTTTCGCAATTCAATTCCGAGAATTACGTTTGCCGTATGCGAAGCCGAAGAATATCTGTCTGGTGTTATGAGGGTCCGATGTTCGTGCGATCACTTCAGCGGCTACCGAGATACTGGCATCAGGAAACAAGATGGCTGACATCCACTCAATGTGTTAATAGGCCTATGTTTCACCTTAAGTGGTGGTGAGTCACAATTCCCTATTTCACAATATTACTTACACTAAAGTAAAAACATCAGTACGATAGTAGGAGTGTTTAAGAAGTATTAGTTTAGTAAGATATATAGAGATGTAGGAGGAAAAAGATAAATAGAGGTATAGAAAAAAGAGTAAGGAAGAAGAGGAATTGTTTATATGTTAAAGTAATGAGGACATGCTTCTACAATACTAGATAGATATTACTACAATAGGTGTTACAAATCAAATCTACCATTTATAATCTTGTGTTATAAATATATTAGCCAGATAATCATGTGTAATCTGCTAATTTCTGTCCAAGTGCATCTGATGTACTTTTGTCATGTACAGACAATTATACATCAGAACAGCACTATGCATGCATTGTCGTCCAATTATCTAACCGTATGTAAGCTGTATCTAGGTTAAGGCATAAAAAGTTACATTAAGAAGTTGGGATTATATATTACCAATATGGATGGATATGTGATCCGTCATGTTGTACCTAACGTATGGTAATATCTGTATAATTGTGTGGTTTTTGGAAGAAGAGTTCACTTATCATGACAGTTCTAACACATTTACCTGTGAAATGGTTATGCCGCATGTTTCCTAATAAGGTAACCACTGAAAGCAGTACGACCAGGTCGATTTATGAAAAAACCCCAAAAAAGATAGACCAACCATTATCCCTAATAGATTCATCAAGTAATTAGTAGTGGAAAACGAAAATAGGAAAAATTATTAGTTATAAGTGATAGAAGTAGGAGTTATTAGTTTATAAATAGAGATTAAATCAGGTTATTGGTAGTGAAGGGATATAAATAAAAATATATAAAAATTCTAAAATATAATTGCAAATGTAAACATTAATAATAATAACGTAAAATATAAACATAAACATAAAAATAAATATAAACATAAACGATAACAAAAATATAAACAGAATATAAAAATAAAAATAAACACAAATATAAACATAAATAAATATACATATAAATAATAATAAATACATGTACACATAAATAAAAATATAAAGATATAAAAATATAAATACAAATGCAATTATAAACATAACAAAAATATAAAAAATAGAAACATAAATATAAACATAAATACAAATATAAATAAAAATATAAATATATAAAAATAGAAAATATAAATATAAACATAAATAATAACATAAATGATAATAATAATATAAACAAAAATATAAACATTGATATATGCACAAATATAAACATAAATACATATACATATAAATAATAATAAATATATGTACATAGAAAAAAATATAAATATATAATAATATAAAATATAAAATACTAATGCAATTATAAACATAACAAAAAACATAAAAATAGAAACATAAATATAAATACAAATAAAAAGTATAAATATATAAACATATAAAAATATAAATATAAACAAATAATAACATAAAATATAAACATGAAAATAATTATAAATATAAACATATATATAAATTAAAAGCCTAAATAAGAATATAAACCTAAACGAATATAAGTATAAATACACAAGCATACATGCGTACACATAAACGCTCATACGCGCATATGCACACACACGCACATTTGTAAATACAAAAACCTGCACACGTATACGCACATGCACATGCAAGAAGTTCACATGCGCACAAACACACATGTGAAAACGTAAGAAAGGAAAAAACAACCTAACATCAGTAGAGAAAAAAGGGGGTTTGTCTATTTATGTCGGTGGACACAACTAAAAAAAGGAACAACACCTTACTATTCTCTAAGTTGCCGTGCAGGCTTCTATTTGGCTGCTCTTTGAGTACTTTCGTCCCGGCCAAAGGACTCATCAGAAAGTTCCTAACACCTTGAACACAACTGTGTAAAACCTACAGAACAAAGTTTAATAAGATATATAGAGATGCAGGAGGAAAAGATATATAGAGGTATAGAAAAAAGAGTAAGAAAGAAGAGGAATTGTTTATATGTTAAAGTAATGAGGACATGCTTCTACAATACTAGATAGATATTACTACAATAGGTGCTACATTTCAAATCTACCATTTATAATCTTGTGTTATAAATATATTAGCCAGATAATCATGTGTAATCTGCTAATTTCTGTCCAAGTGCATCCGATGTACTTTTGTCATGTACAGACAATTATACATCAGAACAGCACTATGCATGCATTGTCGTCCAATTTTCTAACCGTGTGTAAGCTGTATCTAGGTTAAGGCATAATTAGTTACATTAAGAAGTTGGGATTATATATTACCAATATGGATGGATATGTGATCCGTCATGTTGTACCTAACGAATGGTAATATCTGTATAATTGTGTGGTTTTTAGAAGAAGAGTTCACTCATCATGACAGTTCTAACACATTTACCTGTGAAATGGTTATACCGCATGTTTCCTAATAAGGTAACCACTGAAAGCAGTACGACCAGGTCGATTTATGAAAAAACCCCAAAAAAGATAGACCAACCATTATCCCTAATAGCAGCTAGTTCCAGATAATCATGTGTTATCTGCCTAACTAATGGGCGGGGCGGAAAAAGGGTATTTCGCATTACTATGCTGTATAGATAAACAGATTCATCAAGTAATTAGTAGTGGAAAACGAAAATAGGAAAAATTATTAGTTATAAGTGATAGAAGTAGGAGTTATTAGTTTATAAATAGAGATTAAATCAGGTTATTGGTAGTGAAGGGATATAAATAAAAATATATAAAAATTCTAAAATATAATTGCAAATGTAAACATTAATAATAATAACGTAAAATATAAACATAAACATAAAAATAAATATAAACATAAACGATAACAAAAATATAAACAGAATATAAAAATAAAAATAAACACAAATATAAACATAAATAAATATACATATAAATAATAATAAATACATGTACACATAAATAAAAATATAAAGATATAAAAATATAAATACAAATGCAATTATAAACATAACAAAAATATAAAAAATAGAAACATAAATATAAACATAAATACAAATATAAATAAAAATATAAATATATAAAAATAGAAAATATAAATATAAACATAAATAATAACATAAATGATAATAATAATATAAACAAAAATATAAACATTGATATATGCACAAATATAAACATAAATACATATACATATAAATAATAATTAATATATGTACATAGAAAAAAATATAAATATATAATAATATAAAATATAAAATACTAATGCAATTATAAACATAACAAAAAACATAAAAATAGAAACATAAATATAAATACAAATAAAAAGTATAAATATATAAACATATAAAAATATAAATATAAACAAATAATAACATAAAATATAAACATGAAAATAATTATAAATATAAACATATATATAAATTAAAAGCCTAAATAAGAATATAAACCTAAACGAATATAAGTATAAATACACAAGCATACATGCGTACACATAAACGCTCATACGCGCATATGCACACACACGCACATTTGTAAATACAAAAACCTGCACACGTATACGCACATGCACATGCAAGAAGTTCACATGCGCACAAACACACATGTGAAAACGTAAGAAAGGAAAAAACAACCTAACATCAGTAGAGAAAAAAGGGGGTTTGTCTATTTATGTCGGTGGACACAACTAAAAAAAGGAACAACACCTTACTATTCTCTAAGTTGCCGTGCAGGCTTCTATTTGGCTGCTCTTTGAGTACTTTCGTCCCGGCCAAAGGACTCATCAGAAAGTTCCTAACACCTTGAACACAACTGTGTAAAACCTACAGAACAAAGTTTAATAAGATATATAGAGATGCAGGAGGAAAAGATATATAGAGGTATAGAAAAAAGAGTAAGAAAGAAGAGGAATTGTTTATATGTTAAAGTAATGAGGACATGCTTCTACAATACTAGATAGATATTACTACAATAGGTGCTACATTTCAAATCTACCATTTATAATCTTGTGTTATAAATATATTAGCCAGATAATCATGTGTAATCTGCTAATTTCTGTCCAAGTGCATCCGATGTACTTTTGTCATGTACAGACAATTATACATCAGAACAGCACTATGCATGCATTGTCGTCCAATTTTCTAACCGTGTGTAAGCTGTATCTAGGTTAAGGCATAATTAGTTACATTAAGAAGTTGGGATTATATATTACCAATATGGATGGATATGTGATCCGTCATGTTGTACCTAACGAATGGTAATATCTGTATAATTGTGTGGTTTTTAGAAGAAGAGTTCACTCATCATGACAGTTCTAACACATTTACCTGTGAAATGGTTATACCGCATGTTTCCTAATAAGGTAACCACTGAAAGCAGTACGACCAGGTCGATTTATGAAAAAACCCCAAAAAAGATAGACCAACCATTATCCCTAATAGCAGCTAGTTCCAGATAATCATGTGTTATCTGCCTAACTAATGGGCGGGGCGGAAAAAGGGTATTTCGCATTACTATGCTGTATAGATAAACAGATTCATCAAGTAATTAGTAGTGGAAAACGAAAATAGGAAAAATTATTAGTTATAAGTGATAGAAGTAGGAGTTATTAGTTTATAAATAGAGATTAAATCAGGTTATTGGTAGTGAAGGGATATAAATAAAAATATATAAAAATTCTAAAATATAATTGCAAATGTAAACATTAATAATAATAACGTAAAATATAAACATAAACATAAAAATAAATATAAACATAAACGATAACAAAAATATAAACAGAATATAAAAATAAAAATAAACACAAATATAAACATAAATAAATATACATATAAATAATAATAAATACATGTACACATAAATAAAAATATAAAGATATAAAAATATAAATACAAATGCAATTATAAACATAACAAAAATATAAAAAATAGAAACATAAATATAAACATAAATACAAATATAAATAAAAATATAAATATATAAAAATAGAAAATATAAATATAAACATAAATAATAACATAAATGATAATAATAATATAAACAAAAATATAAACATTGATATATGCACAAATATAAACATAAATACATATACATATAAATAATAATAAATATATGTACATAGAAAAAAATATAAATATATAATAATATAAAATATAAAATACTAATGCAATTATAAACATAACAAAAAACATAAAAATAGAAACATAAATATAAATACAAATAAAAAGTATAAATATATAAACATATAAAAATATAAATATAAACAAATAATAACATAAAATATAAACATGAAAATAATTATAAATATAAACATATATATAAATTAAAAGCCTAAATAAGAATATAAACCTAAACGAATATAAGTATAAATACACAAGCATACATGCGTACACATAAACGCTCATACGCGCATATGCACACACACGCACATTTGTAAATACAAAAACCTGCACACGTATACGCACATGCACATGCAAGAAGTTCACATGCGCACAAACACACATGTGAAAACGTAAGAAAGGAAAAAACAACCTAACATCAGTAGAGAAAAAAGGGGGTTTGTCTATTTATGTCGGTGGACACAACTAAAAAAAGGAACAACACCTTACTATTCTCTAAGTTGCCGTGCAGGCTTCTATTTGGCTGCTCTTTGAGTACTTTCGTCCCGGCCAAAGGACTCATCAGAAAGTTCCTAACACCTTGAACACAACTGTGTAAAACCTACAGAACAAAGTTTAATAAGATATATAGAGATGCAGGAGGAAAAGATATATAGAGGTATAGAAAAAAGAGTAAGAAAGAAGAGGAATTGTTTATATGTTAAAGTAATGAGGACATGCTTCTACAATACTAGATAGATATTACTACAATAGGTGCTACATTTCAAATCTACCATTTATAATCTTGTGTTATAAATATATTAGCCAGATAATCATGTGTAATCTGCTAATTTCTGTCCAAGTGCATCCGATGTACTTTTGTCATGTACAGACAATTATACATCAGAACAGCACTATGCATGCATTGTCGTCCAATTTTCTAACCGTGTGTAAGCTGTATCTAGGTTAAGGCATAATTAGTTACATTAAGAAGTTGGGATTATATATTACCAATATGGATGGATATGTGATCCGTCATGTTGTACCTAACGAATGGTAATATCTGTAGATTCATCAAGTAATTAGTAGTGGAAAACGAAAATAGGAAAAATTAGTAGTTATAAGTGATAGAAGTAGGAGTTATTAGTTTATAAATAGAGATTAAATCAGGTTATTGGTAGTGAAGGGATATAAATAAAAATATATAAAAATTCTAAAATATAATTGCAAATGTAAACATTAATAATAATAACATAAAATATAAACATAAACATAAAAATAAATATAAACATAAACATAAACCATAACAAAAATATAAACAGAATATAAAAATAAAAATAAACACAAATATAAACATAAATAAATATACATATAAATAATAATAAATACATGTACACATAAATAAAAATATAAATATATAAAAATATAAATACAAATGCAATTATAAACATAACAAAAATATAAAAAATAGAAACATAAATACAAATATAAATAAAAATATAAATATATAAAAATATAAAATATAAATATAAACATAAATAATAACATAAAATATAAACATGAAAATAATTATAAATATAAACATAAATATAAATAAAAAGCCTAAATAAGAATATAAAACTAAACGAATATAAGTATAAATACACAAGCATACATGCGTACACATAAACGCCCATACGCGCATCAGATTCATCGTGTTATTAGTAGTGAAAAAGGAAAATAGGAAAATGTTAGTAGTTATAAGTGATAGAAGTAGGAGTTATAAGTGATAGAATAGATATTAGGGGAAAAGGAAAATAGGAATAGGAGTAGGAGTTATTAGTTTATAAATATAGATAAAATCAGGCTATTGGTAGTGAAAATAAAATATAAATATATACAAATTTAAAATATAAATGTAAATATAAATATAAATAATGACATAAAATATAAACATAAACATAAAAATAAATATAAATATAAACATAAATGATAGCAAAAATATAAAAAAATATGAAAACAAAAATATAAACATAAATACATATAAATAATAATAAATACATACATAATACATAAATACAATAATAAATAGAAATATAAATATAAATATATAAAAATATAAAATACAAATACAAATGTAAATATAAAAATTAGAAAGATAAATATAAACACAAATACAAATATAAATAAAAAATATTAATATATAAAAATATAAAATATAAACATAAATAATAATATAAAAATAAATATAAATATAAATATAAATATAAATATAAATATAAATATAAATATAAATATAAATATAAATATAAATATAAATATAAATATAAATATAAATATAAATATAAATATAAATATAAATATAAATATAAATATAAATATAAATATAAATATAAATATAAATATAAATATAAATATAAATATAAATATAAATATAAATATAAATATAAATATAAATATAAATATAAATATAAATATAAATATAAATATAAATATAAATATAAATATAAATATAAATATAAATATAAATATAAATATAAATATAAATATAAATATAAATATAAATATAAATATAAATATAAATATAAATATAAATATAAATATAAATATAAATATAAATATAAATATAAATATAAATATAAATATAAATATAAATATAAATATAAATATAAATATAAATATAAATATAAATATAAATATAAATATAAATATAAATATAAATATAAATATAAATATAAATATAAATATAAATATAAATATAAATATAAATATAAATATAAATATAAATATAAATATAAATATAAATATAAATATAAATATAAATATAAATATAAATATAAATATAAATATAAATATAAATATAAATATAAATATAAATATAAATATAAATATAAATATAAATATAAATATAAATATAAATATAAATATAAATATAAATATAAATATAAATATAAATATAAATATAAATATAAATATAAATATAAATATAAATATAAATATAAATATAAATATAAATATAAATATAAATATAAATATAAATATAAATATAAATATAAATATAAATATAAATATAAATATAAATATAAATATAAATATAAATATAAATATAAATATAAATATAAATATAAATATAAATATAAATATAAATATAAATATAAATATAAATATAAATATAAATATAAATATAAATATAAATATAAATATAAATATAAATATAAATATAAATATAAATATAAATATAAATATAAATATAAATATAAATATAAATATAAATATAAATATAAATATAAATATAAATATAAATATAAATATAAATATAAATATAAATATAAATATAAATATAAATATAAATATAAATATAAATATAAATATAAATATAAATATAAATATAAATATAAATATAAATATAAATATAAATATAAATATAAATATAAATATAAATATAAATATAAATATAAATATAAATATAAATATAAATATAAATATAAATATAAATATAAATATAAATATAAATATAAATATAAATATAAATATAAATATAAATATAAATATAAATATAAATATAAATATAAATATAAATATAAATATAAATATAAATATAAATATAAATATAAATATAAATATAAATATAAATATAAATATAAATATAAATATAAATATAAATATAAATATAAATATAAATATAAATATAAATATAAATATAAATATAAATATAAATATAAATATAAATATAAATATAAATATAAATATAAATATAAATATAAATATAAATATAAATATAAATATAAATATAAATATAAATATAAATATAAATATAAATATAAATATAAATATAAATATAAATATAAATATAAATATAAATATAAATATAAATATAAATATAAATATAAATATAAATATAAATATAAATATAAATATAAATATAAATATAAATATAAATATAAATATAAATATAAATATAAATATAAATATAAATATAAATATAAATATAAATATAAATATAAATATAAATATAAATATAAATATAAATATAAATATAAATATAAATATAAATATAAATATAAATATAAATATAAATATAAATATAAATATAAATATAAATATAAATATAAATATAAATATAAATATAAATATAAATATAAATATAAATATAAATATAAATATAAATATAAATATAAATATAAATATAAATATAAATATAAATATAAATATAAATATAAATATAAATATAAATATAAATATAAATATAAATATAAATATAAATATAAATATAAATATAAATATAAATATAAATATAAATATAAATATAAATATAAATATAAATATAAATATAAATATAAATATAAATATAAATATAAATATAAATATAAATATAAATATAAATATAAATATAAATATAAATATAAATATAAATATAAATATAAATATAAATATAAATATAAATATAAATATAAATATAAATATAAATATAAATATAAATATAAATATAAATATAAATATAAATATAAATATAAATATAAATATAAATATAAATATAAATATAAATATAAATATAAATATAAATATAAATATAAATATAAATATAAATATAAATATAAATATAAATATAAATATAAATATAAATATAAATATAAATATAAATATAAATATAAATATAAATATAAATATAAATATAAATATAAATATAAATATAAATATAAATATAAATATAAATATAAATATAAATATAAATATAAATATAAATATAAATATAAATATAAATATAAATATAAATATAAATATAAACATAAACATAAATATAAATTAAAAAACCTAAATAGAAATATAAACCTAAACTAATATAAGTATAAATACACAAGCATACATGCGTACACATAAACGCTCATAAGTGCATACGCACACATGTATGTGAACACAAAAACCCACACACATATGCGCACATGCACATGCAAGAAGTTCACATGCACACAAACACACATATGAAAACGTAAAAAAGGAAAAAACAACCTAACATCAGTAGAGAAAAAGGGGGTTTGTCTATATGTGTCGGTGGACACAACTAAAGAAAAGGAACAACACCTAACTAGTCCCCTAAGTTGCCGTGTAGGCTTCTATTTGGCTGCTCTTTGAGTACTTTCGTCCCGGCCAAAGGACTCATCAGAAAGTTCCTAACACCTTGAACACAACTGTGTAAAAACTACAGAACAAAGTTTAATAAGATATATAGAGATGCAGGAGGAAAAGATAGATAGAGGTATAGAAAAAAGAAAAAAGATTAAGAAAGAAGAGGAATTGGTTATATGTTAAAGTAATGAGGACATGCTTCTACAATACTAGATAGATACTACTACAATAGGTGCTACATTTCAAATCTACCATTTATAATCTTGTGTTATAAATATATTAGCCAGATAATCATGTGTAATCTGCTAATTTCTGTCCAAGTGCATCTGATGTACTTTTGTCATGTACAGACAATTATACATCAGAACAGCACTATGCATGCATTGTCGTCCAATTTTCTAACCGTGTGTAAGCTGTATCTAGGTTAAGGCATAAATAGTTACATTAAGAAGTTGGGATTATATATTACCAATATGGATGGATATGTGATCCGTCATGTTGTACCTAACGTATGGTAATATCTGTATAATTGTGTGGTTTTTGGAAGAAAAGTTCACTTATCATGACAGTTCTAACACATTTACCTGTGAAATGGTTATACCGCATGTTTCCTAATAAGGTAACCACTGGAAGCAGTACGACCAGGTCGATTTTTGAAAAAACCCCAAAAAAGATAGACCAACCATTATCCCTAATAGCAGCTAGTTCCAGATAATCATGTGTTATCTGCCTAACTAATGGGCGGGGCGGAAAAAAGGGTATTTCGCATTACTATGCTGTATAGATAAACAGATTCATCAAGTAATTAGTAGTGGAAAACGAAAATAGGAAAAATTAGTAGTTATAAGTGATAGAAGTAGGAGTTATTAGTTTATAAATAGAGATTAAATCAGGTTATTGGTAGTGAAGGGATATAAATAAAAATATATAAAAATTCTAAAATATAATTGCAAATGTAAACATTAATAATAATAACATAAAATATAAACATAAACATAAAAATAAATATAAACATAAACATAAACATAAACCATAACAAAAATATAAACAGAATATAAAAATAAAAATAAACACAAATATAAACATAAATAAATATACATATAAATAATAATAAATACATGTACACATAAATAAAAATATAAATATATAAAAATATAAATACAAATGCAATTATAAACATAACAAAAATATAAAAAATAGAAACATAAATACAAATATAAATAAAAATATAAATATATAAAAATATAAAATATAAATATAAACATAAATAATAACATAAAATATAAACATGAAAATAATTATAAATATAAACATAAATATAAATAAAAAGCCTAAATAAGAATATAAAACTAAACGAATATAAGTATAAATACACAAGCATACATGCGTACACATAAACGCCCATACGCGCATCAGATTCATCGTGTTATTAGTAGTGAAAAAGGAAAATAGGAAAATGTTAGTAGTTATAAGTGATAGAAGTAGGAGTTATAAGTGATAGAATAGATATTAGGGGAAAAGGAAAATAGGAATAGGAGTAGGAGTTATTAGTTTATAAATATAGATAAAATCAGGCTATTGGTAGTGAAAATAAAATATAAATATATACAAATTTAAAATATAAATGTAAATATAAATATAAATAATGACATAAAATATAAACATAAACATAAAAATAAATATAAATATAAACATAAATGATAGCAAAAATATAAAAAAATATGAAAACAAAAATATAAACATAAATACATATAAATAATAATAAATACATACATAATACATAAATACAATAATAAATAGAAATATAAATATAAATATATAAAAATATAAAATACAAATACAAATGTAAATATAAAAATTAGAAAGATAAATATAAACACAAATACAAATATAAATAAAAAATATTAATATATAAAAATATAAAATATAAACATAAATAATAATATAAAAATAAATATAAATATAAATATAAATATAAATATAAATATAAATATAAATATAAATATAAATATAAATATAAATATAAATATAAATATAAATATAAATATAAATATAAATATAAATATAAATATAAATATAAATATAAATATAAATATAAATATAAATATAAATATAAATATAAATATAAATATAAATATAAATATAAATATAAATATAAATATAAATATAAATATAAATATAAATATAAATATAAATATAAATATAAATATAAATATAAATATAAATATAAATATAAATATAAATATAAATATAAATATAAATATAAATATAAATATAATATAAATATAAAATATAAATATAAATATAAATATAAATATAAATATAAATATAAATATAAATATAAATATAAATATAAATATAAATATAAATATAAATATAAATATAAATATAAATATAAATATAAATATAAAATATAAATATAAATATAAATATAAATATAAATATAAATATAAATATAAATATAAATATAAATATAAATATAAATATAAATATAAATATAAATATAAATATAAATATAAATATAAATATAAATATAAATATAAATATAAATATAAATATAAATATAAATATAAATATAAATATAAATATAAATATAAATATAAATATAAATATAAATATAAATATAAATATAAATATAAATATAAATATAAATATAAATATAAATATAAATATAAATATAAATATAAATATAAATATAAATATAAATATAAATATAAATATAAATATAAATATAAATATAAATATAAATATAAATATAAATATAAATATAAATATAAATATAAATATAAATATAAATATAAATATAAATATAAATATAAATATAAATATAAATATAAATATAAATATAAATATAAATATAAATATAAATATAAATATAAATATAAATATAAATATAAAATAAATATAAATATAAATATAAATATAAATATAAATATAAATATAAAATATAAATATAAATATAAATATAAATATAAATATAAATATAAATATAAATATAAATATAAATATAAATATAAATATAAATATAAATATAAATATAAATATAAATATAAATATAAATATAAATATAAATATAAATATAAATATAAATATAAATATAAATATAAATATAAATATAAATATAAATATAAATATAAATATAAATATAAATATAAATATAAATATAAATATAAATATAAATATAAATATAAATATAAATATAAATATAAATATAAATATAAATATAAATATAAATATAAATATAAATATAAATATAAATATAAATATAATATAAATATAAATATAAATATAAATATAAATATAAATATAAATATAAATATAAATATAAATATAAATATAAATATAAATATAAATATAAATATAAATATAAATATAAATATAAATATAAATATAAATATAAATATAAATATAAATATAAACATAAACATAAATATAAATTAAAAAACCTAAATAGAAATATAACCTAAACTAATATAAGTATAAATACACAAGCATACATGCGTACACATAAACGCTCATAAGTGCATACGCACACATGTATGTGAACACAAAAACCCACACACATATGCGCACATGCACATGCAAGAAGTTCACATGCACACAAACACACATATGAAAACGTAAAAAGGAAAAAACAACCTAACATCAGTAGAGAAAAAGGGGGTTTGTCTATATGTGTCGGTGGACACAACTAAAGAAAAGGAACAACACCTAACTAGTCCCCTAAGTTGCCGTGTAGGCTTCTATTTGGCTGCTCTTTGAGTACTTTCGTCCCGGCCAAAGGACTCATCAGAAAGTTCCTAACACCTTGAACACAACTGTGTAAAAACTACAGAACAAAGTTTAATAAGATATATAGAGATGCAGGAGGAAAAGATAGATAGAGGTATAGAAAAAAAAGAAAAAAGATTAAGAAAGAAGAGGAATTGGTTATATGTTAAAGTAATGAGGACATGCTTCTACAATACTAGATAGATACTACTACAATAGGTGCTACATTTCAAATCTACCATTTATAATCTTGTGTTATAAATATATTAGCCAGATAATCATGTGTAATCTGCTAATTTCTGTCCAAGTGCATCTGATGTACTTTTGTCATGTACAGACAATTATACATCAGAACAGCACTATGCATGCATTGTCGTCCAATTTCTAACCGTGTGTAAGCTGTATCTAGGTTAAGGCATAAATAGTTACATTAAGAAGTTGGGATTATATATTACCAATATGGATGGATATGTGATCCGTCATGTTGTACCTAACGTATGGTAATATCTGTATAATTGTGTGGTTTTTGGAAGAAAAGTTCACTTATCATGACAGTTCTAACACATTTACCTGTGAAATGGTTATACCGCATGTTTCCTAATAAGGTAACCACTGGAAGCAGTACGACCAGGTCGATTTTTGAAAAAACCCCAAAAAAGATAGACCAACCATTATCCCTAATAGCAGCTAGTTCCAGATAATCATGTGTTATCTGCCTAACTAATGGGCGGGATAATCATGTGTTATCTGCCTAACTAATGGGCGGGGCGGAAAAAAGGGTATTTCGCATTACTATGCTGTATAGATAAACAGATTCATCAAGTAATTAGTAGTGGAAAACGAAAATAGGAAAAATTAGTAGTTATAAGTGATAGAAGTAGGAGTTATTAGTTTATAAATAGAGATTAAATCAGGTTATTGGTAGTGAAGGGATATAAATAAAAATATATAAAAATTCTAAAATATAATTGCAAATGTAAACATTAATAATAATAACATAAAATATAAACATAAACATAAAAATAAATATAAACATAAACATAAACCATAACAAAAATATAAACAGAATATAAAAATAAAAATAAACACAAATATAAACATAAATAAATATACATATAAATAATAATAAATACATGTACACATAAATAAAAATATAAATATATAAAAATATAAATACAAATGCAATTATAAACATAACAAAAATATAAAAAATAGAAACATAAATACAAATATAAATAAAAATATAAATATATAAAAATATAAAATATAAATATAAACATAAATAATAACATAAAATATAAACATGAAAATAATTATAAATATAAACATAAATATAAATAAAAAGCCTAAATAAGAATATAAAACTAAACGAATATAAGTATAAATACACAAGCATACATGCGTACACATAAACGCCCATACGCGCATCAGATTCATCGTGTTATTAGTTGTGAAAAAGGAAAATAGGAAAATGTTAGTAGTTATAAGTGATAGAAGTAGGAGTTATAAGTGATAGAATAGATATTAGGGGAAAAGGAAAATAGGAATAGGAGTAGGAGTTATTAGTTTATAAATATAGATAAAATCAGGCTATTGGTAGTGAAAATAAAATATAAATATATACAAATTTAAAATATAAATGTAAATATAAATATAAATAATGACATAAAATATAAACATAAACATAAAAATAAATATAAATATAAACATAAATGATAGCAAAAATATAAAAAAATATGAAAACAAAAATATAAACATAAATACATATAAATAATAATAAATACATACATAATACATAAATACAATAATAAATAGAAATATAAATATAAATATATAAAAATATAAAATACAAATACAAATGTAAATATAAAAATTAGAAAGATAAATATAAACACAAATACAAATATAAATAAAAAATATTAATGTATAAAAATATAAAATATAAACATAAATAATAATATAAAAATAAATATAAATATAATATAAATATAAATATAAATATAAATATAAATATAAATATAAATATAAATATAAATATAAATATAAATATAAATATAAATATAAATATAAATATAATATAAATATAAATATAAATATAAATATAAATATAAATATAAATATAAATATAAATATAAATATAAATATAAATATAAATATAAATATAAATATAAATATAAATATAAATATAAATATAAATATAAATATAAATATAAATATAAATATAAATATAAATATAAATATAAATATAAATATAAATATAAATATAAATATAAATATAAATATAAATATAAATATAAATATAAATATAAATATAAATATAAATATAAATATAAATATAAATATAAATATAAATATAAATATAAATATAAATATAAATATAAATATAAATATAAATATAAATATAAATATAAATATAAATATAAATATAAATATAAATATAAATATAAATATAAATATAAATATAAATATAAATATAAATATAAATATAAATATAAATATAAATATAAATATAAATATAAATATAAATATAAATATAAATATAAATATAAATATAAATATAAATATAAATATAAATATAAATATAAATATAAATATAAATATAAATATAAATATAAATATAAATATAAATATAAATATAAATATAAATATAAATATAAATATAAATATAAATATAAATATAAATATAAATATAAATATAAATATAAATATAAATATAAATATAAATATAAATATAAATATAAATATAAATATAAATATAAATATAAATATAAATATAAATATAAATATAAATATAAATATAAATATAAATATAAATATAAATATAAATATAAATATAAATATAAATATAAATATAAATATAAATATAAATATAAATATAAATATAAATATAAATATAAATATAAATATAAATATAAATATAAATATAAATATAAATATAAATATAAATATAAATATAAATATAAATATAAATATAAATATAAATATAAATATAAATATAAATATAAATATAAATATAAATATAAATATAAATATAAATATAAATATAAACATAAACATAAATATAAATTAAAAAACCTAAATAGAAATATAAACCTAAACTAATATAAGTATAAATACACAAGCATACATGCGTACACATAAACGCTCATAAGTGCATACGCACACATGTATGTGAACACAAAAACCCACACACATATGCGCACATGCACATGCAAGAAGTTCACATGCACACAAACACACATATGAAAACGTAAAAAAGGAAAAAACAACCTAACATCAGTAGAGAAAAAGGGGGTTTGTCTATATGTGTCGGTGGACACAACTAAAGAAAAGGAACAACACCTAACTAGTCCCCTAAGTTGCCGTGTAGGCTTCTATTTGGCTGCTCTTTGAGTACTTTCGTCCCGGCCAAAGGACTCATCAGAAAGTTCCTAACACCTTGAACACAACTGTGTAAAAACTACAGAACAAAGTTTAATAAGATATATAGAGATGCAGGAGGAAAAGATAGATAGAGGTATAGAAAAAAGAAAAAAGATTAAGAAAGAAGAGGAATTGGTTATATGTTAAAGTAATGAGGACATGCTTCTACAATACTAGATAGATACTACTACAAAAGGTGCTACATTTCAAATCTACCATTTATAATCTTGTGTTATAAATATATTAGCCAGATAATCATGTGTAATCTGCTAATTTCTGTCCAAGTGCATCTGATGTACTTTTGTCATGTACAGACAATTATACATCAGAACAGCACTATGCATGCATTGTCGTCCAATTTTCTAACCGTGTGTAAGCTGTATCTAGGTTAAGGCATAAATAGTTACATTAAGAAGTTGGGATTATATATTACCAATATGGATGGATATGTGATCCGTCATGTTGTACCTAACGTATGGTAATATCTGTATAATTGTGTGGTTTTTGGAAGAAAAGTTCACTTATCATGACAGTTCTAACACATTTACCTGTGAAATGGTTATACCGCATGTTTCCTAATAAGGTAACCACTGGAAGCAGTACGACCAGGTCGATTTTTGAAAAAACCCCAAAAAAGATAGACCAACCATTATCCCTAATAGCAGCTAGTTCCAGATAATCATGTGTTATCTGCCTAACTAATGGGCGGGGCGGAAAAAAGGGTATTTCGCATTACTATGCTGTATAGATAAACAGATTCATCAAGTAATTAGTAGTGGAAAACGAAAATAGGAAAAATTAGTAGTTATAATATTGGTAGTGAAGGGATATAAATAAAAATATATAAAAATTCTAAAATATAATTGCAAATGTAAACATTAATAATAATAACATAAAATATAAACATAAACATAAAAATAAATATAAACATAAACATAAACCATAACAAAAATATAAACAGAATATAAAAATAAAAATAAACACAAATATAAACATAAATAAATATACATATAAATAATAATAAATACATGTACACATAAATAAAAATATAAATATATAAAAATATAAATACAAATGCAATTATAAACATAACAAAAATATAAAAAATAGAAACATAAATACAAATATAAATAAAAATATAAATATATAAAAATATAAAATATAAATATTAACATAAATAATAACATAAAATATAAACATGAAAATAATTATAAATATAAACATAAATATAAATAAAAAGCCTAAATAAGAATATAAAACTAAACGAATATAAGTATAAATACACAAACGAATATAAGTATAAATACACAAGCATACATGCGTACACATAAACGCCCATACGCGCATCAGATTCATCGTGTTATTAGTAGTGAAAAAGGAAAATAGGAAAATGTTAGTAGTTATAAGTGATAGAAGTAGGAGTTATAAGTGATAGAATAGATATTAGGGGAAAAGGAAAATAGGAATAGGAGTAGGAGTTATTAGTTTATAAATATAGATAAAATCAGGCTATTGGTAGTGAAAATAAAATATAAATATATACAAATTTAAAATATAAATGTAAATATAAATATAAATAATGACATAAAATATAAACATAAACATAAAAATAAATATAAATATAAACATAAATGATAGCAAAAATATAAAAAAATATGAAAACAAAAATATAAACATAAATACATATAAATAATAATAAATACATACATAATACATAAATACAATAATAAATAGAAATATAAATATAAATATATAAAAATATAAAATACAAATACAAATGTAAATATAAAAATTAGAAAGATAAATATAAACACAAATACAAATATAAATAAAAAATATTAATATATAAAAATATAAAATATAAACATAAATAATAATATAAAAATAAATATAAATATAAATATAAATATAAATATAAATATAAATATAAATATAAATATAAATATAAATATAAATATAAATATAAATATAAATATAAATATAAATATAAATATAAATATAAATATAAATATAAATATAAATATAAATATAAATATAAATATAAATATAAATATAAATATAAATATAAATATAAATATAAATATAAATATAAATATAAATATAAATATAAATATAAATATAAATATAAATATAAATATAAATATAAATATAAATATAAATATAAATATAAATATAAATATAAATATAAATATAAATATAAATATAAATATAAATATAAATATAAATATAAATATAAATATAAATATAAATATAAATATAAATATAAATATAAATATAAATATAAATATAAATATAAATATAAATATAAATATAAATATAAATATAAATATAAATATAAATATAAATATAAATATAAATATAAATATAAATATAAATATAAATATAAATATAAATATAAATATAAATATAAATATAAATATAAATATAAATATAAATATAAATATAAATATAAATATAAATATAAATATAAATATAAATATAAATATAAATATAAATATAAATATAAATATAAATATAAATATAAATATAAATATAAATATAAATATAAATATAAATATAAATATAAATATAAATATAAATATAAATATAAATATAAATATAAATATAAATATAAATATAAATATAAATATAAATATAAATATAAATATAAATATAAATATAAATATAAATATAAATATAAATATAAATATAAATATAAATATAAATATAAATATAAATATAAATATAAATATAAATATAAATATAAATATAAATATAAATATAAATATAAATATAAATATAAATATAAATATAAATATAAATATAAATATAAATATAAATATAAATATAAATATAAATATAAATATAAATATAAATATAAATATAAATATAAATATAAATATAAATATAAATATAAATATAAATATAAATATAAATATAAATATAAATATAAATATAAATATAAATATAAATATAAATATAAATATAAATATAAATATAAATATAAATATAAATATAAATATAAATATAAATATAAATATAAATATAAATATAAATATAAATATAAATATAAATATAAATATAAATATAAATATAAATATAAATATAAATATAAATATAAATATAAATATAAATATAAATATAAATATAAATATAAATATAAATATAAATATAAATATAAATATAAATATAAATATAAATATAAATATAAATATAAATATAAATATAAATATAAATATAAATATAAATATAAATATAAATATAAATATAAATATAAATATAAATATAAATATAAATATAAATATAAATATAAATATAAATATAAATATAAATATAAATATAAATATAAATATAAATATAAATATAAATATAAATATAAATATAAATATAAATATAAATATAAATATAAATATAAATATAAATATAAATATAAATATAAATATAAATATAAATATAAATATAAATATAAATATAAATATAAATATAAATATAAATATAAATATAAATATAAATATAAATATAAATATAAATATAAATATAAATATAAATATAAATATAAATATAAATATAAATATAAATATAAATATAAATATAAATATAAATATAAATATAAACATAAACATAAATATAAATTAAAAAACCTAAATAGAAATATAAACCTAAACTAATATAAGTATAAATACACAAGCATACATGCGTACACATAAACGCTCATAAGTGCATACGCACACATGTATGTGAACACAAAAACCCACACACATATGCGCACATGCACATGCAAGAAGTTCACATGCACACAAACACACATATGAAAACGTAAAAAAAGGAAAAAACAACCTAACATCAGTAGAGAAAAAGGGGGTTTGTCTATATGTGTCGGTGGACACAACTAAAGAAAAGGAACAACACCTAACTAGTCCCCTAAGTTGCCGTGTAGGCTTCTATTTGGCTGCTCTTTGAGTACTTTCGTCCCGGCCAAAGGACTCATCAGAAAGTTCCTAACACCTTGAACACAACTGTGTAAAAACTACAGAACAAAGTTTAATAAGATATATAGAGACGCAGGAGGAAAAGATAGATAGAGGTATAGAAAAAAGAAAAAAGATTAAGAAAGAAGAGGAATTGGTTATATGTTAAAGTAATGAGGACATGCTTCTACAATACTAGATAGATACTACTACAATAGGTGCTACATTTCAAATCTACCATTTATAATCTTGTGTTATAAATATATTAGCCAGATAATCATGTGTAATCTGCTAATTTCTGTCCAAGTGCATCTGATGTACTTTTGTCATGTACAGACAATTATACATCAGAACAGCACTATGCATGCATTGTCGTCCAATTTTCTAACCGTGTGTAAGCTGTATCTAGGTTAAGGCATAAATAGTTACATTAAGAAGTTGGGATTATATATTACCAATATGGATGGATATGTGATCCGTCATGTTGTACCTAACGTATGGTAATATCTGTATAATTGTGTGGTTTTTGGAAGAAAAGTTCACTTATCATGACAGTTCTAACACATTTACCTGTGAAATGGTTATACCGCATGTTTCCTAATAAGGTAACCACTGGAAGCAGTACGACCAGGTCGATTTTTGAAAAAACCCCAAAAAAGATAGACCAACCATTATCCCTAATAGCAGCTAGTTCCAGATAATCATGTGTTATCTGCCTAACTAATGGGCGGGGCGGAAAAAAGGGTATTTCGCATTACTATGCTGTATAGATAAACAGATTCATCAAGTAATTAGTAGTGGAAAACGAAAATAGGAAAAATTAGTAGTTATAAGTGATAGAAGTAGGAGTTATTAGTTTATAAATAGAGATTAAATCAGGTTATTGGTAGTGAAGGGATATAAATAAAAATATATAAAAATTCTAAAATATAATTGCAAATGTAAACATTAATAATAATAACATAAAATATAAACATAAACATAAAAATAAATATAAACATAAACATAAACCATAACAAAAATATAAACAGAATATAAAAATAAAAATAAACACAAATATAAACATAAATAAATATACATATAAATAATAATAAATACATGTACACATAAATAAAAATATAAATATATAAAAATATAAATACAAATGCAATTATAAACATAACAAAAATATAAAAAATAGAAACATAAATACAAATATAAATAAAAATATAAATATATAAAAATATAAAATATAAATATAAACATAAATAATAACATAAAATATAAACATGAAAATAATTATAAATATAAACATAAATATAAATAAAAAGCCTAAATAAGAATATAAAACTAAACGAATATAAGTATAAATACACAAGCATACATGCGTACACATAAACGCCCATACGCGCATCAGATTCATCGTGTTATTAGTAGTGAAAAAGGAAAATAGGAAAATGTTAGTAGTTATAAGTGATAGAAGTAGGAGTTATAAGTGATAGAATAGATATTAGGGGAAAAGGAAAATAGGAATAGGAGTAGGAGTTATAAGTTTATAAATATAGATAAAATCAGGCTATTGGTAGTGAAAATAAAATATAAATATATACAAATTTAAAATATAAATGTAAATATAAATATAAATAATGACATAAAATATAAACATAAACATAAAAATAAATATAAATATAAACATAAATGATAGCAAAAATATAAAAAAATATGAAAACAAAAATATAAACATAAATACATATAAATAATAATAAATACATACATAATACATAAATACAATAATAAATAGAAATATAAATATAAATATATAAAAATATAAAATACAAATACAAATGTAAATATAAAAATTAGAAAGATAAATATAAACACAAATACAAATATAAATAAAAAATATTAATATATAAAAATATAAAATATAAACATAAATAATAATATAAAAATAAATATAAATATAAATATAAATATAAATATAAATATAAATATAAATATAAATATAAATATAAATATAAATATAAATATAAATATAAATATAAATATAAATATAAATATAAATATAAATATAAATATAAATATAAATATAAATATAAATATAAATATAAATATAAATATAAATATAAATATAAATATAAATATAAATATAAATATAAATATAAATATAAATATAAATATAAATATAAATATAAATATAAATATAAATATAAATATAAATATAAATATAAATATAAATATAAATATAAATATAAATATAAATATAAATATAAATATAAATATAAATATAAATATAAATATAAATATAAATATAAATATAAATATAAATATAAATATAAATATAAATATAAATATAAATATAAATATAAATATAAATATAAATATAAATATAAATATAAATATAAATATAAATATAAATATAAATATAAATATAAATATAAATATAAATATAAATATAAATATAAATATAAATATAAATATAAATATAAATATAAATATAAATATAAATATAAATATAAATATAAATATAAATATAAATATAAATATAAATATAAATATAAATATAAATATAAATATAAATATAAATATAAATATAAATATAAATATAAATATAAATATAAATATAAATATAAATATAAATATAAATATAAATATAAATATAAATATAAATATAAATATAAATATAAATATAAATATAAATATAAATATAAATATAAATATAAATATAAATATAAATATAAATATAAATATAAATATAAATATAAATATAAATATAAATATAAATATAAATATAAATATAAATATAAATATAAATATAAATATAAATATAAATATAAATATAAATATAAATATAAATATAAATATAAATATAAATATAAATATAAATATAAATATAAATATAAATATAAATATAAATATAAATATAAATATAAATATAAATATAAATATAAATATAAATATAAATATAAATATAAATATAAATATAAATATAAATATAAATATAAATATAAATATAAATATAAATATAAATATAAATATAAATATAAATATAAATATAAATATAAATATAAATATAAATATAAATATAAATATAAATATAAATATAAATATAAATATAAATATAAATATAAATATAAATATAAATATAAATATAAATATAAATATAAATATAAATATAAATATAAATATAAATATAAATATAAATATAAATATAAATATAAATATAAATATAAATATAAATATAAATATAAATATAAATATAAATATAAATATAAATATAAATATAAATATAAATATAAATATAAATATAAATATAAATATAAATATAAATATAAATATAAATATAAATATAAATATAAATATAAATATAAATATAAATATAAATATAAATATAAATATAAATATAAATATAAATATAAATATAAATATAAATATAAATATAAATATAAATATAAATATAAATATAAATATAAATATAAATATAAATATAAATATAAATATAAATATAAATATAAATATAAATATAAATATAAATATAAATATAAATATAAATATAAATATAAATATAAATATAAATATAAACATAAACATAAATATAAATTAAAAAACCTAAATAGAAATATAAACCTAAACTAATATAAGTATAAATACACAAGCATACATGCGTACACATAAACGCTCATAAGTGCATACGCACACATGTATGTGAACACAAAAACCCACACACATATGCGCACATGCACATGCAAGAAGTTCACATGCACACAAACACACATATGAAAACGTAAAAAAGGAAAAAACAACCTAACATCAGTAGAGAAAAAGGGGGTTTGTCTATATGTGTCGGTGGACACAGCTAAAGAAAAGGAACAACACCTAACTAGTCCCCTAAGTTGCCGTGTAGGCTTCTATTTGGCTGCTCTTTGAGTACTTTCGTCCCGGCCAAAGGACTCATCAGAAAGTTCAGTTCATCGTGTTATTAGTAGTGAAAAAGGAAAATAGGAAAATGTTAGTAGTTATAAGTGATAGAAGTAGGAGTTATAAGTGATAGAATAGATAGTAGGGAAAAAGGAAAATAGGAGTTATAAGTGATAGAATAGATAGTAGGGAAAAAGGAAAATAGGAATGGGAATAGGAGTAGGAGTTATTAGTTTATAAATATAGATTTAATCAGGCTATTGGTAGTGAAAATAAAAATATAAATATATACAAATTTAAAATATAAATGTAAATATAAACATAAATAATAACATAAAATATAAACATAAAAATAAATATAAATATAAATGATAACAAAAATATAAACAAAATATGAAAACAAAAATATAAACATAAATACATATAAATAATAATAAATACATACATAATACATAAATACAATAATAAATACAAATAGAAATATAAATATATAAATATATAAAAATATAAAATACAAATAGATTCATCAAGTAATTAGTAGTGGAAAACGAAAATAGGAAAAATTATTAGTTATAAGTGATAGAAGTAGGAGTTAGATTCATCGTGTTATTAGTAGTGAAAAAGGAAAATAGGAAAATGTTAGTAGTTATAAGTGATAGAAGTAGGAGTTATAAGTGATAGAATAGATATTAGGGGAAAAGGAAAATAGGAATAGGAGTAGGAGTTATAAGTTTATAAATATAGATTAAATCAGGCTATTGGTAGTGAAAATAAAATATAAATATATACAAATTTAAAATATAAATGTAAATATAAATATAAATAATGACATAAAATATAAACATAAACATAAAAATAAATATAAATATAAACATAAATGATAGCAAAAATATAAAAAAATATGAAAACAAAAATATAAACATAAATACATATAAATAATAATAAATACATACATAATACATAAATACAATAATAAATATAAATATAAATATAAATATATAAAAATATAAAATACAAATACAAATGTAAATATAAAAATTAGAAAGATAAATATAAACACAAATACAAATATAAATAAAAAATATTAATATATAAAAATATAAAATATAAACATAAATAATAATATAAAAATAAATATAAATATAAATATAAACATAAACATAAATATAAATTAAAAAACCTAAATAGAAATATAAACCTAAACTAATATAAGTATAAATACACAAGCATACATGCGTACACATAAACGCTCATAAGTGCATACGCACACATGTATGTGAACACAAAAACCCACACACATATGCGCACATGCACATGCAAGAAGTTCACATGCACACAAACACACATATGAAAACGTAATAAAGGAAAAAACAACCTAACATCAGTAGAGAAAAAGGGGGTTTGTCTATTTGTGTCGGTGGACACAACTAAAGAAAAGGAACAACACCTAACTAGTCCCCTAAGTTGCCGTGTGGGCTTCTATTTGGCTGCTCTTTGAGTACTTTCGTCCCGGCCAAAGGACTCATCAGAAAGTTCCTAACACCTTGAACAAAACTGTGTAAAAAACTACAGAACAAAGTCTCCAGGATAATTATGTGTAGAAAATATGACAAAATATATACATATTACTACTTTCCTAAGAATGTACTTACAACTAAATTCCGAGAAGTACGTCTGCCGTATGCGAAGCCGAAAGAATATCCGTCTGGTGTTATGAGGATCCGATGTTCGTGCGATCACTTCAGCGGCTACCGAGATACTGGCATCAGGAAACAAGATGGCTGCAATCCACTCAATATGATAATAGGCCTCCGTTTCACCTTAAGTGGTGATGAGTCACAATTCCCTATTTCACAATATTACTTACACTAAAGCAAAAACATCAGTACGATAGTAAGAGTGTTTGAGTAGTATTAGTTTAATAAGATATATAGAGATGTAGGAGGAAAAAGATAAGTAGAGGTAAGGAGATAGAGGTATAGAAAAAGGGTAAGGAAATAGAGGTATAGAAAAAGGAGTAAGGAAATAGAGGTATAGAAAAAAGAGTATACTAGATAGATATTACTACAATACTAGATAGATATTACTACAATAGGTGTTACAATTCTAATCTACTATTTATAATCTTGTGTTATAAATTTTTAGCCAGATAATCATGTGTCATCTGCTAATATCTGTCCATGTGCCTCTGATGTACTTTTGTCATGTACAGACAATTGTACATCAGAACAGCACTATGCATGCATTGTCGTCCAATTCCCTAACCGTGTGTAAGCTGTATCTAGGTTAAGGCATAAATAGTTACATTAAGAAGTTGGGATTATATTACCAATATGGGTGGATATGTGATCCGTCATGTTGTACCTAACGTATGGTAATATCTCTATAATTGTGTGGTTTCTGAAAGAAGAATTCATTTATCATGACAGATCTAACACATTTACTTGTGAAATGGTTATAACCGCATGTTTCCTAATAAGGTAACCACTGAAAACAGTACGACCAGGTCGATTTATGAAAAAACCCAAAAAGAATAGACCAACCATTATCCCTAATAGCAGCTAGTTCCAGATAATCATGTGTTATCTGTCTAACTAATGGGCGGGGCGGAAAAGAGGGTATTTTGCATAAATATGCTGTATAGACAATCAGATTCATCGTGTTATTAGTAGTGAAAAAGGAAAATAGGAAAATGTTAGTAGTTATAAGTGATAGAAGTAGGAGTTATAAGTGATAGAATAGATATTAGGGGAAAAGGAAAATAGGAATAGGAGTAGGAGTTATAAGTTTATAAATATAGATTAAATCAGGCTATTGGTAGTGAAAATAAAATATAAATATATACAAATTTAAAATATAAATGTAAATATAAATATAAATAATGACATAAAATATAAACATAAACATAAAAATAAATATAAATATAAACATAAATGATAGCAAAAATATAAAAAAATATGAAAACAAAAATATAAACATAAATACATATAAATAATAATAAATACATACATAATACATAAATACAATAATAAATAGAAATATAAATATAAATATATAAAAATATAAAATACAAATACAAATGTAAATATAAAAATTAGAAAGATAAATATAAACACAAATACAAATATAAATAAAAAATATTAATATATAAAAATATAAAATATAAACATAAATAATAATATAAAAATAAATATAAATATAAATATAAACATAAACATAAATATAAATTAAAAAACCTAAATAGAAATATAAACCTAAACTAATATAAGTATAAATACACAAGCATACATGCGTACACATAAACGCTCATAAGTGCATACGCACACATGTATGTGAACACAAAAACCCACACACATATGCGCACATGCACATGCAAGAAGTTCACATGCACACAAACACACATATGAAAACGTAAAAAAGGAAAAAACAACCTAACATCAGTAGAGAAAAAGGGGGTTTGTCTATTTGTGTCGGTGGACACAACTAAAGAAAAGGAACAACACCTAACTAGTCCCCTAAGTTGCCGTGTGGGCTTCTATTTGGCTGCTCTTTGAGTACTTTCGTCCCGGCCAAAGGACTCATCAGAAAGTTCCTAACACCTTGAACAAAACTGTGTAAAAAACTACAGAACAAAGTCTCCAGGATAATTATGTGTAGAAAATATGACAAAATATATACATATTACTACTTTCCTAAGAATGTACTTACAACTAAATTCCGAGAAGTACGTCTGCCGTATGCGAAGCCGAAAGAATATCCGTCTGGTGTTATGAGGATCCGATGTTCGTGCGATCACTTCAGCGGCTACCGAGATACTGGCATCAGGAAACAAGATGGCTGCAATCCACTCAATATGATAATAGGCCTCCGTTTCACCTTAAGTGGTGATGAGTCACAATTCCCTATTTCACAATATTACTTACACTAAAGCAAAAACATCAGTACGATAGTAAGAGTGTTTGAGTAGTATTAGTTTAATAAGATATATAGAGATGTAGGAGGAAAAAGATAAGTAGAGGTAAGGAGATAGAGGTATAGAAAAAGGGTAAGGAAATAGAGGTATAGAAAAAGGAGTAAGGAAATAGAGGTATAGAAAAAAGAGTATACTAGATAGATATTACTACAATACTAGATAGATATTACTACAATAGGTGTTACAATTCTAATCTACTATTTATAATCTTGTGTTATAAATTTTTAGCCAGATAATCATGTGTCATCTGCTAATATCTGTCCATGTGCCTCTGATGTACTTTTGTCATGTACAGACAATTGTACATCAGAACAGCACTATGCATGCATTGTCGTCCAATTCCCTAACCGTGTGTAAGCTGTATCTAGGTTAAGGCATAAATAGTTACATTAAGAAGTTGGGATTATATTACCAATATGGGTGGATATGTGATCCGTCATGTTGTACCTAACGTATGGTAATATCTCTATAATTGTGTGGTTTCTGAAAGAAGAATTCATTTATCATGACAGATCTAACACATTTACTTGTGAAATGGTTATAACCGCATGTTTCCTAATAAGGTAACCACTGAAAACAGTACGACCAGGTCGATTTATGAAAAAACCCAAAAAGAATAGACCAACCATTATCCCTAATAGCAGCTAGTTCCAGATAATCATGTGTTATCTGTCTAACTAATGGGCGGGGCGGAAAAGAGGGTATTTTGCATAAATATGCTGTATAGACAATCAGATTCATCGTGTTATTAGTAGTGAAAAAGGAAAATAGGAAAATGTTAGTAGTTATAAGTGATAGAAGTAGGAGTTATAAGTGATAGAATAGATATTAGGGGAAAAGGAAAATAGGAATAGGAGTAGGAGTTATAAGTTTATAAATATAGATTAAATCAGGCTATTGGTAGTGAAAATAAAATATAAATATATACAAATTTAAAATATAAATGTAAATATAAATATAAATAATGACATAAAATATAAACATAAACATAAAAATAAATATAAATATAAACATAAATGATAGCAAAAATATAAAAAAATATGAAAACAAAAATATAAACATAAATACATATAAATAATAATAAATACATACATAATACATAAATACAATAATAAATAGAAATATAAATATAAATATATAAAAATATAAAATACAAATACAAATGTAAATATAAAAATTAGAAAGATAAATATAAACACAAATACAAATATAAATAAAAAATATTAATATATAAAAATATAAAATATAAACATAAATAATAATATAAAAATAAATATAAATATAAATATAAACATAAACATAAATATAAATTAAAAAACCTAAATAGAAATATAAACCTAAACTAATATAAGTATAAATACACAAGCATACATGCGTACACATAAACGCTCATAAGTGCATACGCACACATGTATGTGAACACAAAAACCCACACACATATGCGCACATGCACATGCAAGAAGTTCACATGCACACAAACACACATATGAAAACGTAAAAAAGGAAAAAACAACCTAACATCAGTAGAGAAAAAGGGGGTTTGTCTATTTGTGTCGGTGGACACAACTAAAGAAAAGGAACAACACCTAACTAGTCCCCTAAGTTGCCGTGTGGGCTTCTATTTGGCTGCTCTTTGAGTACTTTCGTCCCGGCCAAAGGACTCATCAGAAAGTTCCTAACACCTTGAACAAAACTGTGTAAAAAACTACAGAACAAAGTCTCCAGGATAATTATGTGTAGAAAATATGACAAAATATATACATATTACTACTTTCCTAAGAATGTACTTACAACTAAATTCCGAGAAGTACGTCTGCCGTATGCGAAGCCGAAAGAATATCCGTCTGGTGTTATGAGGATCCGATGTTCGTGCGATCACTTCAGCGGCTACCGAGATACTGGCATCAGGAAACAAGATGGCTGCAATCCACTCAATATGATAATAGGCCTCCGTTTCACCTTAAGTGGTGATGAGTCACAATTCCCTATTTCACAATATTACTTACACTAAAGCAAAAACATCAGTACGATAGTAAGAGTGTTTGAGTAGTATTAGTTTAATAAGATATATAGAGATGTAGGAGGAAAAAGATAAGTAGAGGTAAGGAGATAGAGGTATAGAAAAAGGGTAAGGAAATAGAGGTATAGAAAAAGGAGTAAGGAAATAGAGGTATAGAAAAAAGAGTATACTAGATAGATATTACTACAATACTAGATAGATATTACTACAATAGGTGTTACAATTCTAATCTACTATTTATAATCTTGTGTTATAAATTTTTAGCCAGATAATCATGTGTCATCTGCTAATATCTGTCCATGTGCCTCTGATGTACTTTTGTCATGTACAGACAATTGTACATCAGAACAGCACTATGCATGCATTGTCGTCCAATTCCCTAACCGTGTGTAAGCTGTATCTAGGTTAAGGCATAAATAGTTACATTAAGAAGTTGGGATTATATTACCAATATGGGTGGATATGTGATCCGTCATGTTGTACCTAACGTATGGTAATATCTCTATAATTGTGTGGTTTCTGAAAGAAGAATTCATTTATCATGACAGATCTAACACATTTACTTGTGAAATGGTTATAACCGCATGTTTCCTAATAAGGTAACCACTGAAAACAGTACGACCAGGTCGATTTATGAAAAAACCCAAAAAGAATAGACCAACCATTATCCCTAATAGCAGCTAGTTCCAGATAATCATGTGTTATCTGTCTAACTAATGGGCGGGGCGGAAAAGAGGGTATTTTGCATAAATATGCTGTATAGACAATCAGATTCATCGTGTTATTAGTAGTGAAAAAGGAAAATAGGAAAATGTTAGTAGTTATAAGTGATAGAAGTAGGAGTTATAAGTGATAGAATAGATATTAGGGGAAAAGGAAAATAGGAATAGGAGTAGGAGTTATAAGTTTATAAATATAGATTAAATCAGGCTATTGGTAGTGAAAATAAAATATAAATATATACAAATTTAAAATATAAATGTAAATATAAATATAAATAATGACATAAAATATAAACATAAACATAAAAATAAATATAAATATAAACATAAATGATAGCAAAAATATAAAAAAATATGAAAACAAAAATATAAACATAAATACATATAAATAATAATAAATACATACATAATACATAAATACAATAATAAATAGAAATATAAATATAAATATATAAAAATATAAAATACAAATACAAATGTAAATATAAAAATTAGAAAGATAAATATAAACACAAATACAAATATAAATAAAAAATATTAATATATAAAAATATAAAATATAAACATAAATAATAATATAAAAATAAATATAAATATAAATATAAACATAAACATAAATATAAATTAAAAAACCTAAATAGAAATATAAACCTAAACTAATATAAGTATAAATACACAAGCATACATGCGTACACATAAACGCTCATAAGTGCATACGCACACATGTATGTGAACACAAAAACCCACACACATATGCGCACATGCACATGCAAGAAGTTCACATGCACACAAACACACATATGAAAACGTAAAAAAGGAAAAAACAACCTAACATCAGTAGAGAAAAAGGGGGTTTGTCTATTTGTGTCGGTGGACACAACTAAAGAAAAGGAACAACACCTAACTAGTCCCCTAAGTTGCCGTGTGGGCTTCTATTTGGCTGCTCTTTGAGTACTTTCGTCCCGGCCAAAGGACTCATCAGAAAGTTCCTAACACCTTGAACAAAACTGTGTAAAAAACTACAGAACAAAGTCTCCAGGATAATTATGTGTAGAAAATATGACAAAATATATACATATTACTACTTTCCTAAGAATGTACTTACAACTAAATTCCGAGAAGTACGTCTGCCGTATGCGAAGCCGAAAGAATATCCGTCTGGTGTTATGAGGATCCGATGTTCGTGCGATCACTTCAGCGGCTACCGAGATACTGGCATCAGGAAACAAGATGGCTGCAATCCACTCAATATGATAATAGGCCTCCGTTTCACCTTAAGTGGTGATGAGTCACAATTCCCTATTTCACAATATTACTTACACTAAAGCAAAAACATCAGTACGATAGTAAGAGTGTTTGAGTAGTATTAGTTTAATAAGATATATAGAGATGTAGGAGGAAAAAGATAAGTAGAGGTAAGGAGATAGAGGTATAGAAAAAGGGTAAGGAAATAGAGGTATAGAAAAAGGAGTAAGGAAATAGAGGTATAGAAAAAAGAGTATACTAGATAGATATTACTACAATACTAGATAGATATTACTACAATAGGTGTTACAATTCTAATCTACTATTTATAATCTTGTGTTATAAATTTTTAGCCAAGTTCATCGTGTTATTAGTAGTAAAAAAGGAAAATAGGAAAATGTTAGTAGTTATAAGTGATAGAAGTAGGAGTTATAAGTGATAGAATAGATAGTAGGGAAAAAGGAAAATAGAAGTTATAAGTGATAGAATAGATAGTAGGGAAAAAGGAAAATAGGAATGGGAATAGGAGTAGGAGTTATTAGTTTATAAATATAGATTTAATCAGGCTATTGGTAGTGAAAATAAAAATATAAATATATACAAATTTAAAATATAAATGTAAATATAAACATAAATAATAACATAAAATATAAACATAAAAATAAATATAAATGATAACAAAAATATAAACAAAATATGAAAACAAAAATATAAACATAAATACATATAAATAATAATAAATACATACATAATACATAAATACAATAATAAATACAAATAGAAATATATAAATATATAAAAATATAAAATACAAATACAAATGTAAATATAAAAATTAGAAAGATAAATATAAACACAACTACAAATATAAATAAAAAATATTAATATATAAAAATATAAAATATAAACATAAACATAAATAATAATATAAAAATAAATATAAATATAAACATAAACATAAATATAAATAAAAAAAACCTAAATATAAATATAAACCTAAACTAATATAAGTATAAATACACAAGCATACATGCGTACACATAAACGCTCATAAGCGCATATGCACACATGTATGTAAACACAAAAACCCACACACATATGCGCACATGCACATGCAAGAAGTTCACATGCACACAAACACACATATGAAAACGTAAAAAAGGAAAAAGCAACCTAACATCAGTAGAGAAAAAGGGGGTTTGTCTATATGTGTCGGTGGACACAACTAAAGAAAAGGAACAACACCTAACTAATCCCCTAAGTTGCCGTGTAGGCTTCTATTTGGCTGCTCTTTGAGTACTTTCGTCCCGGCCAAAGGACTCATCAGAAAGTTCCTAACACCTTGAACACAACTGTGTAAAAAACTACAAAACAAAGTTTCCAGGATAATTATGTGTAGAAAATAAGACAAAAGTTACTACACACCCATACATACATATACACATATATATACATATTACTACTTTCCTAAGAATGTACTTACAACTAAATTCCGAAAAGTACGTTTGCCGTATGCGAAGCCGAAAGAATATCCGTCTGGTGTTATGAGGATCCGATGTTCGTGCGATCACTTCAGCGGCTACCGAGATACTGGCATCAGGAAACAAGATGGCTGCAATCCACTCAATATGATAATAGGCCTCCGTTTCACCTTAAGTGGTGATGAGTCACAATTCCCTATTTCACAATATTACTTACACTAAAGCAAAAACATCAGTACGATAGTAAGAGTGTTTGAGTAGTATTAGCTTAATAAGATATATAGAGATGTAGGAGGAAAAAGATAAGTAGAGGTATAGAAAAAAGGGCAAGGAGATAGAGGTAAGAGATAGAGTAAGGAAATAGTGGATAGAGGATAGAGAGGATGGAGTAAGGAAATAGAGGTATAGAAAAAAGAGTATACTAGATAGATATTACTACAATACTAGATAGATATTACTACAATAGGTGTTACAATTCTAATCTACTATTTATAATCTTGTGTTATAAATTTTTAGCCAGATAATCATGTGTCATCTGCTAATATCTGTCCATGTGCCTCTGATGTACTTTTGTCATGTACAGACAATTGTACATCAGAACAGCACTATGCATGCATTGTCGTCCAATTCCCTAACCGTGTGTAAGCTGTATCTAGGATAAGGCATAAATAGTTACATTAAGAAGTTGGGATTATATTACCAATATGGGTGGATATGAGATCCGTCATGTTGTACCTAACGTATGGTAATATCTTTATAATTGTGTGGTTTTTGAAAGAAGAATTCATTTATCATGACAGATCTAACACATTTACTTGTGAAATGGTTATACCGCATGTTTCCTAATAAGGTAACCACTGAAAACAGTACGACCAGGTCGATTTATGAAAAAACCCAAAAAGGATAGACCAACCATTATCCCTAATAGCAGCTAGTTCCAGATAATCATGTGTTATCTGTCTAACTAATGGGCGGGGCGGAATGAGGGTATTTTGCATAAATATGCTGTATAGATAGTCAAGTTCATCGTGTTATTAGTAGTAAAAAAGGAAAATAGGAAAATGTTAGTAGTTATAAGTGATAGAAGTAGGAGTTATAAGTGATAGAATAGATAGTAGGGAAAAAGGAAAATAGAAGTTATAAGTGATAGAATAGATAGTAGGGAAAAAGGAAAATAGGAATGGGAATAGGAGTAGGAGTTATTAGTTTATAAATATAGATTTAATCAGGCTATTGGTAGTGAAAATAAAAATATAAATATATACAAATTTAAAATATAAATGTAAATATAAACATAAATAATAACATAAAATATAAACATAAAAATAAATATAAATGATAACAAAAATATAAACAAAATATGAAAACAAAAATATAAACATAAATACATATAAATAATAATAAATACATACATAATACATAAATACAATAATAAATACAAATAGAAATATATAAATATATAAAAATATAAAATACAAATACAAATGTAAATATAAAAATTAGAAAGATAAATATAAACACAACTACAAATATAAATAAAAAATATTAATATATAAAAATATAAAATATAAACATAAACATAAATAATAATATAAAAATAAATATAAATATAAACATAAACATAAATATAAATAAAAAAAACCTAAATATAAATATAAACCTAAACTAATATAAGTATAAATACACAAGCATACATGCGTACACATAAACGCTCATAAGCGCATATGCACACATGTATGTAAACACAAAAACCCACACACATATGCGCACATGCACATGCAAGAAGTTCACATGCACACAAACACACATATGAAAACGTAAAAAAGGAAAAAGCAACCTAACATCAGTAGAGAAAAAGGGGGTTTGTCTATATGTGTCGGTGGACACAACTAAAGAAAAGGAACAACACCTAACTAATCCCCTAAGTTGCCGTGTAGGCTTCTATTTGGCTGCTCTTTGAGTACTTTCGTCCCGGCCAAAGGACTCATCAGAAAGTTCCTAACACCTTGAACACAACTGTGTAAAAAACTACAAAACAAAGTTTCCAGGATAATTATGTGTAGAAAATAAGACAAAAGTTACTACACACCCATACATACATATACACATATATATACATATTACTACTTTCCTAAGAATGTACTTACAACTAAATTCCGAAAAGTACGTTTGCCGTATGCGAAGCCGAAAGAATATCCGTCTGGTGTTATGAGGATCCGATGTTCGTGCGATCACTTCAGCGGCTACCGAGATACTGGCATCAGGAAACAAGATGGCTGCAATCCACTCAATATGATAATAGGCCTCCGTTTCACCTTAAGTGGTGATGAGTCACAATTCCCTATTTCACAATATTACTTACACTAAAGCAAAAACATCAGTACGATAGTAAGAGTGTTTGAGTAGTATTAGCTTAATAAGATATATAGAGATGTAGGAGGAAAAAGATAAGTAGAGGTATAGAAAAAAGGGCAAGGAGATAGAGGTAAGAGATAGAGTAAGGAAATAGTGGATAGAGGATAGAGAGGATAGAGTAAGGAAATAGAGGTATAGAAAAAAGAGTATACTAGATAGATATTACTACAATACTAGATAGATATTACTACAATAGGTGTTACAATTCTAATCTACTATTTATAATCTTGTGTTATAAATTTTTAGCCAGATAATCATGTGTCATCTGCTAATATCTGTCCATGTGCCTCTGATGTACTTTTGTCATGTACAGACAATTGTACATCAGAACAGCACTATGCATGCATTGTCGTCCAATTCCCTAACCGTGTGTAAGCTGTATCTAGGATAAGGCATAAATAGTTACATTAAGAAGTTGGGATTATATTACCAATATGGGTGGATATGAGATCCGTCATGTTGTACCTAACGTATGGTAATATCTTTATAATTGTGTGGTTTTTGAAAGAAGAATTCATTTATCATGACAGATCTAACACATTTACTTGTGAAATGGTTATACCGCATGTTTCCTAATAAGGTAACCACTGAAAACAGTACGACCAGGTCGATTTATGAAAAAACCCAAAAAGGATAGACCAACCATTATCCCTAATAGCAGCTAGTTCCAGATAATCATGTGTTATCTGTCTAACTAATGGGCGGGGCGGAATGAGGGTATTTTGCATAAATATGCTGTATAGATAGTCAAGTTCATCGTGTTATTAGTAGTAAAAAAGGAAAATAGGAAAATGTTAGTAGTTATAAGTGATAGAAGTAGGAGTTATAAGTGATAGAATAGATAGTAGGGAAAAAGGAAAATAGAAGTTATAAGTGATAGAATAGATAGTAGGGAAAAAGGAAAATAGGAATGGGAATAGGAGTAGGAGTTATTAGTTTATAAATATAGATTTAATCAGGCTATTGGTAGTGAAAATAAAAATATAAATATATACAAATTTAAAATATAAATGTAAATATAAACATAAATAATAACATAAAATATAAACATAAAAATAAATATAAATGATAACAAAAATATAAACAAAATATGAAAACAAAAATATAAACATAAATACATATAAATAATAATAAATACATACATAATACATAAATACAATAATAAATACAAATAGAAATATATAAATATATAAAAATATAAAATACAAATACAAATGTAAATATAAAAATTAGAAAGATAAATATAAACACAACTACAAATATAAATAAAAAATATTAATATATAAAAATATAAAATATAAACATAAACATAAATAATAATATAAAAATAAATATAAATATAAACATAAACATAAATATAAATAAAAAAAACCTAAATATAAATATAAACCTAAACTAATATAAGTATAAATACACAAGCATACATGCGTACACATAAACGCTCATAAGCGCATATGCACACATGTATGTAAACACAAAAACCCACACACATATGCGCACATGCACATGCAAGAAGTTCACATGCACACAAACACACATATGAAAACGTAAAAAAGGAAAAAGCAACCTAACATCAGTAGAGAAAAAGGGGGTTTGTCTATATGTGTCGGTGGACACAACTAAAGAAAAGGAACAACACCTAACTAATCCCCTAAGTTGCCGTGTAGGCTTCTATTTGGCTGCTCTTTGAGTACTTTCGTCCCGGCCAAAGGACTCATCAGAAAGTTCCTAACACCTTGAACACAACTGTGTAAAAAACTACAAAACAAAGTTTCCAGGATAATTATGTGTAGAAAATAAGACAAAAGTTACTACACACCCATACATACATATACACATATATATACATATTACTACTTTCCTAAGAATGTACTTACAACTAAATTCCGAAAAGTACGTTTGCCGTATGCGAAGCCGAAAGAATATCCGTCTGGTGTTATGAGGATCCGATGTTCGTGCGATCACTTCAGCGGCTACCGAGATACTGGCATCAGGAAACAAGATGGCTGCAATCCACTCAATATGATAATAGGCCTCCGTTTCACCTTAAGTGGTGATGAGTCACAATTCCCTATTTCACAATATTACTTACACTAAAGCAAAAACATCAGTACGATAGTAAGAGTGTTTGAGTAGTATTAGCTTAATAAGATATATAGAGATGTAGGAGGAAAAAGATAAGTAGAGGTATAGAAAAAAGGGCAAGGAGATAGAGGTAAGAGATAGAGTAAGGAAATAGTGGATAGAGGATAGAGAGGATAGAGTAAGGAAATAGAGGTATAGAAAAAAGAGTATACTAGATAGATATTACTACAATACTAGATAGATATTACTACAATAGGTGTTACAATTCTAATCTACTATTTATAATCTTGTGTTATAAATTTTTAGCCAGATAATCATGTGTCATCTGCTAATATCTGTCCATGTGCCTCTGATGTACTTTTGTCATGTACAGACAATTGTACATCAGAACAGCACTATGCATGCATTGTCGTCCAATTCCCTAACCGTGTGTAAGCTGTATCTAGGATAAGGCATAAATAGTTACATTAAGAAGTTGGGATTATATTACCAATATGGGTGGATATGAGATCCGTCATGTTGTACCTAACGTATGGTAATATCTTTATAATTGTGTGGTTTTTGAAAGAAGAATTCATTTATCATGACAGATCTAACACATTTACTTGTGAAATGGTTATACCGCATGTTTCCTAATAAGGTAACCACTGAAAACAGTACGACCAGGTCGATTTATGAAAAAACCCAAAAAGGATAGACCAACCATTATCCCTAATAGCAGCTAGTTCCAGATAATCATGTGTTATCTGTCTAACTAATGGGCGGGGCGGAATGAGGGTATTTTGCATAAATATGCTGTATAGATAGTCAAGTTCATCGTGTTATTAGTAGTAAAAAAGGAAAATAGGAAAATGTTAGTAGTTATAAGTGATAGAAGTAGGAGTTATAAGTGATAGAATAGATAGTAGGGAAAAAGGAAAATAGAAGTTATAAGTGATAGAATAGATAGTAGGGAAAAAGGAAAATAGGAATGGGAATAGGAGTAGGAGTTATTAGTTTATAAATATAGATTTAATCAGGCTATTGGTAGTGAAAATAAAAATATAAATATATACAAATTTAAAATATAAATGTAAATATAAACATAAATAATAACATAAAATATAAACATAAAAATAAATATAAATGATAACAAAAATATAAACAAAATATGAAAACAAAAATATAAACATAAATACATATAAATAATAATAAATACATACATAATACATAAATACAATAATAAATACAAATAGAAATATATAAATATATAAAAATATAAAATACAAATACAAATGTAAATATAAAAATTAGAAAGATAAATATAAACACAACTACAAATATAAATAAAAAATATTAATATATAAAAATATAAAATATAAACATAAACATAAATAATAATATAAAAATAAATATAAATATAAACATAAACATAAATATAAATAAAAAAAACCTAAATATAAATATAAACCTAAACTAATATAAGTATAAATACACAAGCATACATGCGTACACATAAACGCTCATAAGCGCATATGCACACATGTATGTAAACACAAAAACCCACACACATATGCGCACATGCACATGCAAGAAGTTCACATGCACACAAACACACATATGAAAACGTAAAAAAGGAAAAAGCAACCTAACATCAGTAGAGAAAAAGGGGGTTTGTCTATATGTGTCGGTGGACACAACTAAAGAAAAGGAACAACACCTAACTAATCCCCTAAGTTGCCGTGTAGGCTTCTATTTGGCTGCTCTTTGAGTACTTTCGTCCCGGCCAAAGGACTCATCAGAAAGTTCCTAACACCTTGAACACAACTGTGTAAAAAACTACAAAACAAAGTTTCCAGGATAATTATGTGTAGAAAATAAGACAAAAGTTACTACACACCCATACATACATATACACATATATATACATATTACTACTTTCCTAAGAATGTACTTACAACTAAATTCCGAAAAGTACGTTTGCCGTATGCGAAGCCGAAAGAATATCCGTCTGGTGTTATGAGGATCCGATGTTCGTGCGATCACTTCAGCGGCTACCGAGATACTGGCATCAGGAAACAAGATGGCTGCAATCCACTCAATATGATAATAGGCCTCCGTTTCACCTTAAGTGGTGATGAGTCACAATTCCCTATTTCACAATATTACTTACACTAAAGCAAAAACATCAGTACGATAGTAAGAGTGTTTGAGTAGTATTAGCTTAATAAGATATATAGAGATGTAGGAGGAAAAAGATAAGTAGAGGTATAGAAAAAAGGGCAAGGAGATAGAGGTAAGAGATAGAGTAAGGAAATAGTGGATAGAGGATAGAGAGGATAGAGTAAGGAAATAGAGGTATAGAAAAAAGAGTATACTAGATAGATATTACTACAATACTAGATAGATATTACTACAATAGGTGTTACAATTCTAATCTACTATTTATAATCTTGTGTTATAAATTTTTAGCCAGATAATCATGTGTCATCTGCTAATATCTGTCCATGTGCCTCTGATGTACTTTTGTCATGTACAGACAATTGTACATCAGAACAGCACTATGCATGCATTGTCGTCCAATTCCCTAACCGTGTGTAAGCTGTATCTAGGATAAGGCATAAATAGTTACATTAAGAAGTTGGGATTATATTACCAATATGGGTGGATATGAGATCCGTCATGTTGTACCTAACGTATGGTAATATCTTTATAATTGTGTGGTTTTTGAAAGAAGAATTCATTTATCATGACAGATCTAACACATTTACTTGTGAAATGGTTATACCGCATGTTTCCTAATAAGGTAACCACTGAAAACAGTACGACCAGGTCGATTTATGAAAAAACCCAAAAAGGATAGACCAACCATTATCCCTAATAGCAGCTAGTTCCAGATAATCATGTGTTATCTGTCTAACTAATGGGCGGGGCGGAATGAGGGTATTTTGCATAAATATGCTGTATAGATAGTCAAGTTCATCGTGTTATTAGTAGTAAAAAAGGAAAATAGGAAAATGTTAGTAGTTATAAGTGATAGAAGTAGGAGTTATAAGTGATAGAATAGATAGTAGGGAAAATGGAAAATAGAAGTTATAAGTGATAGAATAGATAGTAGGGAAAAAGGAAAATAGGAATGGGAATAGGAGTAGGAGTTATTAGTTTATAAATATAGATTTAATCAGGCTATTGGTAGTGAAAATAAAAATATAAATATATACAAATTTAAAATATAAATGTAAATATAAACATAAATAATAACATAAAATATAAACATAAAAATAAATATAAATGATAACAAAAATATAAACAAAATATGAAAACAAAAATATAAACATAAATACATATAAATAATAATAAATACATACATAATACATAAATACAATAATAAATACAAATAGAAATATATAAATATATAAAAATATAAAATACAAATACAAATGTAAATATAAAAATTAGAAAGATAAATATAAACACAACTACAAATATAAATAAAAAATATTAATATATAAAAATATAAAATATAAACATAAACATAAATAATAATATAAAAATAAATATAAATATAAACATAAACATAAATATAAATAAAAAAAACCTAAATATAAATATAAACCTAAACTAATATAAGTATAAATACACAAGCATACATGCGTACACATAAACGCTCATAAGCGCATATGCACACATGTATGTAAACACAAAAACCCACACACATATGCGCACATGCACATGCAAGAAGTTCACATGCACACAAACACACATATGAAAACGTAAAAAAGGAAAAAGCAACCTAACATCAGTAGAGAAAAAGGGGGTTTGTCTATATGTGTCGGTGGACACAACTAAAGAAAAGGAACAACACCTAACTAATCCCCTAAGTTGCCGTGTAGGCTTCTATTTGGCTGCTCTTTGAGTACTTTCGTCCCGGCCAAAGGACTCATCAGAAAGTTCCTAACACCTTGAACACAACTGTGTAAAAAACTACAAAACAAAGTTTCCAGGATAATTATGTGTAGAAAATAAGACAAAAGTTACTACACACCCATACATACATATACACATATATATACATATTACTACTTTCCTAAGAATGTACTTACAACTAAATTCCGAAAAGTACGTTTGCCGTATGCGAAGCCGAAAGAATATCCGTCTGGTGTTATGAGGATCCGATGTTCGTGCGATCACTTCAGCGGCTACCGAGATACTGGCATCAGGAAACAAGATGGCTGCAATCCACTCAATATGATAATAGGCCTCCGTTTCACCTTAAGTGGTGATGAGTCACAATTCCCTATTTCACAATATTACTTACACTAAAGCAAAAACATCAGTACGATAGTAAGAGTGTTTGAGTAGTATTAGCTTAATAAGATATATAGAGATGTAGGAGGAAAAAGATAAGTAGAGGTATAGAAAAAAGGGCAAGGAGATAGAGGTAAGAGATAGAGTAAGGAAATAGTGGATAGAGGATAGAGAGGATAGAGTAAGGAAATAGAGGTATAGAAAAAAGAGTATACTAGATAGATATTACTACAATACTAGATAGATATTACTACAATAGGTGTTACAATTCTAATCTACTATTTATAATCTTGTGTTATAAATTTTTAGCCAGATAATCATGTGTCATCTGCTAATATCTGTCCATGTGCCTCTGATGTACTTTTGTCATGTACAGACAATTGTACATCAGAACAGCACTATGCATGCATTGTCGTCCAATTCCCTAACCGTGTGTAAGCTGTATCTAGGATAAGGCATAAATAGTTACATTAAGAAGTTGGGATTATATTACCAATATGGGTGGATATGAGATCCGTCATGTTGTACCTAACGTATGGTAATATCTTTATAATTGTGTGGTTTTTGAAAGAAGAATTCATTTATCATGACAGATCTAACACATTTACTTGTGAAATGGTTATACCGCATGTTTCCTAATAAGGTAACCACTGAAAACAGTACGACCAGGTCGATTTATGAAAAAACCCAAAAAGGATAGACCAACCATTATCCCTAATAGCAGCTAGTTCCAGATAATCATGTGTTATCTGTCTAACTAATGGGCGGGGCGGAATGAGGGTATTTTGCATAAATATGCTGTATAGATAGTCAAGTTCATCGTGTTATTAGTAGTAAAAAAGGAAAATAGGAAAATGTTAGTAGTTATAAGTGATAGAAGTAGGAGTTATAAGTGATAGAATAGATAGTAGGGAAAAAGGAAAATAGAAGTTATAAGTGATAGAATAGATAGTAGGGAAAAAGGAAAATAGGAATGGGAATAGGAGTAGGAGTTATTAGTTTATAAATATAGATTTAATCAGGCTATTGGTAGTGAAAATAAAAATATAAATATATACAAATTTAAAATATAAATGTAAATATAAACATAAATAATAACATAAAATATAAACATAAAAATAAATATAAATGATAACAAAAATATAAACAAAATATGAAAACAAAAATATAAACATAAATACATATAAATAATAATAAATACATACATAATACATAAATACAATAATAAATACAAATAGAAATATATAAATATATAAAAATATAAAATACAAATACAAATGTAAATATAAAAATTAGAAAGATAAATATAAACACAACTACAAATATAAATAAAAAATATTAATATATAAAAATATAAAATATAAACATAAACATAAATAATAATATAAAAATAAATATAAATATAAACATAAACATAAATATAAATAAAAAAAAACCTAAATATAAATATAAACCTAAACTAATATAAGTATAAATACACAAGCATACATGCGTACACATAAACGCTCATAAGCGCATATGCACACATGTATGTAAACACAAAAACCCACACACATATGCGCACATGCACATGCAAGAAGTTCACATGCACACAAACACACATATGAAAACGTAAAAAAGGAAAAAGCAACCTAACATCAGTAGAGAAAAAGGGGGTTTGTCTATATGTGTCGGTGGACACAACTAAAGAAAAGGAACAACACCTAACTAATCCCCTAAGTTGCCGTGTAGGCTTCTATTTGGCTGCTCTTTGAGTACTTTCGTCCCGGCCAAAGGACTCATCAGAAAGTTCCTAACACCTTGAACACAACTGTGTAAAAAACTACAAAACAAAGTTTCCAGGATAATTATGTGTAGAAAATAAGACAAAAGTTACTACACACCCATACATACATATACACATATATATACATATTACTACTTTCCTAAGAATGTACTTACAACTAAATTCCGAAAAGTACGTTTGCCGTATGCGAAGCCGAAAGAATATCCGTCTGGTGTTATGAGGATCCGATGTTCGTGCGATCACTTCAGCGGCTACCGAGATACTGGCATCAGGAAACAAGATGGCTGCAATCCACTCAATATGATAATAGGCCTCCGTTTCACCTTAAGTGGTGATGAGTCACAATTCCCTATTTCACAATATTACTTACACTAAAGCAAAAACATCAGTACGATAGTAAGAGTGTTTGAGTAGTATTAGCTTAATAAGATATATAGAGATGTAGGAGGAAAAAGATAAGTAGAGGTATAGAAAAAAGGGCAAGGAGATAGAGGTAAGAGATAGAGTAAGGAAATAGTGGATAGAGGATAGAGAGGATAGAGTAAGGAAATAGAGGTATAGAAAAAAGAGTATACTAGATAGATATTACTACAATACTAGATAGATATTACTACAATAGGTGTTACAATTCTAATCTACTATTTATAATCTTGTGTTATAAATTTTTAGCCAGATAATCATGTGTCATCTGCTAATATCTGTCCATGTGCCTCTGATGTACTTTTGTCATGTACAGACAATTGTACATCAGAACAGCACTATGCATGCATTGTCGTCCAATTCCCTAACCGTGTGTAAGCTGTATCTAGGATAAGGCATAAATAGTTACATTAAGAAGTTGGGATTATATTACCAATATGGGTGGATATGAGATCCGTCATGTTGTACCTAACGTATGGTAATATCTTTATAATTGTGTGGTTTTTGAAAGAAGAATTCATTTATCATGACAGATCTAACACATTTACTTGTGAAATGGTTATACCGCATGTTTCCTAATAAGGTAACCACTGAAAACAGTACGACCAGGTCGATTTATGAAAAAACCCAAAAAGGATAGACCAACCATTATCCCTAATAGCAGCTAGTTCCAGATAATCATGTGTTATCTGTCTAACTAATGGGCGGGGCGGAATGAGGGTATTTTGCATAAATATGCTGTATAGATAGTCAAGTTCATCGTGTTATTAGTAGTAAAAAAGGAAAATAGGAAAATGTTAGTAGTTATAAGTGATAGAAGTAGGAGTTATAAGTGATAGAATAGATAGTAGGGAAAAAGGAAAATAGAAGTTATAAGTGATAGAATAGATAGTAGGGAAAAAGGAAAATAGGAATGGGAATAGGAGTAGGAGTTATTAGTTTATAAATATAGATTTAATCAGGCTATTGGTAGTGAAAATAAAAATATAAATATATACAAATTTAAAATATAAATGTAAATATAAACATAAATAATAACATAAAATATAAACATAAAAATAAATATAAATGATAACAAAAATATAAACAAAATATGAAAACAAAAATATAAACATAAATACATATAAATAATAATAAATACATACATAATACATAAATACAATAATAAATACAAATAGAAATATATAAATATATAAAAATATAAAATACAAATACAAATGTAAATATAAAAATTAGAAAGATAAATATAAACACAACTACAAATATAAATAAAAAATATTAATATATAAAAATATAAAATATAAACATAAACATAAATAATAATATAAAAATAAATATAAATATAAACATAAACATAAATATAAATAAAAAAAACCTAAATATAAATATAAACCTAAACTAATATAAGTATAAATACACAAGCATACATGCGTACACATAAACGCTCATAAGCGCATATGCACACATGTATGTAAACACAAAAACCCACACACATATGCGCACATGCACATGCAAGAAGTTCACATGCACACAAACACACATATGAAAACGTAAAAAAGGAAAAAGCAACCTAACATCAGTAGAGAAAAAGGGGGTTTGTCTATATGTGTCGGTGGACACAACTAAAGAAAAGGAACAACACCTAACTAATCCCCTAAGTTGCCGTGTAGGCTTCTATTTGGCTGCTCTTTGAGTACTTTCGTCCCGGCCAAAGGACTCATCAGAAAGTTCCTAACACCTTGAACACAACTGTGTAAAAAACTACAAAACAAAGTTTCCAGGATAATTATGTGTAGAAAATAAGACAAAAGTTACTACACACCCATACATACATATACACATATATATACATATTACTACTTTCCTAAGAATGTACTTACAACTAAATTCCGAAAAGTACGTTTGCCGTATGCGAAGCCGAAAGAATATCCGTCTGGTGTTATGAGGATCCGATGTTCGTGCGATCACTTCAGCGGCTACCGAGATACTGGCATCAGGAAACAAGATGGCTGCAATCCACTCAATATGATAATAGGCCTCCGTTTCACCTTAAGTGGTGATGAGTCACAATTCCCTATTTCACAATATTACTTACACTAAAGCAAAAACATCAGTACGATAGTAAGAGTGTTTGAGTAGTATTAGCTTAATAAGATATATAGAGATGTAGGAGGAAAAAGATAAGTAGAGGTATAGAAAAAAGGGCAAGGAGATAGAGGTAAGAGATAGAGTAAGGAAATAGTGGATAGAGGATAGAGAGGATAGAGTAAGGAAATAGAGGTATAGAAAAAAGAGTATACTAGATAGATATTACTACAATACTAGATAGATATTACTACAATAGGTGTTACAATTCTAATCTACTATTTATAATCTTGTGTTATAAATTTTTAGCCAGATAATCATGTGTCATCTGCTAATATCTGTCCATGTGCCTCTGATGTACTTTTGTCATGTACAGACAATTGTACATCAGAACAGCACTATGCATGCATTGTCGTCCAATTCCCTAACCGTGTGTAAGCTGTATCTAGGATAAGGCATAAATAGTTACATTAAGAAGTTGGGATTATATTACCAATATGGGTGGATATGAGATCCGTCATGTTGTACCTAACGTATGGTAATATCTTTATAATTGTGTGGTTTTTGAAAGAAGAATTCATTTATCATGACAGATCTAACACATTTACTTGTGAAATGGTTATACCGCATGTTTCCTAATAAGGTAACCACTGAAAACAGTACGACCAGGTCGATTTATGAAAAAACCCAAAAAGGATAGA